>JARHVA010005760.1:0-480000 GCA_037957365.1 Torreya grandis
ATATCAGAGGAATGCCTATTTACTCAAAGAAAAATCTTTAAAGATTTTAGAAGAACTAAAAAACCCATTATTCTAGCTATTCAAGAATCCACGTTAGAGGTTTTTTTCTTGAATCATAAGAAGACATATTAGAAAGAGGCTAGAATATCTTGCTTTAGTGTTTTAGGGTCTTCTCTCAGATTAATCACTTTTTGGGATACTAATTCCATAATGGGGGAAGCTATTCTCAAATCTCAAAATCATGTGGTTATTCTCTCCATTGATTTGAAAGATAACAAATAATGCATCTTCTCTAATATATATGTGCCAAATTTTATTTTTGCTCATAGAAAACTATGGGAAGATATTAGATCTTTCCAAAATAATTACAACAATTTCCCTTGGATCATGGCTAGATATTTTAATTCCCCACTTCACCTAGGAGATAACATAAGAGAGAACCTTTCTTACTCTGACAATATGGAGGATTTCTCATCACTCATCTCAGATATAGGATTGATAGATTTGGAGTTAAGAGGGTCCAAATATACTTGGAGTAATAGGATATTGGGAAATAATCTCATTATTTACAAGTTGGATATAATTTTTATCTCATTGGAGTGGCTAACATTCAATGATTTGTCTTTAAAATATTTATCACAAATTTGGTTAGATCATAATCCACATGAGTTGAGATTTTTTGACAAAGAAAATAAGGATAATAAATATTATTTCATGATGGAACACATGTGGTTCTCTCACACTGACATCCATGATCATATTTTAGAGTGGTGGTCCTTCAATTTTAATGGTTTTACTATGTTTAAACTTGTTTAAAAAAATCAAAAAGTGAAAATTAAAATCAAGTAGTGGAACAAACAATTTTTTGGTAATGTTCTTGTGTATAAGCTTTAAAATCTTAAATCTCCTAGATGGAAGAAAAGATTGAAAATAATGTATATGAAACTAATATGAAAAACAAGGAAATACAACTCTTATAAGAATATCATACCATGGTTACTATTGAAGAATCAGTGTGATGACAAAAATATGAAATATTTGGCTAAAAGAAGGGGATAACAACACTCAACTTTTTCACATGTCTACTTTAAAGCATATAAATCATAATGCCATCAAATAAATCATTGATAGTGAAGGAAATTTCACAACTAATTCTAATTGCATTAACCAAGAAAGTGTAGATTTCTTCTATTAAAAAATGACTTTAATAAAAATATATGTTTTGAGAAAAACTTTATGCATGTGATCCTCAAATTGGTTAATCAAGAGGATAATGAGGTTATTATAGCTATAACCACTAATTAATATATAAATTTTGTTCTTTCTAAGATGAACCTTGATAAAGCCCTAGGCCCAAATGGTTTTCCTATTACTTTCTTCCAAACCTTTGGGATATAATAGGAGATGATGTGGTTTTTGTTGTTAATGAATTCATTTCATCAACATTATTTTTAAATGACTTTAATCACACTATTTTAGTGTTAATCACTAAGAAGGAATGGGATGTTAATTTCTCATATTTTTATCCTATTAGTCTTTGTAATTCTATTTATAAATTCATTACTAAGCTGATAGCTTTAAGGTTGCATCTAATCTTAAAAAAATCATTCAATCTCAATAAGGAAGTTTAATTTTTGGTAGACAAATTTAAGATGGTAAAATCATTGTTCATTAATATATTCACTTAATATACATGATTAAAAAGGATACAATGATCTTATAGCTAGATATGGCAAAGGCATATGATAGATTATATAAGAGCTTCTTGGATAGAGTCTTGGCTCAATTTGGCTTCCAAGATAACTTTTAAAAAATCATTAGATCTTGAATTTCTACCTATATGTTTTTAGTGCTTATTAATGGAGTTTCTCAAGTATTCTTAAAAAGTACCAAAGGAATCAAGTAAGGATATCCCATCTCCCCTTTCTTTTTCATCATCATGGATGAGTCTCTTAACAGATACATCTCCAAAGAAGTTAACTCAGCTGAGCTAAAAGGATTTAGACTAGCTCATTTTGTGGATCCGATCTCCCACTATCAATTTTTGGATGACACAACTATCTTAGCTAAAGATACCATCCAAAAATCTAGGATTCTAAGGAAAATTTTGGTAATGTATGAAAATCTTATAATCATAAAGTTATTTTTGACAAGATCTCTATGTTTTTCTTTAATACTCCAGTGGCTAGACAAAATCAGATTGCTAGTTTACTTGGATGTAAAATTAAGTTATTATTCTCTTCTTACCTTAGATTTCCTCTATTTATTAATCATATTTATCTATCTAAGTGTAATCCACTTATTGATAGATTCCAAAGGAATATTTCAAGTTGGAAACGTAAGTTTCTTTCACAATCGAGAAAATGTTTGCTTATCAAGAGTGTATTCCAAAGTCTCCCCATTTATCTTCTTTCTCTTTTAAATCTTCCCAAGATAATTAAAGATAATACAATCAAGATTCAAAGGAATTTCCTATGGTTAGGAATTTAAGAGAGAAATATATTCCATTTTGTTTCCTAGAATAAAGTATGTGTTCACAAAAAATATGGTAATCTTGGTCTCAGGAATCTTCAGATTATGAATAAATCACCTATCACAAAATTTATTTGGATATTTTTAAAGAAAAATACCACTTGGGATATAATTTTAAGGTTAAAATATTTAAAGGGTCAAGATCCTATGTGCACTTTTGTTGAAGACTAGTTTGTCATGGACTCACACTTTTGGAAGTTTTTTATTTCTAATATGGATATTATTTATAGTGGTTCTAAGTGGTAGATTGGTAATGAGTAGAAGGTAGATTTTTGGAAGGATTCCTAAGTAATTAATATTCCCCTCAGATAATATGATAGTTGACAACATTGTCAAGAGCACATTTAGAACAAATATGGCCAAAATGTCCAAGATTACTAGTAGTGGATTGAAGGAGTTAAGAATTATAAATTATTGAGATAACCTTAACCAAGAACACATATTGAGTTTAAATAATCTTATGAGAAATTATTATTTACCAATTAGTAATAGATAAGATCAACTAGTTTGAATGGATTCATTTAATGACCATTATCAAGTTAAATTGGGCATTATTGGAGCAGAATCCTTTGGAGCATAATCTTAGTTTAAATGTGAAGTGGGAGACTCAATGGGATAAATCATTAATTCCAAAATTAAATGTTTTCCTTTGGATTGTTATTCACAATAGAATTTTAACCCTAGATAATTAGATATGTATTGTGTGAAAAATATAATGAAAATGTATTTGATTTATTTGTGGACTATCCATTTTCTCAACATATTTGGATTCTTTCTCCTTAAATTCAACATGGAGTGGGTTCATGCAATGTCTCTATTGGAAGTATGGAAACATTGGGAGTGTCCCTTTAGGAACAAGTTGCTCAATAAAATATAGAAGCTATCTTTGCTTCATATCATTTAGGGCATTTGGAGAGATAGAAATAATAGAATATTTAGGGAAAATAAATGTAGCAGCAAAGTGTTATCCAAAAGTATTTTTGATGCCATCTTAGATAACTAAAACATTAAACTTAATAATAAAGGTGAAGTCCTTATTTAGATGAAATAAGTTCCTACTCGTAATTGGCATATTTATACTTTTAATCTAGGTAAGATGGATCCTAAATATGAGATTATAAAAAAGAATTAACTAAACCCCCCCTTTAGGATGGCTAAAGATCAATTTTAATGGATCTTCTAAAGGAAATCCAGGTCCTGCTAGAAGAGGTGGCATTTTGAGAGACCATTAGGGTAATTTTGTGTTAGCCTATGTGGGAGATATGGGTGTTAAATCCAATCACTGGGATGAAGCCATGACATCCCTTTGGGATCTTAAATTGGCCCAACAAATAGGGGTCCATCTACTCATTATTGAGGGAGACTCCCTTAATAGTTTGAATTGCTTAGCCATAAAAATACTATTATCTAGACCATTAAGTTGGTTATTGATGAAGCAACCTCTATTATTGACTCTAGATAATAGGTTCAAATACCAAAAATTTATCAAAAAAGAAATGCAATAACAAACTAGTTTACTAATAAGGGTGTGATCTATTTGGGTAATGTTACTTGGATGTATTTTGAATAACTCTCTAGAGATAGTACAAAGGATTAAAAATGAAGCATTTCCTAATGCTCATATCTAGTGAGAATATGGGGATCTCTCCCAAGTTGAGATGGAGGTCTATTAGGGACTTTAGGCTATCTTTTAATCTTATCCCCATTTTTATTCATTATTTATGTTTTGGTCTCATGACAAAGCTTCTATACCCATTATATATTCTTATTTTTTTGTGTAGTATCTCCAAAGGCAACAAGGAGTGTTAGAGTTTGGTGGTCCTTCAGCCCTAGGGAGTTGGGATACACTTTATCATTTCTATTTGGGTATTTCTAAGAGTAGTATAAGTCTACCAAATAGAATTAAACCTATATTGCCTTTCAAGGTTAAGAAAACTTAAATAATTTTGGAGGTACTATAAATTTGGGGCTTTGAAAATTTTATAGAAAAGATTAGAGGTCATGATAGTCATATATCAACCTTGTTTTCCATTGCTTGGGACAACAAAACTATCAACATCAAAGGCATTGCTTTGGAAATAACTAAGGATTTAATAGTGCATGTTATTGGTTTGACTATAGAATAAACAAAGAATTACAAATCCAGAGATTTCAAAAGAGACAAGAAGGTTTTTATGCAAGAAGGGGAAATTTTGGAGACTTTGCATAATGGCTTTGATCATGAATACCTCCTATGACCTTTTAGGGAAGTAACCTTCAATTTGATTCAATACAAAACATTCAAAGGTAGGTATAATGTAGTTAGTTGATCCCTATTCATTTTATTAAACTAATTTAGACATTTTATGCCTTTGGGCCTTTTTTTCTATATTCTTCATTCCTTGGAAACATCCATTTTAGAATTCAAAGATGGCAAGTACCCTACCCCCAAGAATGAAGGGGTTATATTTTTAATTCATAGATATTTAAAGGCCATGAACTAGTTGAATCCTAACTTATCTCAACCCCAAAACAAACTAATTAAAGATAAACATGTGGACATTAGGAAAATAAAAAAGGTGTGGATAAAATATCTAGGAAAAGTTAGTAAGAATACATAAGATCAAACTTCTAAGAGTGAAGTTGCCAAAGGCCCTAAAATTTTAGAGGTGAAATAATTATATAATTAATATAACATCAATAAATATCTGAGGAGCATGGGCAAGTCTCCTAACAAGCCAAACAATAAGGGGAATATAGGTAAATCTACGAAGAACTCCATATTAGTGGAAGAAAAAAGGATGAGAAATGAAGTTTTTAATCAATGAAAGGAACTAGGCAATATTGGCAAGACCCCTCAACCTAACCTTTTGAAAGTTGGTAAGAATAAGGATAGAGATGATGTGTAAGACAAAGGTAATCTCTCCCCTAAAAAACAATAAAATAATTTAAATGAGAATTTCAATTCTCTTACTCAATCTTTGAAAGGAAAAGAAAACATTGATAAAATTGTTGAAGAATTAGATCTTCAAAAATCCATCATGTGATGGTTTATAAAGGAGTTAACAGACTTCAAAGGGAAGTTCAAGGTATTTCAATAGGAAAATAATATGTTGTATCAAGATAAGGTAGAAAAGGAGGAAAATAAATAATTGCAAAGTCTTTAGTTCAAGGTTGAAATGCTTGAGAATGAAAATGAGAAGCTCAAAAACAATGTCAATTTCTTGGTAAATTGTAGCATGGCTATCATAAATGAGGGGACTCAGAATGTAAATAATTTAAGGGCTCACTTGGGTGAGTTATTTGACATAAAATCCATAGGTAAAGGAAAAGGCAAACAAATATAGCTGGAAACACTATAATTTTGTAACATATATATGATTAATTAGGTGTTGTAAGTCCTTATTTTTATTTAATCTCCTAGATAATCCCTATCCTAAGGTTTAATATATTTACCATTGATAACCTGGTAACTTTATTTTACCATTACCTTTCTACCCCCTAACCTTCTAAATCCATTAATAACCTAAGTAATCTATCCCTCAACAACTTTACCCCTGTATAGTGTCATTACGAACAACTCCATGCTTATCAAATCCAATTTTACTAATAGTTGAAACAAGGGTGGCAATTTGGGTGAATCAACACTAATTTTCCAATGATCAACTTCAATTCTCTAGATCGATTTTGATCCATAAATATCCAACCAACCTTTGCATTATATACCTAAAAGCATAGAATCTCAAATTACTACTATATTTTTTGAAAAATTAGAGACATCCTTAATGACACTTTGTTAGAATTTTTTTGCATTCAATCCACATCCTCTATCACAATCCCAAAAAACTACTAGCATTTATGGAGAATAATTTTTTTCTATTTGAAATCACATCCAAGGTAAGTCATCATTTTTTATTCTTTCATTTTTTATCAATTTCTCTATTATTATCTGCTTATATAATCTTTAGAATATCATCCATATCCTTTAGTATTCATTAATTAATCTATATCATCCAATATATCTCATTTAATCTCTATTTTAATTAAGCTCAGTCATAGAGAGAATCAACATCAATTCTCTCTAAATCAACATTGATTCTACATATTAGCATCGATCCTATCAAGATCAACATTGATCCACCATGTTTAATTTTTTTAACTCAATACCTTAATATTAGACCACTATCTTCAATCCTTTACTAATTTATTATCACTTGAATATGGCCTTTAGATGTAGATCATTGTACTAGGTATAGTACATTATGTAATCAATATCATAGATCTCCTATAGATTCTCAACCCTTATTTTTTGATCAAAGTGACATAGTTTTTGAGTTAGATGCATGTGTTATTGTTTATTCTCCCTTTCTTGAAGCCACTTAAGACAAACTAGATGTCATAGAGAATGATATAGATGCTTCCATAGCTTATTGGGATGAATATTATGCTTATGTTGATAGCTTAATTGAGGATTGAATCTTAATTATCATTATTATCATATCTTTTATCTATTATAATTTAATATATTTTTTATCCACTTTATTATGTAAACAAGTGAGCTAACATCCATTATCTATTAATCTATTTTTTTCAAGTGTTTACATGTGTGTAGGTTATTCTTCCCAGCCAAAAATAAGCTCTCACAGTTTTTGGATTCAAAGTGGTTCACAACATCTTTTAATCCATAGTTATTCACCCTAAACCCTATTTTTATTTGAGTTTTTATTAAGTAATTTAGATTTAAATAAAAACAAGAAACTACTTAAACATTATGGCATGCCTGGTGGGACTCCTAAGGTCTCAATTTTCTTATTAAAATTCATTATGAATTTATCTATCTTTATCTCCATTTATTTTGTTTGCTATATTCATTCAAAGAAAATCTAAATTTGATTTTACCTTTCTAAAGGTTAAAAATAATTTACATCCATTCTACTTTCTTAGGTAATTCATATAGAATAATCTAGGTAGTTAAATTTATCATAGTCATCACTTCTCTCACATGCAAACCAAATCACTTGCATAAACAAACTCATTAAAAATTGATATTAGGTAATCGATTAGGATTTCATTACCTAGAAATAACCTTCTTCTCAACTATCCCACTTGGATTTCACCACCAGAGGGAGAACCAACTTAGTAATTAGATTGAGTATAAACCCTAGTTTTTAATATATAATATATAAGCACTTGATACACTTATGATTTTGTGTGTGAAGTGAGGGGGTAAGCCCATTACCAAGATAAGTATCGATCCCAGTACAAAAATCTCTATGAGCCTAAATAAACTTGAAACTATCCTTAGATTTCTACTTCTTATGACCCTCAGTAACCTTTTCTTTTATTTTATCACACTTTAAGTTAAAAAAGTAAAAAAAATTAGGTATGTATTTAGTGTGTGTGTCTTTTCATCTTCATTAAATATGAGATAATTAAAAAGAACTTTTGTGTGATTATTGTTTTTATTTATTTATTCTTGTATCACTACATGGTTTTGATGTGACAATAGTTGAAAAGAAAACCAAACCCTTAACTTCATTCTCATCCATGGATAATTCTCCTAGTCCTCCTACTTCCCTTGAGTTTATGAGGGAAGGTATTCCTTAGTATTATACCTAGGGTGATCCTAAATTTTCCACTATATTAGATAACAACCCCATTATGCTCAACCATTACCTCAATTCTCAAGCCATACATATACCACTTTCTCCCCATACGTAGTTCTCCAAGAACCTATATGGAATGAATTTAAAGGAAGGTGAAGGATTTAATACCACTATGGTGTCTTCCCATAACAATACTCCTCTGACTAGTTCAGACACTACAACTACACAACCCTTAGGTAATATGCCTCTGATAATGTCTAGTGTCCCATACCTAACTACTACCCAAAATTATAATGTCATCATGCCTCAACCTACATCTACTCATCCTATTACCACAATGCTTTAAAATATAGTTATCTCAATCCCAACAACCCTTCTACCAATCCAAACTAGTGTACCCTTAAGTACCTAAACTCAACCTTTACAACAAGTCCATATAAGTCAATCATATCAATAGTATGTCCCATTGACCACCCAATACATAAAACCTATGCAAGATATTTGGTTTACTTATATCCCCTTATAATCCCCACACTATGTGGTGGCCTCTCAATAAATCATAGCCACATCAGTTGGTTATCCTTTATTCTAGGCTTTTTCCACTTAGCTTACGTATCAACTCCCACAATAGAATTTTTTTGGAGGAATACCTCAATACAACTCCAAACTAGATCTTATGAGAATTATTATGAATAATATGGCTAATTTGGAAACCTTTACCTCTAAGTAGAAGAACATGCTCACTTATGAGCAAATCTGTAATGATCTTATTAACCTAGTAATTCCAATTAGGCCTTATCATTCATAGTGGGAACTTTTGAAGTTTATGAATTTCCAAAATAAGGAGGATCCTCAACAATACCTTTTAGTGTTCAAACATGCTTTTTACCTTATAGCACACAATGATGTGCTTCTTCTTATGAATTTTCCTATGTCATTAGTTGGACCTGCTCTAGATTGGTACAACTCAATTCCATACCTTTCCCTATTCTCATTTGGGTATTTAGCCAAAATATTCTTAGAACACTTCTCTATCAATATTATAAGAAAAGTTACTATCACTAACCTCTATGCCATCTGACACTTTTATAATGAATCTATCATTGAATTTGTGGCTAGATGGAGGAATCTCATCAATCAACTCACCATTTCCATTTTATAACCTAAGCTAATAAAATTGATCATGAGAACATTTTCTAAACACATCTCATCAATGTTACATGTATAATCTTGTAAAACCTTTGATGAAGCCTTTTTGATGGCCCATAAACTAGAAATTAGAGCCCTAAAAAAAGGGAAAGTAAAATTATGAAATAAAAACTTTAAATCTAATCCCTCTAAAGGGACTAACAATAAAAATAATAAAACCAAAGGAGTTGATAATGATGTGGTTATAAAATCAATGCTACTGAAAACTAAAAACCAATCTAAGCCATCCACTTCATAAGCAAAATCTTAGAAGCCATTGACACATTTTCCCCTATGATAATATACAACTTTGGGAGAATCTTATGTGTCTATTTTAGATAAAATATTAAATTCATCTCTCATCAAGCTTCCCCTAGTAAGACCTCTCAATGATTCTCATCGTAAACCTAGTTATTTTAGGGAAAATGATTTCTATAATTTTCATCACAATAGGTCATGATTTCAGTAGATGTCACTAGATCAAGGGCCTAGTATAAAATATTATCGATTAGGGGAGTTACTATATGAAATCATAAATGCATCATGTCTATAAATCAATCCTATCTTAGAGAAGATAGAACATACCTGCACTTTTTATTGGGAATAAATTTGTTAAGTAGGGGCATGCCCAATATGGGGATCCACTACACCTAATTATGGGATCACTTATCACAATACACAATGTTAGAAAGGGTTTTAAAGCCTACAGTCTAACATAATCATGTAATAACCCTATAAGATTCATAGGTTTAATGTTTAATCTATTATAATAACAAGAAAGTAAATATAATCTAGTGCACACCAAAGCTTGTGGCACAAAGTGGGGGTTAAAAACAAAACAAACTAAACTAAACATGCATAGAATACATATACTCACGTCAATGTATACATAATCCTAATGCATAGAATAAAAAAGCATAATTGAATTATCTATCTACTCTTATAAAGGAGAAATAAAGTTAGGAATAGTTACCTTAAGATGAACCCATTAAGCCTCAATCTCTCCCTTGGCCAAGGTGCTTTGCAAGAGATTATTATGGTATGTAAGGATAATAAAGACAAATAATCTCTAGGATACATAACTTATCTATACATAAAAAAGACTTCTCCACAATACAAGATCCATATCTCCAAGGAAAGTATGGAACCCTAAGTTTTATTACTCAAGTAGAATGGTCAATAAGCATATGTTCATTCACACTTATTCTTCTTCACTTATCTTCTTAAAAATGGTTGGAAATATACTTGTATATATAGGTATATCTTGCCCTATATCCTCCCATAAATGTTGGTTATATAAGGTCAACCTAGTTGAACCTATATATTTTTAGGGATAATTCACTAGGTTTGAGCTAGGTTGATCAAAAGGCTAACAAACCCAAAAAGTGAAAAATACCCATAGATTGTACAGGGTCACCCAAGTCAACCTAGTATAGCCAACTATCCAAAAGGGAATTAAGAAAAGAAAAGGAGGATGGAAAGAGGAAAATAAATGGAATGGGTAAGGATGAGAAGAATAAGCTTAGGGTTAATTCTCTTAGGAGATGAGTGTGTAGATGACAAGTGGTAAAAGGGATAATAATCTTATGAAGCATTAAAGGTTTACCCACCCCTTTCCTGGTGCACCCCTTAAGGCATGCATTTATAATGATCGAGACTCAATGGGTTCCTATAAGATACAAAGTGTTAGTAATAAATAAAATTTAAAAATAGTATATGTATACATATGCCCTACTCAAAGCTCGTCACTATCACATAAGCACAACATGAGATGGTACTTTAGGATAGAACATGATAAAACAAAATGCTGATGATAAGTAAATAAGATAAAGGAAAGGATATAATTTAAAAACATATAACTTTAATTACCTTAGTGTTGTATATAAAGAAGTAGACTTCAATAAATGTGAAGGCATCCAATGTGAAGAACACTAGGTGAACATGTAGAAGTTAGTGCAAAAAATAGCCAAAAATCAAAAAAATTGGAAGATAGGCATATGATAGTGGAAAATTTTCTCTACTTCATCATGAATCCAATGCATTTTATGGTTTTGAAAATGGATGAGTAAAAACAAATATATAGATAAAATAAGGAATCTACAAAAAAATAATTAAAAATTTTGAATTTTGAAAAGTGTTTCTAAATAGAGGAAAGAGAAGTCATTTGGTTATTTTGATTTATGAAAGAGAGATAAAAGAGATTTGGAGATCAAACGAGCTAGGATGTTAAGGAGATGATAGGCTAGATGATGGGAGGATCCATGAGCAGTAGTGTGTGCATTATAAGTAGGCAACCATGAATCTTAAGCTAATTTTTGAGTATTTTTAGAAAGATGTAATTTTTAGCATTTTTAGATGTTGAAATGAAGCAAAATTAGATTTTATAGGTAGAAAATAGAAAAATAGGAAATGGGTTTAGAGGATTTAGGAATAAAATGACAAAAGGGCAATTTATTAGGAAAATGTAAGGGGTCAGCAACAAAAAACAACTAGGTCAACCCAATCGACCTAGTAGGCTGAAAATAGTCAAAATACATATTGCCAACCTAGTAGGCATGTGTTGACCCAGCAGGTTTTATAGACTTTGGACCTAGTACATTTTACTAACTGATCCAAAAATTCTAAAATGATAATGCAATACTAGGGAGATGAAAATAAGAGAGTTGAATTAGATTTTTAAGTCAACTAAGATAAAAATAGAGAAATTTTGGTCAAACTAGGTTGGCCAAAGAACCAAAATTGTATGGAAATGCATGCAAAAGGCCAAAAGAAAGCTATAATGGCATGAAATGACCAAATAAGGGTAAAAAGGACCAAGTAGGCTAAAAATAAGTAACAATGAATAAATTAAAGTAGTTTAGGCTTATTTTTTTATTAAAATTGTAAAAAGATTGTATTTTAACTATACATGACATGGAGGATCTAATAAATCTTTTGTTATTTATTGGTTATAGAGACAACCCTAGATTTATAGATTGGTAGATGTGTCTTGGATACCATATCAATTAGAACATCTGACCATAGGTGATAAATCTAGGCTAGTAGCTATATGCCTAGGAGGGATAGCTGACATGTGTAAGATTCCCTGAGCTTAGATCTATTAGTCATGTTAATTATATGTTGTGAATGATTAACTAATACCTTTATATTGTAGGTTTATGGGGATGTGATAGAGGTAACTATCATTCTATAAGATGTGTATGGCACCCTAATCCTACTAATGATAGGAGCACCAGTGACTACAAGCATACTAGACAACGTGAAGGAGAGGAAAGATTTAGACATGTAGGTTATAGACTTAGATATAATATTAGGAGGTATATGAGTTAGTATGTTTTATGTATATACATAATATATTTTGGATATCTGAAAGGTTATAATAGGTATTATCACATAGCAAGTACTATGTCATAAGTTAAATGACAAGGTACCACTATTCATGGTATCTTTGAGCAAAAGGATTCTAGTGGAGGGAATACTATATGATCTAAGATCTATCATCTAGGTCCATCTAATATATGATATGCATGAGGTGTTGGTTAGAGGGTATAAATATTTAAGACTTATCATATTGTTGATAGCTTGGATCTATGAGAGGTTTCCCATGTATCGACTAGCTAGGTTGCTCCTTGCAGTTGATGATAGGTAACCTTAAGTGTGGAGATGGAGAGATGACCAATTATCATATGTCATGCCCCACATGACAATTTTATAGACTATGAGACATACAAACATATTTTTGTAGCCATATGGAGACATAGTGACTACACAGTTGAGTTGGTACATAGTTGCACTAGCTATAGTAAGGACATAGGTTATTAGACACTATACTTGGTGGAGAGAACCACATATAGTGGCACAAGTGTTAGGATATATGGGATTACCTTATCCAACAACACCAATATTGATGTCTAAGTAGTGGGCTTAGCATGTGAGAGAGCTATGGGGGAGGAGGGGATTAGGGCCACTATTGATGAGGTCAATGCTTAGACTACATCATGAGTGGCCATGAACTAAGTGATAATGATATGGAGTAGAGTAAGAGGAAAGAGATGCAATGGTGGTAACACTAGAGATACCACCACCAGCTTCATAGCAAGATGATCTATAACCACTAAGGAAATGGTGTCAATGGAGGTAGGAGAAGAAGGAGAGAGTGGAGACTATCACCATTATTAAGGACCTAGTAGGTGAGCCAGAAGAGAGTTGGATGATGAAGAATCCACTCAAGCATAGGTTGAGATGGATGTGAGCCATGACAGTTAAATTTGAGCTAAGGAGGTGACCTATATAAGAGGTGATATAAGGTTGTGCATATGGATAGACTATGTTAGGTAGTCAAATGGATGGTGAGACCATAGTGACCAAGACATAAATAGGTAATAAATATGATTAAATTATTACTTAAGTTTGGATTTAAAAATACATACTAGATGTAGATAGATATTGTAAGTGATATAATATCTATTTGGGTGTGATTTTATAGGTGTTATTGATGATGGGGAGGAGAGATGGGGTCCCTTTTAAGGGGAGCACTCCATGAAATCCTAGATAAGACTCTATAGTCATATGACCCTACTACATTAGAGGACCCTGGTATACCATCTACCCCATCTTAGGTGAGTTGGTTCAAATTAGCATGGGAAGTAGTGAGGTAGATATGAGCACAGAGGGAGAGGATGTAGCCACCAACAAAGATGGGTATAGGTGTGATAGGATCATGATAGGCATTGTTAGAGGAGAGATATATGCATTTGGATGTAGTGAGGCACATGACACAATCACATACTATGATGTAGATCCAGTTGATATAGGCTCATACAGTGATCCCAATTGAACTAGCACAAGCAAAGGTGTAGATAGTATATCTATAAGGATAGGTAGAGGGATTGAGATCTTGAATGGCCTCCTTACAACATACTATTTGTAGGATTCAAACTGAGGCCTCAATAGGCAACATGGCTAAGCCATAAGATAGATAGGATGGGGCCTAGCCATAGGGATAAAGCCTTGTATATGGTTTTACTTGTATCAAAACTCATGAGATTTATATATGATGTATCATTTTGGCATATTGATGTTGATTTTGTAGGTTATCATTATTATGGTTGTGGTTATGGATGATTTGGATATATTTATTTATAACACATGTATTTATATTTTATTTTATATGCTATAATAAATATATGGCATGTAGTTTATTTTCTAGCATTATGTAGAACACATGCATGGTTAAAAAGAAATAGGCAAAAAGACTTGGTAAAATATAATCAATCAAAAATGTACTACAAACTATTTCAAGTTGAGAAATGTGTAATAACAAAAAAAATGACTTATTATAAAGAACCAAGTGATGGTCAAAAAAGATGGTAAAATGGAATTTGTTCTTAAACCAAAGTGAATGATTTTTGCACCAAATTAAAACTAGTAAAATCATACTAAATCACATTGGTAAGTATGAAAACAAAGTAATAAAAAGGAAGGTATGAAAAATATCACAAATGGTATAAAATATATTAATTAAGTCAATCAATTATACTATATCATGTTGGGAAGTATACGAGAAAAAAATTGGCAAAAGATTGGTCTTAAATTTATCACACTAATTCGAGCTGGAAAGTATGAAAATTTTAAAAAATCATTGTATTTTTACATGCACTCAAAAAATAAGAAGATAAAAGCAAAATAGAAATGAAGTAAGCATAAAACATACTAAATCAAGCTGGTAAGCATGTCAATAATATGTAACTTTATAGTCAATCACATCTTATCTCATATTTGATAATGTAATTTTGTGAGGAATGTCAGGTCCTATCCATGGTCTTACACTGTAACTCATAAAGAGAACACAATTGGGGTGGAAAAATTAGGATAATTAGGTAACAAATGATGTGGGAAATAGGAAGGAAAAATGTGGTAATTTGTGAGGATGGTTGGGTCCTATCCGTGGTCTTATAATGCAACTCATAAATAAAATCCCAAGGGGATTGATTAGTAGATAAAATAATACTTATCAAGAGGAAATATGAGGGATATAGGAAGTGTAAAAAGCAAGACTTAGGTATCCTATGATAATACCTTAGGAGGCAAGAGGCATATTAAGGATATGATAAGACACTAAGTGACTAGTGATCATCAATGTATAGAGGAAACCTATTTTATATAGACACAAAGCTTTGTAGGCAAATAATTGTGATACTGAGATTAACTCATAAAGGTATATTAGTAAAATAAAATTAAAATGGACCTAATTTCCCACAATGTATTCCCCATTCCTTAGAACCCCTTATAGAGCCATCAGTCTATTACAAAGATTGGGTACTTACATGAGAAAGTAGGTAACACTAAATGATTTTTTTTGTTCTCTTTTTCTAATCTACTAGCTTGCCACACCCCAGAGGACCTTGGCTCTACCATGAGGCCAACTATGGAGTTTGAGCTTTGAATAAAATAAGGATATGTGCTTTGAATCATGTCTTTTAGTGTGATTTGATGTTTAAGAATATTTTTTCCTTTTATATCATTACCTTTTTTTTAAATGATTTAGATTTTAAATTTTTTATGGCTTTTAACGATTCCTCCTCTAGATGGATTTGGAATGAAAAATAATGAGAGATGTATTGATACACATTAATGACATTTAGGTTAAGGCTAAAGGAATTTAATTAACCAAAGATAAAGACTGACTAGGATACTTAGGCTTAACAATGAATTAGCATGTGATCTCAAGTCTCAATAATGTATATGCCTAGTTTGTAAAAGGGAAGAAGGAAAAAAGGAGATCCAAAGTGGATCGATGAAGTTAAAGTATAATGAGATGCATTGTTTTCTAACTGATCACATGATAAAAGGAGATAAGGACCAAAAGGAACATGGTTTGTATAACCAAGTCACAATGATAATTATTTGTGAAAAATAAAGTTAATAAAACAAATAATCATGAAAACACAAGAAGAGAGTTTTGATAAAAACTTAAGAAAGAAAGTGAAATAAATTATAAATAAAGATAATTATATGCAAATGTAAATGATAGGATAAGCAAGATATAGTATCAAAAAGTAAAGAATCACCATATAATAAAAATATGAATTTGACATAGTGTCAAATGATATAATAGATAGATAAGAATAAAATTATATAACACAACCAATCAAAATGTAAATGTAAATTCACCATGCATGTGCTCATAGATAATGATAAATCCACCCACACACATTATCCAAGACATCAGATAAGTCTTTATGAAGTTAGATATGAACTATTTCTAATGTCTCATTAATCTTTGCTAAAAACTTGGAAAATACTTATCTTCTAATCTCTTGAACTAAAAAATTGGGAATGTTCAAAGGATTGTGATGAGGAAGGAAGTCAGGCAAGGGATGCTCAAGAGAATACATGAGAGTGAGCTCTACAAGAGATGCAAGAATCACCAGTGGAGAAGGATCCACAGGTGAGGGACTCATGGGTGGAGAAGGGTTTAAAGGTAAGAGAAGTTCCACATGTGAAAGAATCATGGGTGGAGTCATATAATGTGATGAGGGGACCATAAGAAGAGATGGAACCACTAGAGAGCTATGGGATAAGAAAGAGGATCCTTCTTTTGGGAATGACCTATGAGAGGGATAGAAGAAGGTCCAAAAATAGCTATACGGTGGTCGTTAAGGTATTATTGAAGGATGTGGAAATAATAAGTTTGATGGGTGCCATATTGGTGCCATAAAAATATACCTCACCATGCTTAGGTATATATTTAGTTAGAACCTTTAGGGGAGGCATGGATTTATCTAAATCAGGAAAGGAAGGACACAAAGTATCAGTATATTATCACAACTTATAACAATGGGTATAAGAATGATTATCTATCCCATGGAAGCAACATATATTCTTGTGAGTGGTGTTAGGAGAAGCACTCATAGAAAGAGATATAAAAGGACTAAAATAAGCTAGAGAAAACTTTTCAACACATTTGGTGGGTAGAGGAGCCATTTTAAGCAAGGGAAGCAAACCATCACCAAAGGAAGGTGGTGATAGAGGAGGAATGGAATTAGGCTCGATGGAAGGATCAATAAGATGAGAAGTAGGGGTAGGCTCAGTAATATCAGGAGTGGGAAAAGGCTCAACTATAGTAGGAGTGGGAAGGTACTCAACTATAAAAAGAACAAGAATGGGCTCCAAAAAGGGATTTATTACGGGAGGAGTGGGATCTAAAAAAGGTCTAATAAGGGTCACACTTATCTCAAAAACAAACAAACTATGGTGATCAAGAAACCTAGAAAAATGGTAAGGCCCGATCATAACATGATCCATGAGCATACTCCTATTAGGCTCCTCAAAAAATGAAGGTGTTGGTACCATCTCTACCCTGTGATAAAGAGAAAATACTAAAATTAAGAACTGTAAATGAAGGAAGATGGGAAGATACATGAAAAGACTTAAGTAAAGAAGAACAATAATAGATAATCTTGGCATCATGGGCCTATACAGGACTGGCTAAGAGTGGATCATCTAAGGAATGACCATCATCTTAATTTGGGGTGTGAAGATCAATGACACAAGTAGGGATGACCTTGTCATCTAAAGAAGTGTAGTGAATAGAATGTTAAGTCTTGGTTAAGACTATGAGAATATCATCGTAAAGAGGCTTGTGAGAATAATGTTGTAAGGAAGTAAGAAGTTGTGAGATGAGATGAAGTGAGAGATCAAAAGTTTTAATCTTTAATTTAATCTCATCAGGCTCATCAATAGAATCTAATAGGTTAGGAGGAATGTTCCTAATGAGTTTAGGATGCCCATTGTAACCTCAAGTTGAATTAATGGGAAAATTAAGATGCTAAGACTCACAAAATGGAATGTTGGGCAAAGGTTAAAGAGTAAGAATTTTGAAGACACCCCAATCTTGTAATTGTTAAAAATTACAAGGGTTAGTGTCACCTTGAATCCTATAAATGGCTCTTTTATGAGGGAGTTTCATGTATTGGCAGGTGGAAGAAGTAATAAATCTCATTTGGTGAGTCCATGGCCTACCAAGAAAGATATTATAAGAAAGGGTAAGTTAAGTTTCATCACCTTCATGAGAATGGTGATAATTGGAATAGTAATGAGAAGCCATACATAACCTAGAGGTATTTACCTTCTATCATATCCTTGGTAGGTGTTGTATGTAAAATTGATAGTACATTTTGAATATCCAAAGGTCTTAATGAATTTAAGAGAGGTAACGTAGGTGCTATAACCCTCATTAATAAATTCACACTTAACTTGGATATCACCTATTTAAACACTAATGAATAAGGGAGGATCATCCCCAAAAATTAGAATTTTGTCAGGTTTCATAGAAGGTATGGGAAATATTAAGGAAAGAGAAGTGTCTATAGTTTCATCAACAATGATAGACATCTCTTCACATTATTTTAATATACCATTCTTGGATCTAGATAAGGCTACCTCCCATCCTACTAGGGGAGGATGAGGAACATTCATCTTGAATACTAGTTGCATAAGATAGTTTCTATGATGTGGAGAAGTCCTCATAAGCTCAAGAAAAAAAATCTATGATGGGAGATTAGTGAGCTCTGCAATGTTATCCCACTCATCATAACCCATAAGAAGGTTTTTAGATATATTTTCATAATTTTTAAGGAGGTCCTCATAAGCTCAAGAAATAAAATCTAGGATGGGAGATTAGTGAGCTCTACAATGGTATCCCACTCATCATAACCCATGAGAAGGTTTTTAGATATATGTACATAATGTTTAAAGAGGTCCTCATAAGGAGGAGCTGAAGTACATTAGAATTTTTTTTGATAGGAAGAAGAATATTTAGAACAAGGTTTTGAATCATGTTGATATGATGAAGTATCTAGTTCAAGTTGATTTTGAGAATTGGTAGAAAAAGTGTTAGTAGAAATTTTAGTATCATTAGTGTTAGAAGATGATGAAAGAGTGGTAGAAATAGAAAAAGAAGTGTTATCCAAGGGAGAATCAGAAATTTTATCATCAAAAGTAATAAGTTCATCTTTCCTCAACTCATTTAAATGAGTTAGAGAAGAATCCTATATAACATGATATGTTCTAGATGAAGGAGGAGTGTAGATAGGTTGATAATCAATAAAAACAACCACCCTTTACATGATAGTCATGTTAACCACATTATTTTTAGAAGTGGGATCAATAATACCTTCAACATTATTGGTGGAAGGGGTGGCTTTGTCTTAATTGTCTTGAATAGGTTGATGATTAGGAAGAGGGTCTTTATAGATATCTAAATGAGCATTTGCTTGATTTAAGGATTGAGTTTTATCATGTGATTTATGATATTTAAAATTAATTTCATAATATTGTTGACATTTTAAAATGATATAATCATGATCAAAATTAGTACTAAGAATAAATTCCATAGTTAAATTTTGAAGCTATCTACAGTTCTCATGAGAATGACCCCAACTAGCATGAAATGAATAAAACTTGTTAGGATCATACCAGGATTTCATAGGGTGGTAGGGTCAAGATCTTATGGAAGAGGCCTAGGTAGACACTTAATAAATTCAACTAATGATAGAGGTTTTTGAACATTAATGTTATTTGGTGAAGATAAGTGAGGATTGGTATATTGTTAAAAAAGAGGAGCTAGTTTCGATGAAGGGGTAGGAAGGATAGCTTAAACATTGTGAATGGTATCATAAGACTCAGTAACACCATCATTTATAATTTTGAAATTTTTGTTCTTAAGTAAGAGACAAGGACTTACAGAAGGTTGGGGTGGCTTGAATTGATGCATAAGGAAATCTTGTCATTTAACTTGGGTTATAGCCTCTTCCAATGTATGTGGAGAGAGAAAGTATGAACCTAATATTGAAGTTTAGGAAAAAGAGCATTGGTAAAGAGATGAAAAATATTGTCGTCAACCATGTTATATTAACATTAATTTAAAAAAAATTTCCACCTTTTAAAATAGGCTTGAGCAATTTTTTTTTCAAGTTTTTTTGCAATTTATGAAGTGGGCCAAAGTGTTTTTGAGAAGATCACTAGTTTAAAACTCTTGAAATAAAACATTCACTATATCTTGAAAAATAGTAATGGAATGAGTTCTAATTTGGTTGTATAAATCTAAGGAATCACCTGTGAGAGTTTTGGCTAAGATTTTGGTAGTGGCAAAGATGTTTAATTTGACCCAATCCTTATAAATATTTCCAAATGTTTTAAGATGAAGGGTGGGATTGGTTCATCCATTCTAAGAAATTGTAGATGTGATACCTCCAATATCAATGTTAGAAATTTGAGTAGTAATAGGTTCATTTTGGATATGCTTAATGGTTTTATTGATCAAAGGTGGTTGAAGAATGAGATTTACTTGAGAATATTGAAGAGTAGGAGGGGGAACATTGTGGTTATGTGTGCCCTAATCCATTAGTTGAGGATGAGATTAAAGATGAATAAGGTGGTTTTGCATTCTAATAATTTTGTTTGTGTTATGAGCTTGAAAGGTATTCATTTGATTAATTGTTTGTAACAATAGTTAACATGTTTGATTAGCATTGTTAGAAGCTTTAGAGTTGGTATTAGTGTCTTGGGTACCCCTATTGGTGTTGATAAGAGCTTGAGAGAAATTATGATAATGTGAGGCATTAGTGGAAAAATTTGCATGTGTAGTAAAATATAGACTAGTGAATGGTTGAGAAGAAGAAGCACTAGTAACATGATTACATTGGGTAGAAAATAATGAACTAGTGGAATGATTAAGGATAGTGGATCTTATGATAGGCCCACTAGATGTAAAACCTACTATGTTAGTGGATATACTAGGCATGGAGGTGGAAGAAGTTAGAGAATAAGAGTTCATGGTATGAGAATGGGTCATGATCGAAGGAAGACATTGAGAATTAAAAAAAGTGATACCCCTAAATCCAATTGAGAATGTAGTAGGTGAATGAGGCTCTTCAACTTGACCACTAATCATAAGATTGTAAATGGTATAAAGATCCTTTCCTCGATGTTGAGGAAATTTAAAGATAAAGAAGCTCATTTTGGGGGTATAATCTAATTAGGGTTGGCCTTCTAATGAGAAGAGATGATTACACTATGAAGAGTTAGTTGGAGGGGTCCCATAGTTCATTGTACGATTGGCAATATGAACATTGTTAGCATCCAAGAGAGAAGCCCTACTATGTCTATGGGAGACCCTATGAGGGTTATAAAAATTCATCATGTCTACTAAATGCAACTCAAAATTGTCATCAAATAGAAAGTCCATGATGAAGGGAATGAAAGAAAAATAAGAAATCAAGAAAATAAGGAATGATAAAGATAGTACAAGGTCAATTAGGTTGACCTAGTATAGAAATAGGGTCTATAAACTATATAGGGTTGGCTAGGTTGATCTAGTATAGTTACCAAGGATTGGAAAAAGATAAAGCAGAGTCTGTAAAGTATACAGGGCTGACTGGGTCAGCCTAGTACAATAGAGAGGGAAATTTAGAAATTGATGATAGATTTGTGAATTTAAACAAGATAAAATTTTCAAGTAATTTGAAAAGAAATGAAAAAAAGGAAACAAATAGTCAATTAGATTAACATTGGCCAATCTAATTCAATCACACAACACAAAACCTTGTACCAACACTAGCTAATGTAAATTTTTGTAATACAAAATACAATTGGGAAAATAACAAGAAATCAACTTGGAAAGGAAAGAGCTAATTGATTGTTCAACCTAAATGTTAATTATATTATTAATATATGATTTTAAATGTGATGGGAAGTTTGATATAAATAAGGAACCAAAATAACAATCTAAAGATGGTTTCAGGTAGTTTGGGATAAAAGGGATTGTAGTGACAATGATACAAGATTATTATTGGGGCCTACCCCCTCACTTTACACACTATAGTGATAATGGTATCAATAAATTAGCCATAATATAATGTTAACCATGCTTTATACTTGACCAAAGTATCAATTCAGCTTCCCCCTTGGTGATGAAATCTAATTACGTTGGCCTTGGGTAAACAAATGTTAAAATAATTATTTAGATTATGTGATTTGGATCTGTGTGCATAAAATAAAAATAGTGAACTAAATAATTAATTAAAAACCACCTAATTAAACACTGCGATCTATTCTAAGCATGCAAGAAATAAGAAAAGAAAGTGTGAACTAATTACTAGCATATAAGGTTAATTCCAACATTGAAACAAAGAATAATGTTGATTTGGTCAACAATGTATGCACAAAATATAGAAAAAGGTTGATAGGGTCAAACTTGTACTATGGAAACAAGGTCTGAAAATGAATAGGGTCAGTAGAGTTGACCTAGTTATTCAAATAACACACACAACACATAACTGGGTTGGTAGTGTTGATTTATTTGACTATGCAGGGGCAATTTTGAATACTATAAACTATGAAAGGAAATACTATAACTAAAGATACAAAGAGATAGAAAGGAACCTTGATGGATTAGAGATGTAGAGAATGAATATTGTTGTTCCAGAACCTTGATATATGCTTTCAAATCATACTAACTATTAAACATGAAATATACTGAGAGAGGGGGGTGAATTAGTATATTATATATCTTTTACTTAATCTTATTTCTTTTCTTTAACCATTTAATCACACATTTAAGATATGCAATAAAAATGAAACAATAATATGCATGACATAAAGAGAGAGAGAGAGAGAGAGAGAGAGAGAGAGAGAGAGAGAGAGAGAGAGAGAGAGAGAGAGAGAGAGAGAGAGAGAGAGAGAGAGAGAGAGAGAGAGAGAGAGAGAGAGAGAGAGAGAGAGAGAGATCATATTTTTACATAGAAACCCAAAGTGGGAAAAACCATAGAGAACAATCTCAAGTATATGAATGAGCACCAACTCAAATTAAAAAGTTTGCAAGCACAAACTTGAAGAAACACCAACCCCTTTATCGAGAACCAACACAATAACTATTTGTGAGCACCAACCCATAGGAGAACCAACCCCTTGTAAATATTTGTGAGCACCAACCCATAGGATCACCAACCCCTTTTGTGTATAAAACATAACTATCTCTTAATGTTGCTTACTCAACATATGATATAACTCTACAATATTTCCTAATTTTATCTTTTCGAAAACAAATACAAATCATGCACCCTCTTGCATATTACAAATGGGTTTTCAAGCCTTTATTTATAGCTTTTCAAATGACCTTTGGCATTCACCCTTTGTGACTCTTCAATTCTCATGGAAAATGGTTCCAAACTTGCATGACCCTTCATATCTTTGTATTTGAAAAGTCATATGGTAACCCTTCATAGTCAAATGCATCTTTTCCTCTTTTGTCTTTATCTTGGTGACTTTTTGTATTCCTCAAAGTGTCCCTTCATGGAGAAATTCACCATACCCTCTTTTGTCTTCCCATGGTGCCTCTTGGAATTCCTCAAGATGACTCTTCATGAGAAAATGCATCCCATTCCTCTTTTGTCTTTTACCCCATGACTCTTTGACTTCTCTATGGGCCCTTTTTTGACTTATATGCAACCAAAAATATATTCATCAATATTAAATAAATATTAATACACATTATCCAAGTTATGAATATTAAAAACACCATTAAATGAAATGGGGCCTTTATCACCAATAATGCTAGACCTTTGAAATCAATGACAATATTTCCAATAATCTCCCCCTTTGTCATTGATGGTAACATCAAACTAAAATTACCATATCCTAAAGCCTACACATACTACCATCTAAAAAATATATAGTAACTCCCCCTTACTGTAGTAACCTATATATGTTCCCTATACCTATTTTTGTATTTGTACCTATACCTATATCTATACCGATACCTATTTTTGTTCTTCTCCCCCTTTGACATCAATGTAAAAGGACCTACCTGGAGCTAACACTTAGCTCACCCTCAATTGATGTTGACCCTCAATGGTAGAAAGTAAAATAAATTACTCCCAAATTCTCCCACAGATACTCAAATGTGTCTTTTGATAGTGACTTTGTGAAAATATCTATAATCTACTTTAAAGTATTGATATATTCCATCTTAACCTATTGATATACAACCTACTCTCTCAAGAAGTGATATCTAATGGGAATATATTTTGTTCTTGAATGCATCACTAGATTATTCAAAATATTAATAGAACTTATGGGTTGTCACAAAAAATAGAAATAGGTTCATCATATTTTACCTTGCTATCTTCTAAAGTTTGCTTCATCTAAAGCACTTGAGTATAACACAATACCTCTACAATATATTCTAATTCAGCTATAGAAAGTGATACTAAATTTTTCTTTTTGCTTAGCCATGATACTAAGCTATCACCAAGGAAGAAAGATCCTCTACTTGTAATATTTCTATCATCTAAGCAACCTGTCCAATCTAAAACTATATAAGCAACTAAAGTGAAATCTCTTTTTGTGGGATAACTTAATCTATAATCCAATGTTCCCTTGATATATCTAAATATTCTCTTCACCAACTAAACATGACTATTTGTTGGAGCTGACTGATATCTTGAAACCATACCTACTGTATGCATGATGTCTAGCCTTGATGCTATCAACTATAAAAAGCTACCAATCATAGATCTATACAAAGATTGATTTGAAATAAGTTAATCTTCATCCTTGCTCACCTTATTTCCTATAAACATTGGTGTGCCAACTGGTGCACAATCCTCAAAACCAAATTTATTCAACATTTTCTTGGCATATTTACTTTGAGATATAAAAATTCTTTTATCTGACTGAAATATTTGCAATCCTAAGAAAAATGACAATTCTCTAAGCATAGACATCTCAAATTCTTTTTGAATATTATCAAAAAATTATTTTTTCATCTTTTCAATGTTTCCTCCAAAAAATATGTCATCAACATCTACTACAACAATTAATTGATGCTCACCTTCTATTTTGATGTAGAAATTACTGTCAACAAATCCTCTCTTGAAACCTTGATCGTACATTTACTTATCAAGTCTTTCATACCAAGCTCTAGGAGCTTATTTCAATCCATACAATGCTTTCTTCAATCTACATACATGGCTACTAATATTTGAGAGAATAAATCCCTCAGGCTGCTCAGTGTATACCTGTTCTTCTAGATTCTTGTTTAGGAAGGCATATTTGACATCCATCTAAAACACTTTGAAAATTTTAAACACTGTATATGTAAGAAACATTCTAATAGCCTCTAGCCTTGCCACTAGTACAAAAATTTATTCAAAATCTATTCCCTCAATTTGAGCATATCCTTTACATACTAATCTTTCTTTATTCTTGGTCACTTCTCCATTTTCATTCAAATTATTTCTATAAACCCATTTTATTCCTATCACATTGTGATCTTTTGGTCTAGGCATTAATTCCTAAGTATAATTATTTTATATCTAATTTAATTCTTCATCTATAGCCATAACCCAATGTTTATCATGTCTAGTTTTTGAAAAAGTTCTAGGCTAAATTTTGGATAATAAAGAGAAATTAACTTTCTCAGATTCACTTACCATCATCCTTCTAGTGCAAATTCCTTCATTTATGTCCCCAATGATGCCACTTTCATTATTTTTTTGTTTAACATATTTGAATGGAGTTTTGGTGTCCTTTTTTTCCTTTTACTCATCTTCATCTGATTCTTCAAAATCTTCCTCTTCAATGATTTTTGGAATGTCTACTGGATTACTGATTCTTTGTATTCCATCTTCTTCTATCCTGACACTTGCACTTTCAATAATTTTTTGGTTCTTTTGTTATAAAATTTATAATCTTTAATTTTGTAATAATAACCAAGAAATATACCTTCATCTACTCTAGATTCAAACTTCCCAAGTATTTTATCGATTATCTTTATGAAGCATCTACTACCAAAAACTCTAAAATAATCAATTGTTGTTGGTTTGTCTTTCCATAGCTCATAAGGATTCTTGTCGCTATTGACTCTCAATAATGCTCTATTCTGAATATGTATTGTGGTAACAACTTCCTCTCTCCAATATTTATCTTTAATATGTATTGTTGTAGCAATATTCATTTAGAATTATCCTCACCATCTCCTAAACTATTTTATTTCTCCACTCAACTACTCCATTTTACTTTGGAGTTATTGATATTGAATAATGTCTCTTTCTTCTATGGTCTTCACAAAAATCAATAAAATGATATGACATGAATTCTCCTCCTCAATTTGATCTTAGACACTTAATCTTCAAACTGGTTTCATTCTTAACTAATGCTTTGAAATGTCTGAAAGCTTCTAATTTTTTCTTTAAAAAAATTACTCAAGTCATATGTAAAAAATCATCAATAAGAAACATGAAAGATTTATCACCTTGAGTACTTTGAGTTCTCATAGGTCCATAGAGATTAGTGTGAACAAGCTCTAACATCTAAGTAGTTGAGTAATCTTTTGTTTTAAACCACCTTTTGGCCTACTTCCCATGCTGACAAGGTTCACAAAGTGTGTCAGTTGGCTTTGAAATCTTTGGAAGATTTTTGACTACTTGATTTTTTCTGATGTTGATAAGATTGTCAAAATTTATGTGTCCCATTCTCCTATGCCATAGCCAACTTTATTTCAACTGACTCAAACAATATCTTTGACCTTTAATGTTTGATAACATATACAATATATTGCCTATTCCTTGAGCATCTGCAATTAACACATCTAAATATTTTATCCTAATTTCAAAACCTTCTACATAAAGCTTTAATATGTGAACCTAGTCACACATGTGACTTACACTCAAAATATTATGCTTAAGACCTTCTGCATACAAAACATTTTTAGTTTTAGTTCTACTATTATCCAAACTTAGTGTACCTTTTTTAGTAATTTTGACAGTAGTATCATCTTTGAATTTCATTGTGCCACCATTGATCTTATTCAAGGTTATGAACTTTATTTTTCTCCTATCATGTGCCTCAAAATACACTATTAATGAACCATGGATTTTATTCATTTCTTGCATGTAAAGCTTTCTGTACCAACATAGATTTTTTAGGTTATTTCTTCTACCATAAACCTATCTGAACTTTCTTCTTAATGAATGGAGCCTTGAAACTATGGTCCTTCTTGACTGACTCTCAAATGATTCTATAGTAATGGGATATGCATCTAAAGTTGTTACACTTGTAACATATTATGGCCTCTTCATTAAATCCTGATAGAGGAGCAAAAGAGTTGTGGTTTCTTCTTAACTCTGCATGACTTTCCTTCTTATTTTTGAGATTGTTAGCCCTTTTTCAACATTCTATTTTCTTATGACCATTTCATTATAATAAAAATGGTAAACATAAAAATAGGACTTATTTGTGTATCTCTAACCTGATTGCCTTTTGTAACTTTGTTTCTTCTAGCATTCTTTGTTTTAGATGTCCTCTATATTCTTAACTTCTTTCCTTTTTATTTCCTCTTTTGTAAGAGCTTCAACATAGCTCTTTCCTTTTTCCTTATCTATGAAATTAGTGACCTACCCTTTCTCTTTTTCAAGTCTAACACCTATTTTATCTGGCATTAATATTTGATTTTATAATATCTTATTCAATATATTATTGTTATTCTCAAATTTTGAGTCATTGGCTGCTCTATCATTGATTTCTTTATTTTTTTTCTCAAGATCTAATTTTAAATAAGCAATTTAAATAAAATACCTTTCACATTCTTTTCTTACTATTTTCAACTATTTCATTCAATCTTCTTCATTTTTCTTCGCTTCTTCAAAGTGCACTTGTAGATCTTCAATTATTTTCTTTGACTCCTTTTCATTTTTCTCAATCTGGAGCTTTAATATTCGATTCTTAATTTGAAGAGATTTTAATTCTTCTAAGGCACATATGAGTTCTCCTTCTAGATTTACATTGGCTTCATCCTAATCTTCTTCTTGATCAACTATACTTTTACTTGTAGAGGCATCTTCATGTATGGCCATAAATGGAATCTCTTCTTCTTCTGAATCACTGACTTCACTAACTTTGACTGAGCTAGGATATTTAGAATACAAACTCTTCTTCTCGAATTTTATTTTGAAATTCTTCTTGTATGTAGACTTTTCTTCTTCATTTTCACCATTGCCCTTATCTAGGCACTTAGATACAAAATTTCCAATCTTTCCATAATTAAAACATTTAAAATGTAATTTTCCTTGATATTTACCTGTGCCCTTTTTTAGCTTGTAAATGATTAGAGCTCTATTGTCATCTTCGTCATCGCCAGAACTATCACTTGATTCTTGAATCTTAGCCTTCTCTTTCTTTGATGTCTTGAAATTAGCTTCTCTTTTTGAGGGTTTCTCTTGTTCGGTCCGCATCTCATATTCCATAAGAATACCATGTAGCTCATCCATCTTTAGCTTGGATAAATTCTTCATCTCTTCAATTGCTGAAAATTTTGCATCATATCTCAATGGTAGAGATCTCAAATTTTTTTGAACCACAATTGATTCTTCTAACTTTTCTCTAAGACCTTGAATTTTATTAACTATTTGATCAACCCATAAAAGACAACTTGCTATATTTTCTTCCTCTTCCATCTTCAAACTCTCAAACTATCTTCTAAAAGTCTAAAGCTTAGCTCGCTAAAATTTTTCATCACCTTTGTAAATATTCTCAAGTTTTACCCAAGTTTCATGAGTAGATTTACATTGCATAACTTTAACAAATTCTGATTCACATAAACCACATAAAATATCATTTAAAGTTTTATCATTATTTTCACTTGCCTTTTTTTCTACCAAAGTAGTTACAAGTGTCTGTGGCTCTTCATATTCATCCACCACTACTTTCCAAATGTGAAATATAAGGGGCATCAAATAATTTTTCATCCTTATGCTCCCAAAAACATAATTTTTCCCACCAAACAAAGGTTTCTTATTTGTAGAAAAACCTTCATGTGATCCAGCCATCGTACTTTCCCAATCAACCTTTAAGCTGTAAAAACTTTTTCAAAAGGAACATTCTCTAATACCAATTATTAAGCACAAAATATATTGAGAGGTGGGGTGAATCAATATATTATATATCTTTTAATTAATCTAATTTATTTTCTTTAACCACTTAATCACACATTTAAGAAATGTAATAAAATTGAAATAATAATATGCACCACATAAGAGAGAGAGACACTATATTTTTATGTGGAAACCCAAAGTAAAAAAAACCATGAAGAAAAATCTCAAGTACATGAATAGGCACCAAATCAAATTATAAATTTTTCAAGCACTAAATTATAGGAGCACCAACCCCTTTACCATGCACCAACACAATAACTATTTGTGAGCACCAACCCATAAGAGCACCAACCCCTTGAAAATATTTATGAGCACTAACCCACAGGAGAACCAACCCCTCTTGTGTATAAAACACAACTATCTCTTAATGTTTCTTACTCAAAAAATGATATAACTCTATAATATCTCTTACTTTTCTCTCTTCAAAAACAAATACAAATCATGCACTCTCTTGCATATTAAAAATGGCTTCTCAAGCCTTTATTTGTAGCTTTTAAAATGACCTTTGGCATTCACCCTTTGTGACCCTTAAATCCTCATGGAAAATGGTGCCAAACTTGCATGACCCTTCGTATTCTTGTATTTAAAAAGTCATATGGTGACCCTTCATAAGCAAATGTATCCTTTCCTCTTTTGTCTTTATCTTGGTGACTTTTCATATTCCTCAAAGTGTCCCTTCATGTAAAAATACACCATACCCTATTTTATCTTCACATGGTGACTCTAGGAATTCCTCAAGATGACTCTTCATGAGAAAATTCATCCCATTCCTCTTTTGTCTTTTACCCCTTGACTCTTTGACTTCTCCATGGGCCCTCTTTTGACTTATATGTAATCAAAAATATAGGCATTAATATTAAATATATTTTTAGCAAAAAATAGCCTAGATATGAATATTAAAAATACCATTAAATGAAATGTGGCCTTTATCACCAATAATGCTAGACCTTTGACATTAATGACAATATTTCCAACACTAACTAGGTCGACTGGGTCGATCAAGCTTTACAAAAACTTGTTATTGAGTGCTTGAAATGTGCAAGGTCAACTAGGTCAACCTAGTATACTAAATTGGATGCTTAAAAATATACAAGGTCAATTGGGTTAACCTAGTAGTCTGGACTAATGTCTATATATTTAAAAAATTGTACTAGGTCAATGGGATCGATCTAATAACCTATACCTAAAAACCTATGCACAAAAGTTAGATAGTGAGTCAATAAAGTTAATTTAGTATGGTAGATATATGATAAAAATATTGATTAAAGAGTGAAATAAATGAAACAAGATGAACAAATCCTGTAAGGTTTAGATCATGTCAAGTTCACCAGAATGTATGCAATCAAAAATGCATCATATCTATAAATCAATCCTAGCTCAAATAATATAGAACATATCTACACTTTTGATTGGGTATACATTTTTTAAGAGGGGGCATGAAAAATATGGGTATATGATACACCCAAGTATGGGATCACTTGTCATAATACACCATGCTAGGAAGGGCTCTAAAGCCTATAGTCTAACATAATCATGTAATAACCATAAACAAGTCCTAGGTTTAATGTTCAATATATTATAATAATAAGAAAGTAAATCTAATCTATTACACACCAAATCTTGTGACATAAAGTGGCGGTTAGACATAAAATAAACTAGACTAAACATGCATAGAAGATATATACTCATGTCAATGTATATGAAATGCTAATGCATAGAAGAAAAAAGCACAACTGCATTATATCTACTCTTACAAAGGAGAAATAAAGTCATAAATACTTACCTTGAAGATGAACCTATCAAGCTTCAATCTCTCCCTTGGCCAAGGTGATTCACAAAAGATTGTTGTGGTATGTAAGGATAACAAATACAAATAAACTCTAGGATACACAACCTATATATGCATCTAAAAGACTTATCCACAAGACAAGATTTGTATCTCCAAAGAAAGTATAGAAACCTAAGATTTATTCCTTAAGTAGAATGGTTAATAAGTTGTTGTTCATTCAAACTTATTCTTTTTCACTTCTCTTCTTACAAATGGTTGGAAATGAACTTTTATATATAGGTTGATCTTTCCCTATATCCTCCTATAAATGTCAATTGTATAGGGTTGACCTAATCAACTTTGTATGTTTTTGGGGATAATTCACTAGGTCTGAGCTAGGTTGACCAAAAGGCTAACAAACCCAAAAAGTGAAAAATACCCCTAGACTATATAGGGTTAACCTAGTCAACCTAGTATAGTCTACTATCTAAAAGGGAATAAAGGAAAGAAAAGGAGGATGGAAAGAGGAAAATGATTAGAATGGGTAAGGATAAGAAGATTAAGCTTAGGGTTAATGTTTTTAAGAGATGAGTGTGTAGATGGAAAGTGGAAAAGGGGACAATAATATTACAAAACACTAATGGTCTTCCCACCCCTTTCCTGGTGTATCCCTTAAGGCATGCATTCAAAAAGATTGAGACTCGACATGTTCTTACAAGATACAAAGTGTCAGTAATCAATAAAAGTTAAAAATATTATGTATATAGTTATAACTAGATAACCCTAACATACCCCTAAATCAGTCTATAGATATATTCAGACAACTATTCCCTAATCAGGCTTCCACATTAAACTCCATGTAAGATACTTTAGGATCAACATTAAAAAATGAAACTCATGTAATTAATACAATCCATGATCAACTTCTACCTAAATAAGTTGATAGTACTCCTATCCCCAATCTCCTTATAAGAGATGCCTTTGAACCATTTGAATTGAGTGAAGACATCCTAAAAACTTCCTCAATTTTTATAGATCTTATTATTTGGGATCCACTCAAAGAAACCATATCTGAAAGCACTCAATAAATAAAAGAGAAAAATACTATAAAAGAAAAGGTTTTCTTAGACATTCTACCAGATGCGCATACCATTCCTTACATCATTTCAATACCTGCATCTCGCATACCTATTCCCTATAACTTATTACCCCATGAGGAAATTATTACATTACCCTAAACCACCTCAAGACTAATCTCCCCCATTTCTAGGGAGATGTTAAAACTTAGAGAAATCAAGAGAAAATCCATAGATGTCAAAAATAAAAACCTTAGAGCCCTAAGAGGAAAATATTTTTAGCATCTTCCTATTAGGATTAAACTCCTTAAAGAGAATATCCCCATTACACCTAAATAGATTATAAAATGGAAAGCATTTCTACCCCCTATTTGAATAAGAGCATCTATATTATGACCCCATCCATCAACAAGACTAAAAGTTACCATCATAAAATCCTCTACTAAAGTGCATGTACCATCACAACAATATCTTCCCACCATGATAATGTCAATACATAACCCTTTAAACCCCTACTATCCACAAGGTTTAGGTGTAAGGACTTATCCTAAGCATAAGGTACCTATAGTAGGGAACATTCAAATAACTAGTTTAAAAGGTCAAGGTTCTATGTCACATACCTCTTCCCTACCAGTGCCTCAGAGGATTAAAAATCCTAGTCAAGATATGTTAAAGGGATTTTATTCTAACATCCTCAACTAGCTTCTCTAGACCTCCCTTATCATGATACCACCCATAAAACCCATTAACTTCATTTTCAAAAACTAGTATATTATAAATAAAATAGGACATGTTCATACCATCAAATAATAAGTCATGACATGGAAATTTGAAACTAATTCCATCCTCATAGTGAAACTATTAGGGTTACATCCACTTCAAGAAGTATCATAATACCCATAGTATCAAAATGAGTTGTAAAAGAAGTAAAAACCTTTGATAGAGCTCAGTATCAATCTCTCCCTCTCTATGTGGATGAATTTGAGAATGTAATAAATGCTCCTTTATTTCAAATATATGTAGTTCACATACCTGCATGATCCCAAGTCCAGGGTCATAAGACCCATAATCATGGAAAAGAGAAAATGACTATTGCCAAAGCACTAGCTCCTACCATAAATAACCCAATAATGCCTATTCTAAAACCTAAAGTTTCTATTTTAGGAAAATCAAAAAATAACATTGCTTTAGAACTCATACATATATCTATTTAAAAGTAACTTCATCATCTTTCGGTCAAGATGTCCCTATATGAACTTGTCCAAAATTCTCCATAACATTGAGAAGATATGATAAAAGTGTTATGGGCCACTAAGATATAAACTAATGAACCCCAACCTTTGTTGGATTTCATTTCATTGCTTCAAAATCCATTATCCATAACCTTTCATGATTTGTAAATACCACCCTTATAGCTTAATGACTAGGATCCTGCACTTTTTATCATTGCATATATTGATTAAACTCTAATCAAATGAGTCATGATTGATAATGGTGCCAATATAAACATCATTTCCTTTCATGCATTTAAACAACTATAGGTACTTAAAATAGTTGTATCCTATCCCCTACCATTTTACAATCCTTCAATTATATTATCACCCCTATATTAGGAATGGTAGTCTTTCACATTCAAGTAGGCGTGTATGTTATCCACAAACTATTTTATGTAATAGAAGGGGAGTTTCATTAAAATAATCTATTAGGATGTCCCTAGATATGTGTTATGCACTACATCCCCTCTACCTTGCATTGATGTATTAGATTCGAACATGAAGGTAAAATCTATAATGTTCTAGATGATCCCCATTCATTCAAATATTGCCACCTCACCTTTCAACCAAATGATGTCTTAATTCCATTACAAAGTACTACCCCATCATCATATAATGAGGTGTCAACTAGTACAACAATCCCTACATCAAGAATTCGTAATGAGTCTATTGATTTTGCATTTTAACAACTATCAATTGGATAATATTAGTTATTAACACTTAATACTCTCCCCACTCCCTAGGAATATGGATATCCAAACAAATAACAAGATTATTATCTAAATTTAGGAGAAATTATTTCATTTTATCCACCTTTTCTCCATACCTATTTGATTTATGGGGGAATCAATCAGCCTTCTTTAAGCTTTTCTAACCAAATTCATGCTAAATCATTTACATCAAAAATTTCATTCTTTGATAATCCGCACTTCACAAATACATGCTTATAATTGTGTGCTTGGAAGGGTTTTCATATAGAAAATTATGAGTAAGGCCCACATGAGGTTGTGTTGGGAGATTTTAGGAAACCCCATGAAAAACATGGGCTCAATTTTAGTTAATATCATAAAACTACCCCATAGATTTCTCTCCTTTCCATCCTTAAAGAGGATACACCATCCTCACCATTTAACACCCCTTATTTGATAAATGAAATCATATCCATTCCCCCAAACATTTTTTTATTCAATACCAATACTATAGATCCTCTTGTCTATCATCATGATGGGGAGTTTTGAACCATTCCTCTATCCTACCTAGACATGATAGGGTAGGATTTTGCACCATCCCTTCTCTTCAATGCTAGGATGATAAGTCGATCTTAACTCATTTGTGTATAGATAACTCCCATATATGTAAATCCCTTCTATCTAAATGTATAGTCTATTAAATGAGGCCACCATTGACATTAACATACAATCCGATGAGACTCTATGAATAGTGAAGGTTAGTGAATCCTTAGATCCCCATAAATACCAAGATTTCATAATATTTCTAATAGATCATAATGAAGTATTCACTTGGTCCTATATCAATATGCCTAGTATCAATGTTGTCATCATCATCCATAAAATTATCACATTCCCTTACACCAAGACTATAAAGTAAAATCTCTGAAAGATACATCATTGCATTGTGATTTTGGTCAAAGAAGAATTATAGCATCTCTTATCTGTTAACTTTATCCAACGTATTGATTACCCTCAATGGGTATCTAATATCATTTTTGTCATCAAGTTTATAGGGGACTTTGCCTTTGTATTAACTTTTGAGACCTTAATCTCACTTGTCTAAAAGATGATTTACCTCTCCATAATATTGACCATTGGTAGATTTAACCACTGGGTACAAAATGCTATTACTTATGGATGGTTTCTTTGGATATAATTATATCCTTATTGCACCACAAGATCAACATAAGAATTCATTTATTACTCCTTGGGGGACCTTCTATTATTGAGTTATGCCTTTCAACCTAAAGACTCTAGGAGCCACATATAAAAGATCCATGACTTACATATTCCATGATGTTATCCATAAAATTGTTGAGGATTATGTGGATGATTTCCACAATAAATCAAAATTGTGAAAAGATCACCTTTTCATCCCAAAGGTTATTTTCACTCATTTAATCCAATTTTGTGTTTGTATACATTCCAAGAAATTCATTTTTGGGGTATTAATGGGTAATATTTTAGGATTTATTATCTCCATCCATGGGATAGCATCTGACCCTACCAAAATCAAATCCATTGTATAAATTCCACCCTTATCTAATCTTAAGCAGTTTCATAGTTTGTAAGGTGAATTGAAATCTAACTATCATTTTATCTCCCAATTATCTAATTGATGTTAACCATTCCATCACATTTTAAGGAAGGATGTCCATTTTAGATGGGACTCTAGTTTTTAGGAGGCCTTCAAATCTCTTAAGAGCTACCTTCTTTCACTGCAAGTTCTCACTCCTCCAAAAGAAGGACAACCATTCTTCTTGTATATTTCCACTACTGATCATGCCCTTGTAGCCATGCTTTCCCATCATGATGAATAGAAAAAAGAGAAGGTAGTTTACTATATTAGTCACATGATTATTAATTATAAGATGTGTTATTCTCATACGGAGAAGTTATGCCTAGATCTAGTATTTTTTGCTTTGAAGATTCAACATTATCTATTGAATCATAAAACCTATTTTATCACAAACATTGATCCCTTGAAATTTATGCCTTCTAAGCCCTATAATAATTAGTGAATGGATAAATGGATTATGATTTTGGTGTAATTTCATCTAGATTTTATACATAAAAAATCAATTAAAGGTCAAATTATTATTGATCATCTTATTGAATCACCTCTGTTAATCAACTAGTTAATTATGAATTTCTAGACAAATATGTAGCCTCCATGTCTCAAATAGATCCATAATATCAAATAAATATATTATTTAATGGATCCAAATGTGAGAATAGTTGGGGATATATAATTATATTAATCCCTCCTAGGGGGACACTTATCCCTCTATACTGTAATCTTGATTTTGACTGCACTAATAATATGGTAGAATATAAGGCTTTGATCATAGGTCTCCAATCCACTTTAGCCTTGGGTATTAAGACACTTAATATCTATGGTGATTCCAAACTTATGGTTAATAAAATTAAGGTAATATATCAATGTGTAGTCATATAAAATGCAAAAATTGGTAACTTGAGCATGGATAATGACACCCAATGCTTAGGTCCCTCTTGTTTTCTCTCATGACCCTCTTAGGATTATTTTCATTGATTCCTAGTCATTTTTGGCCTTATAGACTTAAACCTAGCTAATCTAGGACCCTCTCTTCATGAATAATCCACCCCCCCCCAAGTCTTTTTTGCTCATGAAAATAGCACCAAAGTCGGACTATAGCATTGGACCCTAGGGTGTCCCCCTTTTAGTGCTCCTATCCAATCACAATTTGAGCCCAAATTACTAGTTTTCCCTGATTCTTCTTATTTATTATCTCACTATAGTCTAGTTTCATCTAACCCATGACTAATGGATCCATATAAAATCCCATTCAAAGATCATTTAGAAAAGGGTTGGTAAATATTATTGAAGAAAACAAGAATACAAGTAAGATCACTCAAGCAATCTTCCCTATTCTCTGTATACAACCAGCCTATACACTTTCAAGCCAATTCAAATCCTTACACTAGTCCCTATTCATCTCAAGCATACCCAGTTTTAGCATTTTTTGCATTTCATTTAGTATTACACCAAGCACTCTTAAAGGGAGAACTACATATGTTTGATCCCTCCTCAGAGTATTAGTATGTAGGCAGTGTGCCCACACACAAAGTGTGAAGCACATTTAGTGCATCTTACACACACTAACCCCTTTTACCCATTTTTAAAATTTTATTTAAATTAAATAAAATATACAAGTACATGAATAATCATATTTATATGGATCTATGTTTATGGAAATGACCTAATAAATGGTACATAGGCTCATATTGAGCAAGCAAATAAAACCCAAAAAGCTTAAATCCTTAGGATAACAATGATGGGGAAGGACTATACTTCTAAATCCCAGGTTATCCATTTTCAACACTCCTATCCAATTATAAAATGAAGTATAGGATCCTATTTTTGATAGTGTCTTAGTCCTACACACAAATTTAAAAACCTTGTCTCAATCAGAACAGTCCAAAATAAGCTAAGTTTGATTTTCACTCTCTTACTGTTATTTTTAGAAAAGGTCTAATTGCAATTCAATTTCACAAATTAGTATATTTAATTAGTAATATTATTTAATAATTCATCCTACTTAGACTTTTTTATTAAATAAGAATAAAACTCTAGTATTACCAAAAATAACAAATCATTTGGTGAACCTGACTTACTTTGAATTTCACATAAAAACCCTAGAAACCCTAGGGTAAATTCCTAGCTATTTTTTCCCATTAATTTTTGAATTTTTTAATAAATATTTAAATCAAAATTTCTTCTCAAATTTTTAAAATTTTTTAGTAAATTTTAAAATAAATTTATTTCAAACCCTAATTACATACACTAGGTCCCAATAATTTTCCAACATTAATCCAATAATTTATTGATTTTTTGCTTGCACATATTAATCAAAAATTTATCAACTAGATCCCAATAATTTTAAAATCACTTTATAAATTTTTTGTTGAATATTAAAATAAAAAAACCACTTCAAATTTAAAAAATTCATAGTAATTTTCAAAAAAAATATTTTTCTCAAAACCCAAGTTACATCCACTAGGTCCCATTAAATCAATCACTGACACCATGAACACAACATATAAAATATATGATGATAATTATGATGATGATCTCAAGGCATTTGATGATGGTTGTAACCCTTTCCTCCATTTCTATCCCAAACGGGCTTCATCCTTAGATTCCTTCCCCCCTGCAACCTAGTATTTTATATCTTTATGTATATATTGCTTTATTTACATGCTTGTATATAATATCGTTATAGATTTACTTGTATATAATCTCTTATTATTGATTGTAAATAGTTAAAATATGCCAAAAATACAAAAATAATAAATTTCAAAATCCTAAAACATTAAAATATAACAAAACAAAAAAACATTTCAATTGTATGCATCATCCATGTCTTACATTGCTAATATCTTCTGAGGACTTACATTTTCTATTTCATGCTATTATATGTTGATTTATCTAAATTACCATGCTTTACTTGATCTATTTTGAGTGTGTGCAATGACATCTAACTACTTGATTGCTTCACTCTACCCATTGAGGGGGCATCCTACTTTTACATTCGAGACACACTTTGATATACATACTCACTGGGGGAATATTCTAGATGATTACACCATCCAAGTTATGTCATTCCTACACTATACACTCCAATTTATCATGCTGATGTACATTACTTACTAGATTACATAGATTTCTATATCGACATTTCACTAGTATCTAGCACTTATGTATCTCTTTGCATATGCCTAGTCTTGTACTAAACATGTCTTGCATAATTTCACTCTTGCTTTGATTAGTTAGATGTGATTCTATTTTTCTAATTATTACATGTTTTCTCTTCTTACTTACCATAGCTTTTTAGATTGTATTTCTAATTCTTGCTTGTCGCCTATATGTGCCTTAGGACATTTGACAATGTCCTTTGCTTCTATTCATGTGTGTGCCTTAGGATATTTGCCAATGTCCTTTGCTTGTACTTTTTTATGAGCCTATGGCCCTTGTGCCAACATTGATTTTTTTACTTGTATGTGTATGTGGCATTTGAACATGCCCTATATGCTTGCTTTCTAGTTTGAGTGACATGTCCCCATGTCCCTTGTTTGCATGCCCTCTTGGCCACCCTTGCATGCTTCTTACTTCTTGCTATGAGTGTTTGTTTGCTTGATTTAATTTTTTATTATTTTAATGCCACGATCCTTATCATGCATTTTCCTATTATCTTGAATGCCATGATAGACATCATGTTTCATCCCTCCAACTAACAATTAACAAACTAATAACTAACACTTTTAGTTCTAGTTTAATATATTTCACATGCTATTACATTATTACAACTATCTAGGCATACCCCTATTAATATAAAAATCTCTCTAATAAAACCATGTTATATCTTGAGATATCTTGTTGATTATCATTGTTATATCATGTATATTTCTAGCTTAACATACTTGCAAGGCTTCTTCTTTTGAGGGTAGTCCTTGTAGGGTACCTATTATTACCCTTAAAAGAGGTGAAACCAAATAGGGGTTTTGATATAGAGATAAAAGCTCCCATCAGTCAAAAAATTTAGTTTCAAAATAACCAGAACAACAACCAATCATCAAACCATTCAGAATAGACCAAGCATATAGTCAAGATTTCAAATCAGTGATCAATTTCAACCTAGGATAATAGAACTAAGGTTGGACTAAAATTTTATACACTAGGATGACTATTTTTGGTGCTCCTATTTAAATAATAGAAAGCCCAAGTTTTTTAGAAGCAAGTAGAAAGGTAGGATCAGCCACAATTTTACACAACTAGACTAGTTTAGATTAGTAGTTTTTAGTATAGTTTTATTAAAAAATCCAAACATAGGAGGAATCATGCATGACATAATTTATTATCACTTCCATTTTTAGATAAGATAGTTGGTATAAACTCTATATCAAAATCCATGTTTCAAACACTAGTGATTGTGGGGTAGATTACATAACACTTTTGCTTCTTTTCTTTTGGTTTTCATCATTACCCAATCATTTTCAGTAGTTACATTTCTTATTCCATATATAGGTGGTTAAAATCATTTTGGAGTGGATTTCATACAAGCCTAACCTCCACATTATCAAGTACCCAAGTTCTTGAGTGGCTTCCACATAAGCCAAATTTTTAGTTTTGGAGTAGCTTTCATATAAGCATAATCTTCATCTTTTCTAAGTTAGCCAACATTGGCTTAGATTCGAATACACATTCAACTATCCACGCCACATTGTTAGATTCTAAAATCATTAAATGAATTTAAAATACATCTCATATGACATACACATTCATACATACTGTTATCATTTCATAGCTTCACTTCACAGGGCAATGATGGAGCCAAAGGGCTAGCCTTTGTATTCTTTAGCCACCTATTCAAATGGATTAGACACATAATATAGACATCAATTAGAAAACTCATAATCATCTACCTTCACTTAGTGGGAAATAATGGATCTAAAGGACCATCTTTTGTATTCTTGAGCCACCTATTTAGAGGAATTGGACACACAATCCAAACATTTATTAGCACATGCATGATCATCTAACTTCACTCAGTAGGCAATTATGGAGCCAATGGACTAGCCTTTACATTATTGAGCCAATTTTTAGGGAATTAAGCACTTATATCCATTCATGATATAACTATTGGTATAACATCATCCATCACATCCAACATTACTCATCCTTACTCAGTATCATAACTTGTTTTGTATTGGTTCATGTACCCAGTGAGGTGTATTCATTCCTTTCTCTTCTTCTCTTACCTAGATTTTTTAAGTTTTTATTTTATATTGCATTTAATAAGAACTGATCTACTCTTTATTTTTCTTTCATATATTCACACTTACACAACATGCTCTCTATGCACTATCTAGCATTACTTAGCATCATAAGATTCATGAGCTAAACCTTTTTAGGTAAGTTTAGGTACACTTTCTATTTTCCTTTATCTTAGTATTTCACTTTGTTTCATCACTAGAATAAAGGTGGGGGAAAATGTGGTCATATAAAATGTAAAAATTGGTAACTTGAGAATGGATAATGATACCCAATCCTTAGGTCCCTCTTGATTGCTCTCATGACCCTCTTAAGATTATTTTCACTGATTCCCAGTCATCCATGGCTTTCCAAACTTGACCTCATCTGAGCCAAGACCCTCTCTTCATGACTAATCCATCCCCCCAAGTCTCATCTACTTAGGACAATAGCACCAAAGTTGGACTATAATGTTATACCCTAGGGTGCCCCCTTTTTAGCACTTCTATCTAATCATAATTCAATCCTAGATTACCATTTTTCCCCAATTCCTCTTGTTCATTGTGTCAGGCTAGTCTAGTTTTATCTAACCCATGACCAATGGATCCCTATAAAATCCCATTCAAAGATCATTTAGAAAAGGGTTAGAAAATATCATTGAAGCAAGCAAAAATACAAGAAAGACCACTCAAGCAACCTTCCCTAATCACTGCATACAACTAGTTTATACACGTTCAAGCCAATTCAAGTCCTTACACCAATCCCTAGTCATCTCAAGCATACCCAGTTTTATAATTTATTCCATTTAATTCACTATTGCACCAAGCACTCTTAAAGGGAGAAATACATATAGCTTGATCCCTCCTTGAAGTATTGGTATATAGGCAATGTTCTCACACATAGGGTGTGAAGCACGTCTAATGCATCTTACACACACTAAACCCTTTTCCCCATTTGTCAAAGTTTATTTCAATTGCATAGAAGATATGAGTACATAAAGAATCAGATATATATAGATATCTATCGATAGTGAGGACCTAAAATTTAGTACACAAGCTCACACTAATCAGGTGAACAAAACCCAAAATGCTTAAATCCTCAAGATAATAGCATTGAGGAAGGACTATAACACTAGTACCTAGGGTGTCCAGTTGTAGCACTCTTATCCAATCCAAAAACCAAGTTAAAGATCCTATTTGAGATAGTGTCCTAGTCTTACACACAAATTTCTATACCCTATCTTAGTTAGAATAGTCTAGAATAAGCTAAGTTTTATTTTCACTCTCTTACTACTATTTTTAGAAAGGGTCTAATTGAAATTCAATTTCACAAATCAATAGATTTAATTAAGAATATTATCTAATAATTTATCCTAGTTAGACTTATTTATTAAATAGGAATAAAACTCCATTATTCCAAAAAATAACAAATCACAATGTAAGAATAATACCCTTCATAAGTATAAGCCATTGGCTAATCAGTTACTAACCACGTTCGAGCATTATGCTATCCAAGCCACTCCTCAATTAACAGACAAGTTTGTGGATACTATGGATTATTTGACCTCCTTTATCCCATATTCACCTTAATAATCTCATTTTTTCATCCTTGTCCATAGGATTAATCAACCTTCCTTTACCAAAATTGACCTTCCTTGCATCCACAGTGTGGATGAAAACCAAGTAGATCTTTGGTATGCATAGATATTTGATTACCTATCAAGTAGGATTATTTTTATAGATGTATCTCAAAATAGTAAGTGAGATTTCTAGCAACATGTCATGTATTTTATTATACTGGGGGTGTTATTTATAATCATGGATTCAATGTTATCCATCTTTATTATCTCCAAGATCATGAATGTACCCTTTCTATCAAAGAATCTCGTGATGGGTCATGTGGTGGAAATTTTAGTGGTCATACCATCACTAAGAGAATCTTGTGGTTGGGATATTATTAGCCTAATTTAAATTATAATTATTATGAATAAGTTAAGAAATGCATAAAATTTTAAAAGAATGATAACCTATCCCATGTCCCTAGCCAAACATTACAAGTAGTGCAGGAATTTTGAAATTTTTCATAATGGGGGCTTGATCTTATTGATCAAATTGATCCTAAATCTTCTCAACGTTGAGGATTTATCATTACCACCACTGAGAATTTTACTAAGTAGGTAGAGGCTATCCCTCTTATCTCAACCAAAGCTAATAAAATTATTGAATTCATTAGTCAACATATCATTTATCACTTTGGCATCCCTCATAAGATCATCACAAATAATGAAAAATATTTTAAGAAGAAAAAGGTTAAATAACTCTTTGATTCTTCTAGCATTAAGCTCATATTTTCCTCACCTTACTATCCCCAAGCCAATGGACAAGCTGAGGCATCCAATAAAACTCTTGTCAAAATCCTAACTAAAGTCATTGACGAAGCAAGAAAGAACTATCATCTTCATGTTCCCTTTACCTGATGGGATTATTGAAATAGTATTCAAACCCCTACAAGTGATACTCTAGTCTCCCTAGTCTATGGTACTCAAGTTGTACTTCCTCTCAAATTTCAAACTACCTCCCTTCACATATCCCTTAAAGATATCATTTTTGATGATGACTTATATCATAAATGATTAGCCCAACTCAAAATCTTAGATGATCATCGATCGAATGTCATTGACCATCTACATGTATATTAGGAATAAATAAAGTGCACCTATAATAAGCATCTAAAATCACATGAATTTAATATTGATGACCTTGTCTTAAAAGAAAATAAAAATTTCACTAATATGAAAAAAGTAAAAGGGGAAAATTTTCTCCAAATTTGCTCAGATCATACATCATCACCCATAAGTATGAATCTGGGGCATATCGCTTGGCCTCTCTTGATGTAAAATCATAATGAGAACCTCTTAATGCATTGTATATGCATCCTTTCTACTATTAATAAATCTTAATCACCTTGGTCTTCTAGTTTAATTTATAGGTTTTATATCCCTCTTATTATAATACTAAATAATGATAAATAAAGACATGTGGCTATCTAATAGTATTTCCCATTTTTGACCTTTAATATGAATACTTTGACTCTATTCATAACATGCTCTAATTGGATAAAATTCTCCTATAATGGGAAGGATCTCCAAATCATTATTCCCTAAAATCCCTCCCTATCACTAATTCATTTTGAGAATAAGTGTTTTATCTTGTGAATCAAAGCTTTGAAAAATTATCCTAGGATACCTAAGGCCAATCCATAAAATAATTATAATAATAATATTGGGATAAAAAACAAATCAAAATCAAAGCATCTATAAAATAAATATACTACTCCCTCGAAAGACAACTATCAAAATCCATAAAATAAATAAAAATATACAAACTATCAAAAGTGTAGACTACTCCCTCAAAGGATAGATATTTAAAAAAAAAACATATCTAAAAATATAGACCACTCCCTCAAAGGATGTCTATCATACATAAAATATCCCAAGAAATCTTCTTGCATTGATCATCTTTCTTTAATTTGGTAGACATCCTACATTGATCAGTTTACATGGATTGGCATTAAAAGGATTATAGGTTTAACCTTAGTTTTTGGTATGCAAGATGGAAGCATATTCTTCCTAGAATCCACTTTCTGTCAAATCCTAAAGTGAATCTCAAAGATCCTAAATTAAATTTGTGCTAATTTTCCCACCTATATTAACAAAATATCCCAATCTAGTAATTTTAAAATATATAAACATGAAATGAGTAAGTTATAGATTGCATCCATAATAATCATAATCCATAAATATTAATCATAATTTAATAAATTTTAATGTTTTAAATAATTAATCAAATGACATAAAATCTATAATACATACATCAATAATCAAATATACATCCACAATCCATAAGCATTTTTACATAAAAGCCCATAATATATAATTTAATCAACTCATTAATCAATAATCACGTAATCAAAAATCACAACCATATTAATTTAATTGTAAACATTTTAAACATTACCTAAATAGAAATCATATCCATCATAATATAATAATCATGATCTATAAACATTTTTTAACAGTGAATCCATGATCAAATAATCTAATAACATGCCATAAAAATCCATAATCCATAAACACTTTGTAATACTCACAATCCATAAAACATTTAAATCTATCACATGTAACAAATATAATAAATCACATCATCTAAATCCATAATCACATAATCTATACAATGTAAACATCTATAATATAAATGTAAGATAATCCATAAATAAAATCCATAACAACAACATAACTCATAATCATGTAACATATATATAAAATAATCAAGTGTACATCAAAGTATCTATATACATGTCTATGGATCTCTGGTTAGTACAATGAATATAAATACATGGGATAATATGTAAAATATAGCCTTCTAAAGTGTATGCTTACCAAGGCTCCACCTCCATCTCCTCCCCCATATCAACCTCTATCCCTATCCCTATCTCTCCTCTGGGATACACTCCTCATGCTCACTGACACTATATGTGTGTGCCTAGAGTACCTTCCCTATGAGACTATATGGGTAGTATAATGAAGAATCTATGAAAGCTGACCTAAAATGATTTTCTCATAATAACACATATTTGCATCTAGATCCATGTATCATTCAATGCTCATAGTACTTGCCTATCTAGTGCTCAGCCTTATCACCTCTCCAACAATCTACACTGATGACTCTCTCCCCTTCCCTCCTCATTAGAGTGTCTCTGTCTACTTAGTACTAATCCTGAGCCTCCACTACCATATTGTGAATCATATATAATGAGTTAAAAACCACCTATAATGTATCCAATATATTTTTAAGGGTATTTCACTCTATCTACACTACAGTCAGAGCACCTATATTGTAGCTAGTTATCCTTATAAGGTAATACACTAATCCCTCAGTGTATCCCTCTTTATGATAAGCTATATTACATATATCTCCTCCTCCTCTATTTCCTCCTCTTCACCATCCTCTTCATCTCCCATATCCTCCTCAGCCTCCTCCATCTCCTCATCCCCTCTCTCCTAGCTAGGATGCACCACCCTATCCTTCCTCGTTTCCCACTACTCAGCACACCATGTTGTATATAAGGGAGTGTAGCACACATCCTCCACATAATTGATTGTTGGATCCAACTCACACTCTATAGGGACATCTATAGTGACTAATCTTGGTAGCTCCTACTCTATCTCATCTAACTTTGATATTTATGAGGCCCATAAAATGTCCTATACTATCTTGAACTACTATTATACTCATCCAAAATGGAAGTACTCTAGGTAACTCAACCTCCTCCCCACCACCCCCCTCTCCTTCCATATACCTATAAGCTATGCCTCCATCCCAAGCCGTGCAATAATATTAGATATGGTCTCCAAATAATTTTTACATCCCTTAATCCCTTTAGGACCCCTTGATAGTAATCAAGGTCCCAGGTAATGCCATCTATATAGCCTCATACAAGATCAACCCTACATTGGAGGAAAACCATGTTATACATTATATCATACCACCATATCCATGGGGTAATAATGGGATACACTATCCTAATATACTCATAGACCCAACACTATAGAATAAAAATGGCATCTAATCCATATCATCTCTAGGTTTTCCAACCCTAGAGCTCCTTGTAAATCTTTACCAGCAAAGTCAACACCCATGTAAAAAATATATGGTGTTCTATCATGTCTACCACTACATGAGTCAATCTCCATGTAAATATGCCTCCCCTTGATTCTAGGAGTACATAACAAGATATAGCCAATAACATCATAGTGAGTATACATCTCCCCACTATATAAGCTATTTATAGAGGCTCAAAAGTAAAACCACTAGAAACAAATCTAATATCCTCTGCATCATTGATTTATAGTCATGTCAACTATACTCCTTGTCTCTGCTCATACGTAGGTACTATAGGTTTTCCATGTACTATAAGTTATAAAATCTAGTAGATGTCCTCCATTGTGATGGTCATCTCCCCTATTAAAAGCCAGAATGTCCTAGTCATATATGTTTATCTCCCTAGTCAAAGGCTAGAATTTCATGGTCATAAGATCTTAGTGCTCTATCAAAGCAACTAATAAGCCTATGTCTCAATGTATGTATCTATAGTGTCACACCCCTCCCAAGTGTATGGTATCTAGGTGGGCCTAGTCATCATCACCAATCTAAACTCATTATCACTCTAATAAGGGAAACATTTGATCCCACATCCATATTAGAATCCATTACTATCACCAACATCCCCTATAAACCTAAAATATCCTAAAAACTCTAACTTATCCTAATCCTAGACTCTAAACTAAGCCCTTCACATTTTCTTTATGAATCAATCCTAATCCCTTATGGATTGGTGCCAATCCATTAGGATCAGTGTTGTTTCAATGAAATAACATCATTTCCTTGTGAATCATTTTTGATTTACTAGGGAATTGATATAGATTATCTACTACTATCCCACCATAATCCTATCCCTATCTTACCTCCAAAAAAACTTAAAACTTAAAAAAATCAAAAAAATCAAAAATTTAATAAAATAATAGATCTACCTCATCTTGTGAACATTACCATCACCTTAATCCACTAATGCTAGCCTCCATCTCATTTCATAACAAACTTATCATTTGAGCTCTCAAGCATCATTTTATTTTCACCAATAGTGAATGAGCCCTTTTTCACATCAAACTTACATATATATCTAAATTTGAATTGACATCGATTGATTTTAGATTGGTACCAATTTGGTGGATCATCATTGATTCATTTAGGGTCAATTTTAATTTGCCCTTTTTTGTATTACTTATAATTTTACATATATCCAACCCTACTCCTTAGCTTTATCCTAGTACCTTACCACATCGACCCTATTATTTTCCCTATACTATTGTAAGTTTGTGGATTTGACCCCCTAATGGTCCCATAACCTGTGTAAGGCATGTAATATTTTATGTATCTCCCCTTAGTGGGTCATATGAGTGTATTTTCCCTTGAGAACAACTGTCTATAGGTATCGTGCACACTATATAGCACACTAGATGCTTTGATCAACCAACCCTATCACTTATCCTCCTATTTATCCTTCATTTAAGCCCTTTGATTTGTAGTTGTGGCATTTTATTATGGGATTACCTTAGGTTATCTCTACCTGTATTACCTTACATCTTATCAATGCAAAACATACACATCATGTTATGCATCCACATTTATTAGAGCTCATATGTTATCTACCCATCCTATCTATTATTTCATTTTTCAGACCCATCACTTGATCCTTATCTTCAACCAGTTCCTAGTTTGAGGGGGGATACCTCATCACATAAACCTAGGGTAGTGGACCTCTCATGGTTTTTATCTCATGAAACATATTCCATACTACTCCACAAAAAGGGGTAACTATAAACACTATAATTTTGTACCCTATATATGATTAGTTAGGTGTCATAACTCATTATTTTTATTTAATCCCCTAAATAATCCATATCCTAAGGTTTAGTTTATTTACCATTTAAACCTTGTAACTTGCCTTTATTATTACCCTTCTACCCTCCTTAACCTCATAAATCTATTAATAACCTAAGGAATCTATCCCTTAACCATTTTACCCCCATACAGTGTTGTTACCAACATCTCCATGTGTATCAAAGCCAATTTTACCCACGGATAAAATAAAGGTGCTAATTTGGGTGAATCAACATCGATTCACCTGTGATTGACACTGATTCTCTAGATAAGCATCCATACATATATAACCATCCAATCTTTGTATTTTGGACCTAAAAACTAGGAATCTCAAATTATTTATAAATTTCTTAGGAAATTAGAGACATCATTAGAGACACTACCAAAATTTTATTGCATTTAATCCAAATCTTTTGTCATAATCTTGAGAAACTACCTACATTTATAGAGAAGTATTTCATTCTATTTGCGATCTCATCCAAGATAAGTCATCATGTTTTATTCTCTTATTTTCTATTAATTTCTCTACTATTATCTACTTATATAATCTTTATAATATAATGCATAGCATTTAGTATTTGTTAATCAATATCTATCATCCAATCTATCTCATTTAATCTCTATTTTAATTAATCTTAGTTATAGAGAGAATCGATGTCGATTCATTCTGAATCAAAATCAATTCTATAGATCAACACCGATCCTGTCAAGATTGTCATTGATCGATTGTGTTTAATTTTTAGAACCCAATGCCTCAGTCTTAGACCACTATCTGTAATCATTTACTGATTTCCTATCATTTTAATATGACCTTTGAATCTAGATGACTCTATTAGGCATAATACATGATGTAATCAATATCATAGATCTCTCTATAGTTTCTCAACCCCTATTTACTAATCAAAGTGACATAGCTTTTGAGTTATCTCTCTATTCTATTATTTATTATCCCTCTCTCAAATCCACTAATACCAACTAAATGTCATACAAAATGATATAGATGCTACCATAGCTTATTTGGATGAATATTATGCTTATATTGATACCTTAATTAAGGATTGAATCTTAATTATCATTGTTATCATATATTTTATCTATTGTAATTTCATATGTTGTTTATCCACTTGATTATGTAAACAAGTGAGTTGACATCCATTTGAAGAATCTCACAACTTCATGGGATTGGTTTCTGACTAGGTAGCTCACCTAGTTATATATTAATCTATTTTTGTCAAGTGTTTACATGTATGCAGGTTATTATTCCTAATCAAAAAGAAGCTCTCATAGTCATTGCATTCAAAATGGTGTGCAACATATTTTAATCCATAGTTATTCACCATAAACCCTATTTTCTTTTGAGATTTTAGTAAGTAATTTAAATTTAAAGAAAAACAAAAAAATACTTAAACACTAGTTTAGTGGTTATCACAAGGATATAGAGAAATAAAAATTGATGCTATAAATTGATTCAAACCTAAAAAAGATGAAAAAATTCTAGGAGGACATCTCAATAAATATGGACATGAAATAGTCTATTTTGTTTTGTTGTTGTTTCTTGGCTGTATCAGGATACCTTCTTGTTATATTTAGCCTTATTTTGTTTTTGTTTCTCTCTTGGGTCTTTGGTATACCCTTGATCTTGATTATTTTGTTCTTCTCCTATGGTTTGGGGACCCTAGTTCAAAAATCCCCCATTTAACGTCAATAAAAAAATAAATTCAACAAGTATCTAATTTGTGCAAGCCATGCCTATTAATTACTCTCTTCTTCCAAAATATTAATTGTAACATTAATTACATTTGGTTTATAAATTTAAATTAATCTTAGACCACACATATTGATCTTGAAATGGATGATCGATATCATTTTAGGAAAAATATGAATACAAGAGCCTCCATGGAAAGATATCAAGATTTATTGTGCCCAAAAATCTTGTTAAAATATTCACCATTCATTCATCCTAATTGATCAAAGCCATTGGTGGATAAGGGGATATTATATTGGAATTAACAAATTTCATTGAAAAATCTCCCTACTCCACAAACCAAGAACAAGCATTTGCATACTCATTGTTAGGTGGGGTCTTCAAGAAAGGTAAATGTCTTGTTTATCATCTCTTATTGGTTTCCTTGTCTAGTGATTCTAGATCACCCTAGGGAATAATAATAGAGTGTTAGTTCTTGAATTCATTTTGGATTTCATTCACTAATGTTGTATTAACCCTATTTTTAATATTTTTACACACTTTTCTTCTACATTGCATAATAAAAAACAAATTCAACTTCAAGAAAACTTCTAAGACACATAGACTTGTATTTCACATTATCATCTTTGATATATACATTAGCATATATTTATATTGTTATTTTTGTCTCCTATATATTTATTTTTGTGAATTTTATTTCATTTAGTTTAATTTTAATTATTATTATTATTATTATTATTATTATTATTATTATTATTATTATTATTATTATTATTATTATTATTATTATTATTATTATTATTATTATTATTATGTTTAATTTCACTTTCACCATTATTTCCTTTTTTGTTTCTTTGGTTTTATATCACATTATTTTCATCCTTTGTTTCCCTTGTGGTTCCTAGGTAACACCTTTGGGTTTTTCACTAATTTTTATTTTATCACATTTTTGTCATTTTTGCCTTAGTATCTTTGTGATTGTTAGGCTCTAATTTATATTTTACATATTTTGGGATGACCATTTACCTTCTCTCTCTTTTGGGATGATTACTAATTTCATTGGTGCTTGTGTCAAATCCCTTGTAGGCTAGTATAGCTTCCCTAGTGACATGACTATCATGTTATATCCCCATCCCTCTTAGAGTATTATTTTATTTCCTTGTGATCAGTTATGAGAATATTAATCAGTGTATCAATTATATTGGTGAGTATCTCATTATCCCCATACTTCCCTTATTTCCTTTCATTTTTAGAACTCATAGGTTGGTTTTGAGATTACAAACTTACTTATGGGTAAGTCTATGAGTCTTTAGACACCATGGTTTTTTGATCCTTCTCTCTAGTGTCCAAGTGTAATCTCTCTTATGTTATATGTCTATTTCATCCATGTTTTGTTTGTTTAATCCTTTTGGAGTTGGAATTTAAAACCACAAAAGAGTTAAAATCCATAGACTACAATAAAAATAAATTATCAAAAGACAAATACAATATTAAAATAAAAATCACACCAAAATAGGTGATATATATTTAGCACATATCCTATTCTATTTAAATATCAAACTCCATAATTAACTTCATGAGAGAGTTAAGGTCCATTGATGTGTGATAGGATAGTACATTGGTGTAGGAGGTCTCATTATGTCATAGATTTATAGTGCCACATATTTTTTCACATTAGTAACTAGTATTTGCATTATAAAAATGGATCTATAATGGGTCATAAGGAATGGGAAACACATTATGGGAATGTAGGACCAATTTTAATTTTAATGTATATAGCCTTCAAGGGATGATCTATGTACTTCACATGTTATCCCAAGCTTTGTGTTCACTAGTTAGAATGTACTAGGTCCTTGATGTCGATTATTATTAACCTCACCCACTTTTTAAGTTTGTCTCATTCTTGGAAAGGCTATTTACATCACCCATGTGGTGCCTCACATTCTTTATCTACATTTCATAGTTTCTATTATCCCTTTGTTGTGTATCACTTTTAGTTTATCATATTTTATTTCTTACACCTCGTAGTTTATAGTTTATGAGTTTCATTGTAATACCTTAGATAGGACCAAGTTTTCCTCACAAACATCTCTTCATATTTGGTTACCACACCATCTCATTATCATACTAGTCAAGTCATTATGTGGTTATGTTTTCTTACATCATATTTTAGTACAAGCACTAAGTTTGAGTTATCATTCCTTATATATTTTTCATTTTTGTCCTTATTTGATTTCATTTATCTTACATAAGAAATTTTACATGTATACATGTCTTTATTTATGTTTTACTTGACATTCTTGTCTCATATTTTCACTTACATTTCATTTTTAGTCATTTATGTTTTCTTCATGCTTCATTTGATATGATTATCTTATATGATATTAAATTAATTTAATTACATGTCTTTGTTGGAGTTTTCTTACATTGATATTTCATTAAGTTATAATTTTTTACATGTTTTTTCACATTATTTATTATGTTCAAAATTCATTTTGATCATTTTATCATTACATGTTTGTTATTTCAGTTATAACCTAGCCTTTATGATCTCAAATTAATTTAGTTAATTTGAGAGTTATTTATTTATATTTTGTACATCATGTGTATGAAAACATTAATTCTATTTTTAGCCTTGTATCCTATTAGGGTTTCTCAAATGTAGGTATTACACACTCCACAATAAATACTATGAGATTTTCATATAGTTATTCAATAGAAAGATAAGTTAATATATGTATATAATACTATTGTCACCAAATTTTTCACCCAAGATATGTTTTTTCAAGACTAATATAATATTTGGACAATATGGGATTACCTCTAGGCCTATGGGTTGCCTATAGTAGAGGTAAATCTCTAGGATTAAGGGCTAGCTCACTAGATCTCTCTTTGCTTACTTATCACCTATACTACTTTCTTGCTTGGATGAAAAGTGATAAAAGTAAACATAAAATTAAAATAACCTAATGAGGTGATACACTATAATGATATCCATTAGAATACCATACAGTTTCACTAAAAAACATGACTCACAATACTAGTCTTAACATCTTAGATTGTACCAACATAAGTATTTAAAACATAGAGGTGATATGCATTATATTACTCAAGGTGAGTGAATCAAATTTAAAATTATATATGCTAAGGATGCTCCTAAAACTTAAAGATATAAAAATTCACTACATACACTTCATGTGACCTGTTATAAAGAGAGCTACTTGTATCAAACATGGAAGAGTAGAGAGACTACAAGGATAGATACTTATCACTAGACACTTCACTATGCACCACTTCACACACTTAGATAAGAATCTTGTGAACTTAAAACAAGATTGAAAATATTTATTTAAAAGGAATATATAGTATTAAAACTATCATGGATTCACCATACCAGGTGTGGATTCATTTTTTAGAAAATCCAAAATGACTTGCATTTATAAATCATGTGAGAGGAGAGATAAGAAGTAGAGCTCAAAGGTCATAAAAATAAGTTTCAAGTGGTTAATACCAATTAAATTAAAAAAATAATTAAGTGGAGAATATAACATGAAGTTTTTCTTGGAAAAGTGTCCATCTAAATCATGACAAACTCTTCCAAACTAGTGTAGAGACCTTCAACTACCTTCTTAAAACTATCTTCATGATGAATCATCTATTAACCACTTGAAAATGAAATAGTAATAATTAACACATATTAATTGTCTTATGGATGTTGGAAACAAGCTATGATAGTCATCATATGCTTTCCTAACTGATAGTCTTGTTCATGACACTTGTGTTGACCATCCACATTCACTTACTAGCCATTTAGGCCTAAACCTTCGCATTTATAACCTAATTGGCTTGTATTTTATCAACTAAATCTATAAAATATGTATTATGAAAAATTTTAAAGGACTCTTTTCCTTTTAATCCATGATTTATACCTCAAAAAAATCCAAACTCAGACCTCACATCTTCTCACTAGGTTGTCACTGCTCATTTTCACTATTTGTCCATGACTACCTATGATGAATGGTGTAGCAGAAAACCTTTAATGCATAATTGAGGTTATAAATATGCATATAAAGTGGTAATAAGTCTCTATATACCTCCCCTAATGATTCTCATTCCTAATTTACCTTCTACACCTATAGAACATTTAAAACTTGTAAAACACCCATATTTTGCCTTGTTTATACAAGCAATAGTATGGACCAAATAGATGTATAGTATATTGAGAGAGTCTTATACAAGTTATAATCACTTTCTAGGAAAAATTAACCCATATGAGTGTATCTCCTTACATACTTTGTCCATCAGATAAAAACCAAGGCTTTAAGAGGGTCTTAGAAGGTTATGGTTCTTAACAATAGTTCATAAAATTCTAATTTCCAAACCCTAAAATAATTAAAAAAATATTTATTATAGGACCCTACCCAATTAAACCTATATTATTTATGTCTCACTCTTGGTGTCCATATAAGTATGAAAATTTGAAAATAGCCTCCTGAGCTCTTTCTTGCATTCTGAGAAGGTCTACTATAGAATTAGGTCAAAATGACCAACTTGGTGTAACTCCATGAAAAATAATGGATTAAATAGACCTTATACCTCCCCTTGAAATATATAAACTTAAATATAATGTTATGTGGTCATTTTAATCAAGCTATAGGTCATTAGGGTATAGGCCTACTTCTAGGCCTAATATGCTTGACTGTACTCCTTGAGCCTTTGACCACCTATGAGTTCCTCTTAGGAATGTATGTGACTATCCAAATTTTTTCACCTCTAATTAAAATCCTTAAATAATTTTATAGTGTCTTAAAAATTTTCATTTAATCCGTATAACACTCACATAGTAAACCTGCTATCTTTGACTTGATTGGGAGTGCCTTCTATCTGAGACAAAACAGAGAGCATCTCCCCTCTTTACCTTGAAAAAGTGAAGTCATGGAGGGATAAAATAGGACATGATGACCTTATGTAAAAAATAACATAGATATATTACTCCTCTAGAGTCACCAACAATATAAATTCTTAAAACTAGCTTTCAAGTTTGTGTACTAATTGTAGGGTCTAGACATCTCAAATTAAGTGGGATTAGAAATTTGATTTTACTCTTTTTATTTCATAGAAACATAATATGAACATAAAATCACCATTATGTGAGTGGTCTCACTCATATTCATCTATTGTAAATCTATGTCAACTCTCTCAACCCACATCTCTCCTTTGCTAGAGCTAGTCTACAAACTATAGTCAGACTGTAGGTGACACTTCTTAGAAAAATGGGGTTCATGTAGGTGATGTTCATTTTTAGACATTGTGTTTCATACATAGGTTATTATTGAAGTCATAAATATCATATAACACTTTTTTAAACTCATCTCATGTCTAGAGATGTGTTCTTACACTCAAACTCCCTTCTCCCACTATACTATGAGTCTATAATCAGACTATAAGTGACATTTTGAGAGAAAACGGGACTCATGTAGGTGGTGATGCATTCATTGACACTATATTTCATATTATTTGATCCTTATTTAGGTCAATAGAACATTCCATACCTGTATGAGTTTATCTCAATCCTATAAACCATATAGCCATTCCACTATAGGTCACTATTGTGTTGTAGTATAATTTTAGCTTAAAGCACTATAACATAATGAAAATTTTTAGTGTGAATTATATTGAGTTAAATTCACTCAACCATCACCTTATTTTGATAAAAAAAACTTTATTTTTATGTCAATACACTATTTTCAAGCTTGGGATACATGAGAGAAACCATAAGACCTATCCATTCCTCAAGACACTCTACCATGAGATGACTCCTTGTGAAGCAAGATTCCCTTTTTAGAAATATTAAGGTAATTTATCTTCAAATGTAATTTTCCTAACTTGAAAACATGGCTCTAGGTTTATCTTCATATTATGGCCTCATCATTATCACCATGATTCTTTCTACATTCTTAGACCTCCATTAAGGTTTCAAATTATTTCACACATCTCCCATTTCAACACTACTTAGACCTCTATGGATTGCACTTAGACCCCTATTAGAAAATACTTATAGATATCATCAAATGTAGTACTATGTAGTAGGAATTAGTTCTCACAACCAATATTAAACCTTTTATATAGTTTAATCTCATTGTTTCCAATTTTATAATCCTCTTAACACCATGAAATATTCTTGTTTCATCAAGGTGACTGGTCAATGCTCAATCTCACTTGACTATAGCTAATTATTACAAGACCTTTTGACTATGCTTATGTGTTTTCTAATTATGTTCTAAGTCTTATCTTGCAAGCATTAGGTCTATCAGTGGTTTAACCATGTTGATAATGAAATATGAGATCATATGGATGTTCATATGTTCCAAACATCAACCACACCTCTGTCTAAGCATTCTCACATAGTCTTGTAGGTGGATGTTGCAGGGTTTCTTGACTATGCCATGTTTCTAGACCTCTTCACTCCATCAATGTTAAACCTTCAAAATAACATCTGATCACCATGATATAATATACTATAAATAACATATCACCTTGAATTAACCTTGTTTTAAAAACCAAAATAGAGAGATAAACCTCTTTAATTGATGGAACATAATCTACAAACAGAGTGGAGTCTTCTACTAACATAATGCTATGTTTATGCCTATATTATTCATACCAAATGTGATAACTATATTTTAAACCTTAAGAGAAGGATGATCATACTTCTCAAGATTATGTACAAAACTTGGTTTGTAAATACCAATCCAAACTTAGGAGAAAATTGAAGGTCATGGGGATGTGTAGGTAGAAAAGAGGAGTTAACACTCTTAGTAATGGTTCATAGAGAATAGATCACCAATACTCTAAATATTTACATAAAGTTATAGTAAAAAAAATTATCATCACCCACCAAAATCATTTGATTTGACTCATATCCTCCCAACTGTACCAAGCTAAAATTGATTGAATATTTGACCTTATCTAGGAGAGCGATAGGAAGGATAAAATGGTTTTTTCCATTTTCAGGTTTGTCAAAGCTAATTGAGCATGGAATGAATTTATGGGACCTAAAGAGACAGTTTTGTAATATCCACATGTGCCCAAACTATTGTATATGCCATACAACTTCCTAAAACTACATAAAATTACCTAATCTTCTTGAAAGGATGTTGTACCTATAGTTTATTAGTCTCAAAATGGTTTCCATAACATATTTTGACATGTATACCATTTAATATTATTTTGAAATACTTGTCCTCTTATGGAAAATGTACCACTTAATTTAATGACTCAAACTATGACCTTAGAATGACTTAAGACAAACTAACATGTGCTAACTATACAAGAAACCTTATGATAATGATGTTCATACTCTTTAGGATCATATAAAATACTTGTTTTATAAAGACCAATCCAAACAGAGGAAAAAACTAAAAGACATGGGGATGTGCAAGTAAAAAATATGAGCTAACAATCTTAACAATGGTTCAAGGAGCATATATCACCAATCATCTAACTATTACCATTAATTTGGAGTAAACAAAGAGTATTATCACCCACCAAAATCATTTTCTTTGAATCAAAACCTATGGACCATACCAAGCTAAAACTAGTTGACCACTTAACCTTGTCTAAGAGAGCAATATGAAGGATAGAATGGTTTTTACCATTTGTAAGTCTGTCAAAGCTACATGAGCTTGGAAATTAATTAAGGGGAAATAAATAGACAATTTTAGAGTATAGGCCATAAAACTTCCTAAAACCACATGAAACTACTTGATCTTATTGAAAGGACATTGAACCTATATTTTGTCAATCTCAAAATGGTGTCCTTGACATATTATGACATGTAAGACATTAAATATTATTTTGGACCAGTTTTATTCCTATATAAATTATACCACTTCATTTAATGAGTAAAAATGTGACCTTAGAATGACTTAGGACAAACTAACAAATGTGACAAGGTTGAAAACATAATGTTTGACAATATTAAAGACCATGGGATACATTTTACACCCTATAAGACAAATATAACAAGTTTTAATATATAGGGGGTTAACCTAATTTGACTTGTGGTCAAATTAGTCAACATTTTTGTGATTTCCTAGGGGTGACAAGCCAGTTATGCCAAACACCATTAGCCTTCTCTTATCCATTAGGATATGGAGTCACCTATGCACAATACCTAACATTAATAATACTCTAAAATAACACCAAAACACACCAAATAACATGCAAAAAAAACATAAGATAACACACACAACATAAGTAAAGCACACCTATTATAGTATGTGTAAGACGTCAAAGACTTGAGGTGAAGAATAATTACCATTACTTACTCCAAGAAAGTAATACATCATTTGAATCATACTTATCAATAAACACTTTTTTAAATAAATATTCCAATGACTTACCATGTTTAAATATTCTAGTGACTATAAGTGTGCCACTTGGAGATTTCAAGGATACTCCATGTAGCCCTCTAAGGACCTTGTTTGGCTTTGCAACTAACTTGAATTCTAATATGTCCAATTGGGACTTTTGAAACTACAACTTGGTAGTATTCAAATTTACCTCAACTTCACACTCTTCTATTGCATGATGTACTTGATGTTCAAAACCATCAATCTTGTCTTCTTTCTACTCCAACACATCCAAAAGTGATTCATTTTTAGGTTGAGGTTTGGAATACTCCTCAAACACACACATCTCTACCTCGTGTTCATTTGACTTCTCCATGATTGAAACCTTCTTGGAATTGCCTAGACATTCATTCTCATGATTAAAAGGACACTTTACTTCATGATTTTTAGGTTCACCAAAAACTTTATTATCAGATTCATGTTTCTTAGGAAGGGAATTAGACTTACTCAACTGCTCAAATTCTTAAAGTATGGCATGGAATTATTTCCATAACCATTTTATTCTTCATGGATGTCATGTTCTTGGACTCCTACATATTGTGTAGACATAATGATATTGTTTTCATGATTATCTTGATCTACCATACTTTTCAAACCATCATCATCATGCATATGAATAAGGTAATTTCTCTTAATATCTTATGGAAAAGAATTTTAAATGCATACCTTAGATTATCCATCACCTACTTCATAGATGATATATGTGCCAAAATCATTTAGATTAAAAAAATGTATATATATTATCCATAACTATCAACACCATACTCATCTATGGAAATATCAGATATTACCTCAACTTTATAGAATGCTCAATCACCCATAACATGCTCCTCTTGATCATTGATTGTATAATTGAGATTAGAGCTTACTTCCACATAGGGATCAATATTAAATTTAGCTATTGGTTGAGTTATAATGGTTACCTTTGCTCCATACCTTGTCTTAAAGGACAATAAGGACCAATAAATTGAGAGGTAGCCTCTTATCTTGGCTATGAAATCCCTTGAGAGGTAGATAATAAAGTTAGCAAGTAAATCAACCACTAATATATCTTGAAAGTTTGGGAAGCTAGGAAAATCATGCAAGAAAACTCTCAAACCTTTGACTAGTCCCACTGATTTAGCTGGTATCCCATCAAGTTGTATCATCCCCTTACTATAAATTTAATATTTCAAGCCTAACTTATCTTCTATAAGCCTAGGTATAATTGAAGTTCTTGCCCTACTATTTAGAATGAAATTGTGAACAAGATTGTCTCCAACAAATAGAGTGAGGTATAAGGGTGGAGGATTTTTTAGATTTGGAAGAGGGATAAACAATGTAAGATAATTAGTGAGTGAAACATTACCATGACTTAATGGTTGAGGACTTCATGGTTGAGGACTGAGGTCAATTTGGCATAGCTGATCTTGAATAAGTTCTTTTTGATTAGGCATGTGAAGTATTTCCCAGAGAGATATAGATGTGTTATCACTCTTAAAATAATCAACAAGGCTCAAATAAGGAACATTTACCTTTTATTGTGTCCTTGAAGTAAAATTAGTGCCTTGATTTTGAGGCATTAGAGCACTTTGAGTCACACTTCCAACATTCATATTTGAATTAGGTGTAGAAGTTGTATGGACTATCACACTTGGACTCACATTTGTTGCCATATAAGAGGATTTATTGAACTTGTGTCAACACTATGGACATATCTCAAAGGCCTTACTCTTTGCTCTAGTATTATTTATAACTAAAGCATTCTAATTGAGGATAAATGTATCTTATACTAGGAAGTTTTCAAGGTTCACTCTTTAGGGCTGTCATCCTTCATTTACTTGAATGTAATTCTCATATTCTAATGATATATGATGATTAACTCATCCTTGAGAAACCAAATCTTGTTCCCCACATTCATTTTCAAACATGAATTGTCCTTGATACCATTCCTCTACTTGAACCAGATTACTATGGACTAGAACCATAGCTCTTGAATTAGAATTAGAGGTTGGGTTATATGCACTGGGTATCCTATTAAAGTTAGGATAGCCTTATCCTCTACCTTGAACATATTCCTGAGGTGGGAACCTATTTACTTGTTGAGGATAAGGATAGGGGTTTTGGTTAACTCCATACTATAGATGTAGTTGCCTAATTTGATATTCTAAGGCCTTGCACTTTATATCTGAATCATAGTATCTTCCACCTTATTAGGGGTAGATATAGGCTTGGTTTCCATTTGGGATTTGATGAACATTTTGAGTATTAATAGACATATTTGGCATAAGAGTCATGGAAACTTTTGGAGGTAATTTTATAGCTTGTATTAGGCCATTCTTAGCTCTAATGTCTAGGTCATAAGCTTCAATTAAGGTGTTAACCACCCATGTAATACAACATGATGGATATGTTAGTTCTAATATCCCTTAGATATATATGGAAGATAAAGATTGTAGGAGGTATCATAGGAGGAGGCAGACTATGCCAAGTTCTTTGGAATCTCTCATTAAAGTCATGCATAGTCTCCTTAGGACCCTTTTCAATTATGTTGAGCTAATTAATGAGTGATGTGTGATCACTTTTATCTTCAAACCTTGATGTTAATAAATCTCCAAAATAATCCCAAGTGCTGATACATTCTCTTAGCAATGTCCTATACCAATCAAGTGTTTTCCCTCTAAAGGACATGCCAAGTAGCCTAATGGTAATGTTGACATGAGTAACATTATGAAAGATGCATAAGTTTGAGATGCCCCTAATATTCTCACTAGATGTGACATGACCTTCACCATTGAAAGTGGGAACACTTTTGGTAGCATTAGGGGGTATATCATCATATGCATTGAGGTGTATGAAATTTTTAGTATTAAAGGTTGGGAAAGCATGTTGCTTAGCCATATTGTCCTCAAGTACCTCTTCAATCTATTTATATTATTGTCTTAAAAATTCCTTGTGTTCTTAAAAGGTCAAGACAGGCTAAGGATGTTGAACTTCAAGAGGAAGTTCAAATTGAAGAAGTGGGTTTATGGGATTGATACCCCTACTAGTAATTGACCTAGTAAGGACCATGAAGTATGAAAAAATAAATGATAAAACTTTGTCTAAAACCAAATATTACCTTGAATATAGTTTCTAAATGCTAAGTAGACACCATATGTAGCTATGATGTTTTCAAGACCAACATTCACCTTGACAAGATGTATTTAAGACAATGGTCCCACTAGGCATGCCAAAACTATTATCATTGAATTTTACACCCTATATATGGTTGTTAAATACTACTCTAAGATTTGGGAAACATGGGATTAAATTTAGGCATATGGGTTGCCTATAACAAAGGCAAACCTCTAGATTTAAGGGCTACCTCCCTAGATATTTATTTATTTTATTATCATGTACACTACTTGCTTGATTAGATGAAAATGGATAGAAGTAAATATGAAAGTAAACTACTCTAATGAGTTGATACACCATAATGATATCCATTAGACTACCATATAGTTGTACTAATAAATATGACTAATAATACTAGTCTCAACATCCTAGATTACTCTAACATAAGTATTTCAAACATGGAGGTGATATGCATTGTATTAACAAGGTGAGTGAATTAGAGGTCAAATTGTAGAAATGAAGGCTACTCCTTACACTTAAATATAGACGAATGCACTAGATACACTTTATGTGACCTGTTACAAAGAGAGAGAGACTTGTATCAAACATGGAAGAGTAAAGAGAAGGAAATGATAGATACTTATCACTAGACACTTCATCATGCACCAATTCACAAACTTAGACAAGAAAATTGTTAACTTAAAACCAGATTGAAAATATTTATTTAAAATACATATACAATATTCAAACTAGTAGGTCTTCACTATACCAAGTGTGGATTCTTTTTTTATAAAATCCAAAATGGATTGCATTTATAGAGCATGTGAGAGGAGAAAGAAGAAGTGGAGCACAATGGTCATAAGAAAAAGTGTCAAATTTTGAGTACCAGATACATTTTATAATAATTAAGTGGATAATATATCATGAAGATATTCTTGGACTAGTTTCCATCTAAAGCATGACAAACTCTTCAAAACTGGCATATGGACCTTTAATTACCTTCTTGAAATTGCCTTCATGATCAAGAATCTCTTAACCAATTGAAAATGAATTAGGAATAATTATCAAATATGAAATATCTTAGGGATTTTGTAAATAATCTATGATAGTCATTAGATTCTTCCCTAACTGATAGTCTTATTCATGACACTTGGGTTCACCATCCACAGTCACTTACTAGCCCTCTAGGCCTAGACCTTCACATTTATCACCTAAATGAATTTAATGTTTCAAAACCACATCTATGGAAGAGGTGTTAGGACACTATTTAAATTTTTCTTTACCTTATACTCCATTATTTAGACCTCAAAAATATTTAAACTCAGACTTCTCAGCTTTTCACTAGTCAGTCATTTCTCATTTTCACTATCTATCCAAGATAATTTGTGATGAATGGTGTAGAAAAGGACATTTAATTCACAATTAAGGTTATAAATGATCATAATAATTTTTAATAAGTCTCTATAGGCATCCCCTAGTGATTTTCATTCCTAATTTGCTAATATACCCGCATAACATTCAAAACTTGTAAAAAACCAAGAGTTTACCTTGTCCATAAAAGTGATAGTATAGAAACAATATATGCCCAATATATTGAGTGTATTATAAAATTTAAAAACACTTTATATGAAAAATTACCCCATTTTAGTTCACATCCTTTCATACTTTCTCCATCAGGTCAAAACTAGGGTCTTAGGAGGGTTTTAAAAGGTCTTGGTTTTTAACAATAGTTCATAAAAACTTGAAGACCAAACTATAAACCAATTCCACAAATATTGAGTATATGACCTTCCCCAACTACCCCTAGCTACTTTATGTCTCATGCTTGGTGTCCTTATAGGTATGAGAGTTTGAACATAGCCACTCAATCTCTTTCTTGCATTCTAAGAAGGTCTACCATAAAATTAGGTCAAAATGACCAAATTAGTGTAAATACTACAAAAAATGGCTTACATAAAACTTATCCCTCCCCTTGAAATATATAAATTATAATATAAGGTTATGTGGTCATTTTAGTAAATCTAGAGGGTATTAGGGTATAGGCCTAGTTCTAAGACTAATAGCCCTGACTACACTCCTTGAGCCTTTGAATACCTATGAGTGCCTCTTAGGATTGTAGGTGACTATACAAATTTTTACACCTCTAATTGAAATCCTTAAACCATTTAATAGTGTCCTAATACTTTTTCATTTCATCCTTACAACACTCACATGGTAAACCTAAAGTCTTTGACTTGACTGGGAGTGTCCTACGTTTGAGACAAAATATATGGAATCTCCCCTATTTTCATTGAAAAAGTGAATTCATGGAGGGATATAATATATATTTATTATCTTATGTACCAAATATCATATCTAGATTAATCCTCTAGATTCATCAACACTATGATTTCTTAAAACTAGCTTTCAAGTCTGCATACTAACTACAAGATCTAGACACCTTATACTGAGTGGGGTTAGAAAATTAATTTTGATTTATTTTTTTCATATGAGAATAATATTATGTTTTTGATTAATTAAGGTAGAAAACTAGGGGCCGAACCCTATACAGTCAAAAAAGATAGGAAGGCTGGCAAACAAAAGATGCCAGCACCAAACCAACAGCACAGCCGAGAAACAAAGTCAGAAGCAAAACAAAACACTAGAAAGACTAGAGTCAGAAAGGATGAAACTACATAACTATAGAATTAACAAGATCCTTAAGATTCTCATTGTCTACATTGTCAGCATTCCCTGGATTACCCACCGCTACCATGATCTACAATGGCCTTCTCCACGTGGACTACCTTCGAAAGCTATCTTCATCATCAATGTGCATCATTCATGCTCTGTCATCTCCTTCTAAATGATCTTTCTAATGTTTGGGGGTATATGAGCCCCTTATCACCATACCCTCCATCCTGAGAATTGTTGACCAAGGTTGGCACAAGCATCAACGTCCCTGTTACCTTCTCTATAGGTGTGGGTAATCTCAACTTCAGAAAACTTTTGTAAAATAAACTGGATGTCCATAATGATGTCTTTTAGATGGATACCAATGTTAGATGCTTTATTAATGACATATATGATCAACTTAGAATCTCCCTAAATATTCAAATTTCTAATTCTTAGGGATATAGCTAACTTTAATCCCCAAAGTAAGGCCATAGCTTTAGCATATTTATTGCTCTAGCAACCCATGCCACCAGCATAGACAACATACATCCCTCTTTTTTCATTTCTTATTATTCCTCCTCCACTTGCTTTACCACTCAACTTGGATGCCCCATCAAAATTGAGTTTCATCTAATTGGGTTTAGGTGGTATCCATTTAGTATGAAGTCTTTGAGGAATTTTGGAATTATCATGCCCAGGGATAAGGTTTAAAACCTTCCATTTGGCATCAATTTGGCTTTCAAATTTAGATAGGGGTTTCTCCACGACACTAATATGAGCTATTGTAACACTTTCCAAGATGGTCCTAGAAAAGGAGTTAAACACCTGAACAACATTTCTAGCAGTGTCCCTGAATTTTTTTGATTTCACTCTTTCCATAAAGTCTAGCTCAAGCATGGTAGAGCTTGCTTCCATTGTTCCTTAATCTAGGGATGTGTGAAGGTTGAGTTCCAGCTGAAAATTACTTCTTTAAGGTCAAAATTTCAAACCCATACAATGCCAAAGTTGTTAAGTATTTTGCCCCATAAATCCTGGGTAAACTCACAGTGTATGAATAGGTGTGAAACTGATTCCTCTCTAGAACCACATAGAAAACATCTGTTGACCAAAGTAAACCCCCTCTTTTGAAGGTTGTCTAAGTAAGGATTTTGTTATGGGCATCAGCCCACCAAAACAAGTTAATCTTTAGAATGAGTTTATGATTCCAAACCTTTTTCCATACCTCCTTATTCTGAGCTTTAGGTGTAAGTAGTGTAGACACCAATATTGTGTCGACCCCCCCTTGGTCCACCTCTAAACACTTACACACTTTATTAATTTAAAATAAATTACATATTTTAAATTAATGACATCGCCTAATGACCTCACCTAGACACCTCACCTTGGACACCTCGCCCTTAGACCATTTCTCACCCTATGAGTCACCCATGACCTATTCTCACTCCATCCTAACCTCCTAACTAAATCTCGTGCCTAATAAACCCATCCTTTGACCATTCTCCAATGGCAAATGCACTTGGCAGATGGAGAACAGGCAAAGGGATAAAAATATCCCATTTACCCATTCTCTAGTTGTCAATGTTGATCAAATGTTGGCTGACGCCGACGGGATCACCGATGTCAGTTACTTAAATTGGGTTCTAACCTTGAGCTAGGGTCTAATCACTAATCCCTAATTCCCCCTGGGACTTTGAGACATCAATGCGCACACTCTGAGACCAAACATCAAACTTCAACTAACACTCTCTTGGCTACAAAAACTCTACATAAGTGACTCTAGATTGGATTAGAACATTGCACGAGGGCTTCGACATCAGTCACAAAAAGAATATGTGTTTAACACCCTTGGTTCTTCTAACAGAGCTAAGTATTCTTATATTTCATTTTAGTAATTTAGAATACATTAGTAATTAGTTTCTATTTACTATTTCTAAATACTATCAACCAGACCTGACTTCCTACCTAGAAAGGCTAAAAAGCCTTCCTTCTATTCTTATCCTCTTTTTACACCTATCCCCGACCTTTGCCCCCTCTCAGACCCTATTCACTATCTTGCAACACTGCATAGACCCTTAAACTCCCAGACTCCTCTATCAACCACAAACATAACTTGAAAACTTGTCCAAGGCCCACTGCCCCTACCAACATCGGTAACATAACCGATGTCAGCATATTGACTAACTGACACTGGTAGGACTATCGACATTGACGACTATGACAGATTGATTGTGGAGAATAGGTACGCATTGTCTACTTTCTCTTTCTTATTCTTTCATTATTTCTTTTCATACAACACTCTTTTTGTCAAATAGTGGACTGTCATCCCTCATGGAGCTTTACGCTTCTAGGATCGAGCGTTGCTTAACAGTCCACCATATCTTTATCTAACACTCTCTTTGTTTAAGTCTTATTCTTATCTATAGATGTCTTCCTCCACAGCCAAAGAGGAGCTCCTACAACACTTGGATACGGTGCACAACTTAATTTGGGTAACGTATAAACCCCTGACCTTTAACATTAGTTTCTTCTTTCTTCTGAATGTAATTAGCAAAAACGTAGAGAAACATTTTGGCACGCCTGGTGGGACCCTGGAGTTTTCCTTGGGTTCATTTTTGAAAAATCAAACTTTCATATAGATGAATTAGGAAAATATTCTCTTCTCGCATCCCATCCCCTCTTTTCTATCTCTTTATTTCAAAAAGAAACCATTAGCACAAGTTAAAAAAGACATATTTCTTTTTCTTCTTGTCATTTCTTGCCATCATCTTAGAGTAGTAAAAATTCATACTCTTAACCTTTTTTTCCACTTGTTTGAATTCAAACAAAACATTTCAATTTGGGTTAAAAAAACTATTGCATTTCATTCCTGCTTGAATGCATACTTAGCCTACTCACTTAGTAATTAAAAATGCATTATGAATAAATCATAGTACACAAATGTTACACAAATAGATCACAAGCACATCAAATTAAACATTTAAACATACTTGAGACAAGGCCCATCTAGGATTTCATCACCTAGCAAATACCTTACCCTTCTTGGCAATCCTACTTAGATTTCACCACCAAGAGGAGGACCCACTCTGTTCTTTGGTAGAGTATAAACTATAGGCAAAGTATATATTGGCTAAGCAGCCTAGCTCTGCTCTGGGTTCGTGAAGTGAAGGGAGCAAGCCCCAGCACCAGGTCACATACTGAACCTAACACAAATTTTTGAGCACCAAAACATAACATGAAACCAACCATAGAATTCCTCTTTAGTACCCATTTTAAAAGCCCAATTCCCAAACACATTCTTCTAAGGCATAAGCCACCACAACTCTAAAATTTATTCTTAGGAATTTAATGTTTTAGAGGTTTCTTGCTGTCATCTATTTTGCTATTCTTATCTGATTTTTTGAGCTAGTAAGGTCACATCATTCTGAGGTCTAAAAACAACTCAAAATTTCTCCTTTATTCCAAAAAGTTTCAATTTTTTGAGTTTCTAGAAATACACAGACATCAACATTAGTTTTTCCATTGATGTTGGCAACTTATCTTCACTGACATCAGTTTTTCAACCGACGTTGGCAAATATTTTCACTGACATCAATTTTTCCACTGACGTCGGTCACTATCAACAAATTTTCTTTCCAAAATAGCAAGCTTAAAACCTAACTTTTTTTCTATTAAACACACATTCTAGTTTTTTGAAACTGAAATACATAATGTTTAGAACCTGAACCCATTTCACCTTGAATGTCTTTGACATGTAGTCAAGCCAAAACTCTTGTTGAACACGCAAGTCAACAACCACTTCCACCTTCACCTTTTATATCAAGTCCCCTAATGGAGCATACTTCAGACCCTGAACATACTCCTATCTAACCAACCCCCAATCAACCTCCAATTGTTCCCAAAGGGGATCAAAATTTTGAGAGATTCCTTAACCACAACGTCAAGGCTCTCCAACACTATCTCGCAAAAAGCCAAACATGAGATCCTTCAGGTAACCCTATTTATGGGATGCCAACTTCCTTAGTTGAAACGACAATAATATCAACAGCCTCCATTACCCAACCTATGGTCACTTAGGCTATTGCCTCGACCAATAACCCAACCATGGCCAATGTTCAAGATTTGGCATCCCCTTCTATTTCTAGACCTACCTCCATTGAGGTTTTTGTACCCCATCAACCACAAACAATTCAACCAAGTTCTACACCTTTTCAAAACTTGATTCTCTATCCCACCCACTCTTGCACCCATAAATACAAGAGTGACTACCTATCCTTTTACTAGTGTCACCACCACTCAACCACCCTTGGTGGCACCTAGTCAAGTTGTGCCCTCCAACTTCATGGCACAAGCCCCCTTGACCTCAACATCAGTCCCTATAACGAACTACCAATATGTTGCGCTACACAAATGCAACCTAGTACGTCATATGCCCCTCCCAATGCCTTCCAGGTACCCTATAACTTAGGGGGTGCCCCTCTTGCCAATCCATCAATGGATCTAATTAAAATGCTGATGGTTAAGATGTCCAACCTTGAGACATCCATTTCTAGTTCAAAGAATTGTCTTTCATATGAACAAATCTATAACGAACCCATTCACCCTTCAGTGCCTATTCGACCATACCCTAGCTAGTGGGAACTCCCAAAATTTACTCGCTTTCAGAGTAAAGAGGACCCACAACAACATCTATGAGTGTTTAGACACGCTTTCTACCTTATAGCACACGATGATGCATTATTACTTCGTACATTTCCCATGTTACTTTTTGGTGCCACCGTTGATTGGTATAGCTCCATTACCAGTCATTCTCTCTTCACCTTCACTCAATTAGCTCAGCTATTCCTTGACCACTTTTCAATCAACATCATTAAAAAGGTCTCCATGACAGACCTATATTCTATTAGACAATTCGATGATGAATCAATAGCTGACTTCGTTGCCCGTTGGAGAGGTTTAATCAACCAACTCTCCTTTTCTTTACCTCAACCTGAGCTCATTGAGCTCTTTTCAAGAGCATGTACCAAGGACATCTCATCTACATTGTGGGTCTAAAAATTATGCACATTTGACGAAGATTTCACCATGGCTATAAAGCTTGAACTCCGCGCTATCAAAGAAGATAAAGTCAAACTACATAGTAAAAATACTAACAAAAAATCTAATGACCCTTCTTCCAAATCTTCTTCTTCTTCCCATTCCAAGTCCAAAAGATCAGCAAATGATGTGGTACTTGGATCATCATCCTTTACCACAACCAACCAATCTGAGCCTTCCACATCATAAAGCATCACAAGACAATTCCAACAATGGTATATACAATGTCAATACACTCCAATAGGAGAATCATACACTTCCGTATTGGATAAACTAGTGAAGCAGGGGGTCCTTAATCTCCCTCAAATTTGACCACCCCAATTTGACCCCTCAAAAGCCATACCTGCATGGTATAGGGAAAATGACTTTTGTAATTATCATCGTGTCAAAGGTCATGACACATACAATTGTAAAACCTTTAAAAACATTGTTCAAGACATGTTAGACAAGGGGGACCTTGTTTTGGATAACCCTAATGCACCAGCTAACTAAAACATAGACGTCTTTAGACAACCATTTCCTAACCATCCCCCAAGTCAGAATAATGTTCAGACCATGGCCGATGACCCTCAAGAGCGTAACATACGCACGGTTGACATGGTTTCTCCTTTCATTCTTGACCAACCTCTCCCACAGTCTGAAGAGGTTAGTCAACCCATTTCTCCACCACAGGTAGAAGAGCCTATTCTACCCATATCACCCCCATGACATCAAACACCTCCTCCATACATACTTCTACCTCATGAGGAACCCATAATACCTATTCCTCTTGCCTCTACCTTTCCTCTTCTTCTACCATTGGAAGAAGTTACCATTCATGCCCCACACCCTCATGTAAAAGGGGACATAATCCCTCTACTTCACCCTTTAGAGGAGCCTTCCTCTCTTATTTGTCCTCCACTGATGGAGTATAGTCCTCCATCCACCCACCTTTTACACGAAGGAGAGTCTACTTTGACCTCTCCTATATTGGAAGATGCTTTGACGATACCAACGCCACTAGCCCCACCCTCATCCTTACTATTACCAATGGAGGATCATACTTTCCATGCCCCTAGACCACAAGTGGAAGGCATGATCATCCCTACGCTCTATCCTCTCGAAGAGCCACATTCTCCAATTCCTTCTCTGCCGAGAAAAGAACTCGTGGCCTCACCCACTTCGGTCGAGGAAGATTCGGTGATGGTTTTCTCTCGCCTTTGGCTTGAGATCACTGTACCTAACACTTTTTTGCTCTCATGATTACCTAAATCCTCCAAAATACCAACTGCAAGACCTCGCAGGACATCACCTAAACCATTTTCTTGATTGGTAGAAAGCTTAGGATTTCTCCATTCTAGGAACCTAAAACATGAGGTGCTATGGGAGCAACTTAAGGCTCCTTATCTTACACAACCCACTTTGACTGCCAACCCTTTTGAATTAAATCATCTCACAATCTCTAACAAGAATCAAGATTTTACTTTTAAATCTTTAGAAGCTCAACTGTCCACACCTAAACCCAAACCCTCACAAGCATCCATCATACCAAAATAGGATAAATCTCTCGGTGTTCGCCCCATATCAAACCTCACACACCCACAAGTGAAGGTAGATTTGAACCTCGCCCCACACAGTAGTAGTCCTCGCACTAAACTAAAGAAGGCTACTAAACCACATTAGAGAACTCCTCCCCCACCTTCACCATTACCTTCTATCTTAGGTCCACATCCATCTACTTTAATAGGAGTGCTCCCCACTCCAACACTTCACAAAAACAAATGATCTCCATTACTCCCTCTACCCATTAAACATATATTTTCTCTAAATAATTCAACACCTTTCACCATAAAAGTGCCATTTATGCGTGTGGTCACACTGCCAAAAAAAAAGATGGTACGAAAAACTCCTCTTACAACTCCTAAATAGAAGTTATCAACCCTTACTGCAACAAAATGCATAGACCTGCGGGTTCCTATGCCTTATTTTTATGCCAATTGTTACAGTCTTCTAGCATCACTCTCCTGCCCATTAAACCATTTCAACCTCTCAGACCAAAACCATCTTGGTTCAACAACACTAAAATCTATGCGTATGATCGCACACCTGGACATGACACTAAGCATTGTTGTGCTCTTAAAGTTGTCATTCATCAAAACTTAAAAAAGGACACCCTTTTCATTAAGGATCCTCTTGACCACCCTTTTAACAAACTACCGACACCATCTCATGCCTCCCAAACATCCTCACCTTCATGAGGATCCCAACATCAGACTATGGTCCCTTTACCACCTTCTCCCCCTTTATTCAAAATCAACACTATTAATGTGGCTGCTAGGTCACAAACCATAAAGGATAAAGGAAAAGAGAAGGTTTTTATCCCTTGGACATATCCATTTGTCAAGCCTTCTCAACCACCAAAACCCAAGATCTCTATCTTGGGCACATCTCAACCAACATCTTTGAAGCCACTTCGTAACCCCATGGTGAAACAACTTCACCAAACCCCTATGAAGATGTCTTTGTATGACCTCATTTAAAGCTCTTTTCAACATTGCCTAGCCTTAATCAAAGCTTTACAAGTAGTGGAGGTCCAATCTGGAGACCCCCAACCACTGGCTACTTTAGTCAAATCATTACCAACCGTTGCCTCCATCACCTTCAGTGATTCTGAAATTCCTACCTCTAACCTGGAAGATCAAGATCTCGCCCTCTATAACTAAGCCTATCAGGATAAAAGCTTTGTAGGATGCATCCTCACATTGCACTCTTTGTCAAAGAGGAGCTTCAACATCTTCTCTCCATCTCATTTATCCAACCCATTGATTATCCACAATGGGTGTCAAACATTATCCCTGTCACAAAAGCAACTGGGGGAATTCAACTTTGTACTGACTATCACGACCTCAACCAAGCATCAACCAACTTCATGTCCAAGCATTGACCAAAATGTGCCTACAACCAAAATCTAAAAGAGTGAGATTTTAAAATTAGAGATCTTGTCCTTAAAGAAAACCAACATGTGACCAATATGGAAAGAAGCAAATGAGGCAAGTTTGCTCCTAATTGGCTCAGACCTTATATCATAATGCATAGGTATGGATCAGGGACTTATCGTCTGTCTACTCTCAAAGGCCAGCCAAAACTTGAGCCCCTTAATGCCTTACATCTGTGACCATTCTACTATTAATCAAGTAATCATTCATTTGATATTTAACTTGAGCTCATCCCTTAAGCAACCCTCATCATCCTCATTCCTATTCCTTTCAACCCTTTTTCCCTACAAACATTAGTCAACCCTTTTGTAAAGCATGAATGCTTTGTCCTAATAAAAGGGAAACCCCTAAACCTCTATAGTCTAGTCCATGACTAAAACTTTAGTCAACAAATAAACATAAAATTGGGATACCTAACAAAGGTCATAAACTATAAATGTAGATTGATCCCTCGAATGATAGCTGCATAATTATTGTAATTGATAGACTATTCCCTTGAAGGATAGCTATTAAAAGACATTCAAACATACAAAGCACATTATAAACCACTCCCTCGAAGGATGGCTATGCCCAAATTTTGCTACATACACAACACCCTCTAAGAAGCTTTCCGCATTGGTCAGCTTTATATGACCACAGATCAAAACAACTTCCCTAAGTGGACTTCTTGCATTGATTAGTCTACCAAAAAAAATGACTGACAAACTATTAAGTCATGGACTTGCTTATAGTCATTCTCAGGGCCACCTATAAAAGGGGCAAAGTTATTCCTGATAAAAAGGGTTACCCTACCCTCACATATCACATAATCATATACCTATTACCCCAACATACTCAAGGGATTTTGAGCTCACTTAACGCCAAGTGATTTGATTACTTCTCTAACAAAAACCAATGGTCAACGATGTAATGCATGAATGGGGCTTTTGTTTACAAAAACCCTATCTATGCTAGCATTATGGTCCTTGTCACTGAAAGAGCAACACGCCTTTCACTTCTTATACACATTCATCACATACAACCAAACCAAAACAAACCAAACCAAACTAAACCAAAACATTTTTTTAACCACTAACATAACCTCATAATTTATTTAATGCAAATACCAATTTGTGTTATTTGAATTATCATAGCCCATTCATATAGTTTCTATGGAAAACAATACACATAGAAACTACCAACCAAACACAATTTATGTCAAGCATACAACATTACTAATATGGAAACTTGTTGAAGCATAAATCATACTCATTTCATTTTTAGCATACACCATCACAAATATGAAAAATTTCTAGGGATGAAAAACCACATAACCAATGTTATAGAATACACCATCACATAATATGGAAAAGGCTGTAACATCATCATACTCATTTCATTTTTAGCATACACCATCACAAATATGGAAAATTGCTAGGGATGAAAAACCACATAACCAATGTTACAGAATACACCATCACATAATATGGAAAAGGCTGTAACATCATCATACACTCATCATTTTAAGCCATGGGTGACTCATAGCCCCATTCACATTAGTTTCTATGGAAAACAATACACATGGAAACTATCAACCAAACACAATTTATGTCAAGCATATAACATCACCAATATGGAAACTTACTGAAGCATAAATAATCTCATTTCATTTTTAGCATACACCATCACCAATATGGAAAACTGCTAAGTATGAGAAATCACATAACCAATGTTACAGAATACACCATCATACAATATGGAAAAGGCTGTAACATCATCATGCATTCATCATTTCAAGCATGTACCATCATACATATGGGAAATGCTAACAACACTAACATGACCAATACAACCTATCAACCTCTTTGACTCTTCCTCCCTTTTTGGGAGAAATACATTGGCCTGAGACTCTTAAAATAGGGGCTATGTAGGTAGCACTCAGTTGACATGGGGTCTTCTGAGGTTAGCTCGGCCATTCATTCATTCATCTACCTAATGGACCAACCATATAACCTTTAACCATGACTTAACCTAGACAAAACCAATCCATAACCTACCCTCTTCTTCCCTTTTAGGGAGAACTACATTGGCCTGAGGCTCTTAAAATAGGGGCTATATAGGCAAAACTTAGTTGACATGGGGTCTTCTAAGGTTAGATCGGCCATTCGTTCATTCATCTACTTGATGGACCAACCATATAACCTTTAACCATGACTTAACCTAGATAAAACCAATCCATAACCTACCCTCTTCTTCCCTTTTGGGGAGAACTACATTGGCCTGAGGCCCTTAAAATAGGGGCTATGTAGGCAGCACTTAGATGACACAAAGTCTTCTGGGGTTAGCTCAGCCATTCATTCATTCATCTACTTGATGGACCAACCATATACCCTTTAACCATGACTTAACCTAGTCAAACTCAATCCATAACCTACCCTCTTCTTCCCTTTTAGGGAGAACTACATTGTCCTGAGGCCCTTAAAATAGGGGCTATGTAGGTAGCACTCAGTTGACATAGGGTCTTTTGAGGTTAGCTCAACCATTCCTTCGTCTATCCACCTAATGGACCAACTATCTATACCAACCCAAACTCATGACCAAACAACCAGCCCTGACATTGGAGAAGTTACCTTGGACTTCTCATGAGGCACATTAGAGATCATGTACATCTCCCTAACCACAACAAACAACACTTGAGATCACTTATATCTCAACCTGACATGACAAACAACCTTGGAAATCGTGACTATCTCCTCAGACCACGACCACTTTTGAGATAACTTTGCCTTAGTTGTTTTGATTGCATATATGCTACCTCAAAAATAGTTAGCAAATTGTATGCACCCCACATTATGACCCTCACACGTATTGATGGATCCTACCCAAGTTGATCCCCAATATTTGTGACATTTTTGTGTTTTCCAAGAGCACTTCCTGAGCCCAAGACACTTGGAACACGACGACCATTGGAGCTACAACTTTGATTGATTAACCCAATCAGCTATCACTAATAAGTTGGGGACTGGTTAATTTTATTTTAGTGCTCCTCAACCTTTCCTATGACAATTTGACCTACCTATCACGTTAAGTGGTATATGCGCAATCTCTACTATTGCAGTGTTCACACTCTAACTTCACCTTACACATCCACTGCCTATCAAATTGACACCCGATATTAGGTTCCCTTCTCTAGATTCTTGCTTTGAGGGGGAATATCTTATCCCATACCTGGGGCAACTTACTCCTATTTTTGTCTTACAGTTCGTCAGAACAACCAACAAGACAAAAAGGGGCAAATGTAGACACCAATATTGTGTCGACCCCCCTTGATCTACTTCTAAACACTTACACACTTTATTAATTTAAAATAAATTACTTATTTTAAATTAATGACATCACCTAATGACCTCAACTAGACACCTCACCTTGGACACCTCACCCTTAGACCATTTCTCACCTTATGAGTCACCCATGACCTATTCTCACTCCATCTTAACCTCCTAACTAACTCTTGTGCCTAATAAACCCATCCTTTGACCGTTCTCCAATGGAAAATGCACTTAGCAAATGGAGAATGGGAAAAGGGCTAAAAATAGCCCTTTTACCCATTCTCTAGCCACCAATGTCAGTCAAATGTCAGCCGACGCTGATAGGATCATCGACGTCGATTACTTAAACCAGGTTCTAACCTTGAGCTAGGGTCTAATCGCTAATCCCTAATTCCCCTGGGACTCTGAGACATCGATGCACACGCTCTGAGACCAAACATCATACTTTGACTAATGCTCTCCTGGCTACAAAAACTCTACACAAGTGACTCCAGATTGGATTAAAACATTACACGAGGGCTTTGACATCAGCCACAACAGGAATACGCATTTTAACACCCTTGGTTCTTCTAACAGAGCTAAGTATTCTTCTATTTCATTTCAATAATTTAGAATACATTAGTAATTAGTTTCTATTTACTATTTCTAAATACTATCAACCAGACCTGACTTCCTACATAGAAAGGCTGAAAAGCCTTCCTTCTATTCTTATCCTCTTTTTATACCTATCCCCTACCTTTGCCCCCTCTCAAACCCTATTCACTATCTTGCAACCCTACACAGACCCTTAAACTCCCATAATCCTCTATCAACCACATATATAACCTAAAAACCCATCTAAGGCCCACTGCCCCTACTGACATCAGTAGCATAATTGACATCGACATATTGACCAATCGATGCCGATAGGACTACCAATGTTGGTGACTATGATAGACTAATTGCAGAGAATAGGTACGCATTGTCTACTTTCTCTTTCTTAGTCTTTCATTATTTCTTTTCATACAACACTCTTTTTGTCAAATAGTGGACTGTCATCCCTCACGGAGCTTTACGCTTCCAGGACCGAGTGTTGCTTGGCAGTCTACCATATCTTTATCTAAAACTCTCTTTGTTTAAGTCTTATTCTTATTTATAGGTGTCTTCCTCCACAGCCAAAGAGGAGCTCCTACAATTCTTGGATATGGTGTGCAACTTAATCTAGGAAATGTACAAACCCTTGACCTTTAACATTAGTTTCTTCTTTCTTCTACATGTAATTAGCAAAAATGTAGAGAAACAAGCAGATGATAGGTAGATTTGATAGAGAACAATCCATTCTTATCCAACCACCATATTGTTCATCCTCCTGAGGGAAGAGTGGGATTTTGATCTCTTGAACACATTGCTGGATCTTTTGAATTCTTAGGATAAGCTCAGGCCTATGCACACAACAATTCCAAAAGGTTTTTCCAGCTCCTTATCCCATTTTTATTTTCCATATAATCACTAACCCTATCACCAAAGAACTATGTAGTCAGGCCTATAATTTCTCCATAGTTTCCTTGGGAGATGAGAGGCTTGTCCCTTAACCAATTATCCTCCCAGAATTTAATCTATCAGCCATTTCCAAGCTTCCACCTAATTCCCTATTTGAGAAGACTTGTACTTTTTTGCATTTTATTCCATATCACAGACCCTTGGGATAATCCTGCCTGTTGAAGAAAGTTGGAATCATCAATGCTATACATGTATTTGGCATACATTATTTCCCCCCACTCATTGTTATTGTGAATCAGATTCCAACTAACTTTTGAGAGGAGGGCTTTATTCATTTTCCTGATGGATCTTATATTAAGTCCACCATGAGATTTTAGGAGACACACTTTTTCCCATCTGACTAACGACATTCTCTGTTTGCCTTCCACTCCCATCCATAAAAATTTCCTTTGGATATATTCCATCTTTTCAGCAAAATACGTAGGAATTTTAAAAAGAGACATGAAGTAAGTAGGAATACCTTGTAAGGATGTCTGAAGAAGTTGCAGCTTACCTGCACTACTGAGTAGTTTCCCCTTCCACCCAAGAAGTTTCCTCTGTGTACGTTCCACAATACCATTCCAAAAACCTGAAGATACCTCTTTGATCGAGAGTGGGAGACCTAGGTAGGTAGCTAGTAGGCTAGCCTCAGCACAATCTAATATATCAATGATTATATGTCTAAGTTCATTGGGAGTGTTGAATAAGTACACATTTCTTTTTTGGAAATTTATTCTTTGTCCCAAGTCTCTGGCATAATCATTAAGTATATTCTTTCATCTTCTAGCTTCGATCATCGATGAGATACCAAATAAGATGGTATCATTCACAAACTGTTGTATAACCATAAGATGAAGGGAAGAGGTAGGTTTGATGCCTACTAGCTTTTTTGAAACTATATCCACTTGTATGTATCTTCCTAGTGCCTCAGCCATAGTGATGAATAGGTACGGGGAGAGAGGGTCTCTTTGACGAATTCCTCTCGAGGAGGAGAAAAACCCTCTAGGAACACCATTAACCAGCACTAATAATTTAGCAGAAGAGATGCATTCCATAATAAGAAAGACAATTTATCATTAAACCCAAATTTTCTAATCACTTGGAATATAAAAGTCCATGAGACTCTATCATAAGCTTTGGATATATCAAGCTTGAGGGCCATCCTATGGATTCTACTCTTATCCATGGAATGGATAGTCTCATGTGTGGTGATCATAGCATCAAGAATATATCTACCTGGGATGAAACCTTTTTGAGTAGGAGAAATAATTTTGTCAAGCAAGGGTTGAATTCTCAAAACCAACAGTTTAGTACATATCTTATACACAGTGTTGCATAAGCTAATGGGTCTAAAATCAGCAACGTGTAAAGGTTGAGATTTTTTAGGAACAAGTAAAATGAAGGTATTATTGACTTGTTTCAAAAGTTTTCTAGATCTAAAAAAATCATGAACTACAGCTGTGAGGTCCACTCCAACAATCTCCCAATATTCCTAAAAGAATATAGGAGGAAAGCCATCAAGACCCAGGGCTTTAAAAGCACCCATGGATAATAAAACAACATGTACTTCTTCATCGGATATAGGCTTTAACATTTCTAGATTATCTTCTACTATTATCAAATAGGGGATTTTATCAATGAATTGACTCATAGATCTATCAATTCTATCATTATTATTTTCTTCTATAAGTAGATTCTGAAAGAACACCCTGGTTTGCTCTCCTATTTCATTATCCTCGGTAATAATGTCTCCATTATCTAGGACAAGATTAGTTATTGGGTTGGATTTTCTATGTTTCATAGCTGAGAGATGAAAAAAAGTAGTGTTCCTATCACCCTCTTTAAGCCATTGAACACGGGATTTTTATTTCCAAAAAACCTCTTCCCTTTCCATCAGATTATTCCATTCTGAAGACAGACTGTTCTCTTCTTTTAAGGTGTCCTTAGATTCATCCCCTTGATCAATCAGTTGCTAAATAGCCTTGAGTTTTCCCATTATATTTTTCTTCTATTGGAAAACCTGCCCAAAACTGTATCTATTCTAGCCATAAACTTCTTTTTTAATGTGCTGGAGCTTTTTTACTATTCTAAACATGAGAGTACCTTGAATGGGAATATTCCACCATTGAGCCACCATTTGTCTAAAACCTTTGTGTTTAATCCACATAGCTTCAAAATGGAATGGAGGAGGTCTGTGATGTCCTTAATCTCTCCAATTGAGGATAATCAGGTAGTGGTCAGACATGGTTCTGGGTAGAGCCTGCGCCTACATATTCTGATAATCATTCCAATTGCTTGATATCAAAAATCTATCTAATTTAACTTGAATCATTTGATCTCCTCTTCTTCTATTGGTCCAAGTAAAATTTTGGTTCTATAGCTCTATGTCTAATAATCCCCAATCATTGATGAATTCAACAAAGTCAAACATGTCCGATTAATCAATAATTCCACCCTATTTTTTAGAAGGGTATAAAGGTGTGTTAAAATCTCTAGCTAACATCCATTTAGAATTCTGAGGATTATTCTTGTAGCTACTCAAATTTATCCATAATTTTTGTCTCAAAGCTCTGTTATTTGGTGCATAAACATTTACCAATGTCTAGTTCAAGGAATTCATGGAAAAATTGGTAATCAGAAAGTGATTATGATGGGCCATAAGAGATCCTTGGATTTTAGCACTATTCCACATAGTGACAATCCCTCCTAAAGCCCCTTTAGTAGGACTAATACAAAAAGTCACCTTAGGCCATATATAGTTAGCAATTTTCGCAAAATTCTCCTCTTTCATCTTGACTTCTTGGAGTAATAGAATATCTAGTTTATTATCTAAAATGCAATTTTTAACCTCAAACTACTTTGAGGGACTATTAAAGCCCCTCAAATTCCATGATAATATTCTCATTTAGAGAGTTTAGAGGGTTGGGACTCCAGTGTTTTCTATTTTCCACTGGCAATCTCCCTAGCAATCTCTCTTTGTCTTATTTCCCTTAGGGTTGGCCTCCCTTGTTTGGGCTCAGTACCAACATCTACATATTTTTTACCTTTCCAAAAAAATTTCTTTGGGGTAACCTATTCTTCCTATTCATTGCTACCATCTTGTCCTACTACCCCTATTGCCAAGTAGTTTCCTACCTGGCCTCCATCTTCTAGATCACAGAAAAGGTTTATATTTGACTGTGGATCTGGTACTCATTGAGTGTGACTTTTAGGTGTTACTTCTTCCTATCCAATCCTTGAAACTATGTCATCTTCATTGACTTCCTTTAGCAAAAGGTCCCCTCTTGCCCCTTAAACATATTAGTCTATTTTTCTAAAGTGTAGACTATGTTAAATGTGGCCTTGTGACTATCGTCAGATACTATATTCTCCTTTGGGACCTATTTTCCCTCACTAATAATGATATCCTCCTTTCTCTTCTCCTCATCTCCTTCTTCTATAACCTTTTGAATATCATCTAATCCTATATTTTTCTTTAGGACAACTTCACCTTCACTGCTAGGGGTAACCTCCTTTCCCTTCCTCTCCTCTCCTTTTCCTGTATTGTTAGGAATTTCCACATTATTCTCTATTTCCTGCTTGATGTTCTCCTCCTCCTCCTCTACATTCTAGGAATCCTCTTTCATCCCCCTTTGCTTCACTTTGCATTGTGTCATTAGATGTCCCTTCCTCTTACATATTTGACAGAAAGTGGTAGCATTCTCATAAGTAATTAGCTGAGTCTAGGTTCCATATTTAGAGTTAAGCTCAATGGACATAGGGAGAGTCTTATTTATTTAAACATTAACACAGAGTCTAGCAAACACACATCTAGACTTAGTTCTGGTTATATGATCTGAGGTGACATATTGACCAATAGAATTGCTAATGGCTATCTTATTGAGGTCTGAGTTAGGATCAAATCCTAGTTTCCATGAGCATAAGGCTAGAGAATGTGGTCCAAATAGCCAAGGACCTCTAGCAAGGGTAGCAATCATGTCCTCCCTATTCATAAATTTTAAAAGGAATTGATCTCTAGCCATGGCTGTGATTGAAACACTACCTTTAACTTTCCACCTAGACAAAATCCACCTTCTAAGCATTTTGATATTAGGATGGAAAGAAAAAAACTTACCAAACAACGTAAGGTCCATGGATGCCACTATTTCCTCCACCAAATCATCTGGGATACTCAATGCCTTTCTCTCTGAGAGAACAGGGAGGATCGACATGCCTTTCGATGGACACATCTTTTCACCTATGAGTGCTTTCTTCCATCCATTAGATGGACTATCCCCTAATAGATTCTTGGATAGATCCCTAGAGGTACTGATACTCGTAATGACCTCCATTAGATCTGTGGTCCCACCTGTCGCACTCAAGGGGCCCAACCAAGTGGGAAAAAACCAGTTTCAAATATAGTCTAATGTATTTTTAGGGTTTTTAGTCCTAAAAATTCTTAACATTTAAACTTATTAATTTTCCTTTATTTTTATTTGCTTAGATATTTTTGGTTATGTTGGGTGAATCAGAATAATATTATGTTGAAATTGATACTATGGTATTGTTTTAACTCATATTCAACCATTCTATATATTTTTCAACTCTCTCAACTCACATCTCTCCTTTGCTAGAACTATTCTACAGACTATAGTTAGACTGTAGGTGACACTTTATAGGCAAAGTCAATTACTATAGGTGATGTTCATGTTTATAAATTATGTTTCATTCATAGGTTATTATTTAAGTGATAACTATCATCTCACAGTTGTTTGAACTCATCTCATTTCTAGATACTTGTGATTAAACTCAAAATGCCTACTCCAAATATACTATGAGTCTATAGTCAGACTGTAGGTGATAGTTTGATAGAAAAAGGGACTCTTGTAGGTAGTGATGTGTTCCTTAACACTATATTTCATATTATTTAATCCTTATTTTATTCAATAAAACATTACATACCTATATGATTTCATATCATGTCTAGAAACCATGTAGCCATTCCATTATAGGTCATTGTTGTGTTTTAGGATCATTTCAGCTTAAAGCACTATAGCTTACTAAAAAAAATCATGTGAATTAGGCTAAGTTGAATTCACTCAACTATCACCTTTATTTAAACAAAAAACTTTTTATTTATGTCTAAACACTATTTCCAAGCTTGGGCTACATGGGAGAAACCATAAGACTTGTGATGAGTTTCATTTAACTCCTCATTTAATCAATATTCAATTGATGTCTTATCAACTAGGGCTGGTGTCCAAAGCTATGTGTAGTAAGGTATGGGATGGTAGATCTAGAAGGCTACTTATAGGGGTGTTTGATTGTCTTATTCTAACTTTGACTAAAGAAAGAAATGTGTCCTAAACTACGTAATTCACTCTTTTGATAAAAAGTTAGAAATCAAATCAATCCACTCTTTTGTTGTAAGTAAAAGATCACACTCCTATTTATGCTTTCATGGAAATTAAAATCACACTCTTCAGTAAAAAAAGGAAATTTATTTCACATGTTTGATGTAATGGAAAACACACATTGATTAGAAGGAAATGATTTTGAAATAATAAAATGCTTTTTAAACTATGAATTTATTTTGACGTTTTTATGAATAAGTGTAAATATTAACAATATTCTAATTATAACAATGAATTAGTAAAACATAACATAAATACCATACACAATTCTTGGTTCCAAGGAGAGTGGGCTCTTACTCCTCTCGGACTCAGGAATAAAGATTAATCAATGCTATAAACTAAAGTATTAATTCTTAAAATTTAAATGATTAAAATCTATTCAAAACCTATAATATGCTTGTGCAAATCTTTCCTCTATTATCTTCTCTCTATCATCTGATATCTATTATCTATAATATATGAAAATCTTACATTTTATACTAATATATTCATCTCAAAATAAGATGCAAAGGAATAGGATTCCTTGGTTAATCCATTCATCCAAAGATAGGAGATTGAATTTCTAAGAGATCTAATTATTCTGATAAAATAGATATCCTATCCTTTAATAATCCTAAGATCTAAATATATATACAACTTTATCAAAAGAAAATCCTACAAAATAGTAGGTGGTTATTTCCCTTATTTGATTCTAGCTAGAATGATTCTCTTTTATCCTATCTGGCTACTAACTTCCTCATTTGTAGCTTCATCCTTACATAATTCTCAGAATTGACCCTATAGAGTCGAGATGAATGAACCTCTAGAGTCTATAGATACAATCCTGTAGAGTTTGTAGAAATGAGCCTGTAGAGTCTGTAGAAACAAGCCTACAAAGTTTATAGAAAAAAGCATGTAGAGTCTGTATTTCTACTGGATGAAGATCAAAATTTTACATTCACTATATATTTCTTGTGTCTTTTTCCTGAGCATTATTCACAACAAAAGTAACTAAAAAATGCTATGTATTAGACATTAATGATAATGTAAAGGTTTAGTCTTTGGTTCAATATAAACAAGACAAATATCTATTTTCCATGTATTAGTTATCTAACAATCTAAGATTTACATAAGATAATATCCTTTGAGAGATGAATTGAGGGAAATAATATGTCAATTTTGAGCCATATTCTGAGCTCATCATCTCCCCCAAGCTTTACCTTTTGCAAGTCCCATTGCAAACATTTATTAGCATTCATAGATCTAGCTTCTAATTTCCACACTCTGACTCAATCATATTCATAAAATTCATATATTATATGTTTGTCTAAATTTATTTTAAATCCTTGATGTGCTTGAATCATTTGTTTCCATATATTGAATTGCTCCTCTGATTGTGGAGCCCAACTCTGCCATCTTGGAATAGGTATGATCAACAAAGGGGATATATATCTCATGCCAATCCATTTATTATCTCCCCTAGAATTTATTACCTCTATTAATATTTAAAAAATTAAGGATGCTCTCCTCATACTCCATCTTAAGCTATTTAGGGACATGACCTCTCACCTTTTAAGAGGCACTAAAATTTGGTCCCATCTATTTACACTTGTAGTCACCACTGAATCAAAACTCTATTTTGAAAACAAATCAAAATAAATAGTACAATCATATAAATCCTATAAAAAATATATTTCAACCTCATCATCCAAAAAATCACAATTAAAATTCTATTTGATCAATCTGGGAATAGGAAAGGCTGGTCAGACACACAATCTTGTAGACTTAGCATGATTTGTATAGTCCTCAAATTTGCTTTTCCATAATATTTTATTTTTGAATGTAGAATGTAATGCCCTTGGTTGAAATTCTCCCACATGAAGGTTTATCAAAAATTTATTATGCTCATGGTCTCCTAGAATCAAATCATGCAAATAAAATTCACAAAGCAAATCCTGCTAATCAGGTTCAACACTATAGAAAATTTCCAAAAATTTCGTTGGCTGAAATTTTTTGTAAGGAAGATGACAAGATATCCATAAAATCCACCATATATAAAATTATTCAAATAAAATGAAACTGTATGCAGGAGAAGGATTCTTACATGCCAAAAGAGTTTCTCCTAATTTGTATGCATTCTACAATTTTTTTTCTAAATCTTAGACTTTAGTTTCTAATTCTTTCTTTTCATTTTCCAAGAGTTTGTTTGAAGAAGTTACATCTTTATTTTTCTATTTAAGTACAGAATATTATTCTTCAATTTGATGTAGTATTTGTAAGGGAGGAATACCTAGATCACTTGTTTGACAACCATGGTCAACAAATACCTTAGGAGGAGGAGGTACAATATCAGGTGCTTTGGAAGAGTTTATCAAACTCTACAATCTCCTATCTTCCTTCTTTAAATTTTCTATATATATTCAAAGATCTATTGATTCACTTTCATGTTCCTTTATTGTTTCCTCTAATCTGTGAACTTCTATTGCATGATCAGTAAATGTTGTATCTAATTTCTACACCAAAAATGAGTTGAGATGATCCTCGTCCTATAATTGACTAATCAAGTCAAAAATGTCAACTGTTTATTGTTGTTTAAGAGCTTGAGCTTGAGAAAGCTATAAATTTATCTACAAAATAGGATCATTTAGATTAGATGATTTTCTTTTCTCATTGGTATATATAGTTTTCCCTTTATCTATTATATAGTTTCAACTAGAATAGGTGGTTTTTCTACCATACTTGATTCCTTTATTATGTGTAGCTCTTCCTCTGGAATTGGCTCCTCCATTATGATTGGAGAGTTCCTTTTAGAAGGAATTTCTTCAATATCTATAGGTGCAAGGATATTTTTATGTATGGTGGAATGAGATACTATTTTAAGACTTTTTAGAATGTCTATAGCTTCTTGTTCATCTTCATCTATCAGAATGAGCCTTCTCCTTCTTTTTGTCACTCTTTGAGCTACACTTGGTTGGCTTTTCTTCTCAACCATCAATCCCTTGGTCTTCTCAGGTTCTGTAGCAACCTTTTGTCTCAATTTTCTTCTTCCTAATAAGGGAATTAGTTATACTATAGATTCATGAGGTTCTTGTGGAGACCTTGAAACTACAAGGATTTGAGACCTTGTGATTCTTCTTGAAGAAGGTATTTCTATTGAGGCTATAGTCTGTAATTTCTTTTTTGGTGTTGTTTTCTCAGCTGATACAAAAGGTGGAGATGAGTGTTCCTATGGTGAATTTGGGGTTTTTTATGTAGACAAATCTAGAATTTGTTATGCTATATTGTTCTAAAATTCCTTGCAGACCTCTTGTCCTTTCTGAAGGAAATGATATTGGATAATGAGATGAATAAGGCCATGATGCCTAAGAGCAACATTAGGGGTTATATAAATAACTTTCAAATCACCATATAAGAAATATGGGAGGTTAATTTTGTATTGAGGGTTTTGTCTCCCATGCTTAAGATGTATTAACATTTTCATGGCATCTCCCCCTAAAAGACTGTGTTGCCCTTCACAAATGATATACTTGAGTACCCACTTGGCAACAAATTTCTAGGGTTTAGGAAGTGAATTTATACTAATCCCTTTTAATTTTCCCTTAGAATCTACTAGACATGAAGTCCCAGTATACTCATTACCATTAAACTGACTAATTAAATCACTAAATGAAATTTTTTCTGTAGCTCTCATTCCCTCTTCTTGAACTTGTATAATTTGGCTTATAACTTGAGTTTTAACAGGAATAACAATGCCTTTCACAATTGAAAATTCAGGGGTGAGATTAGTGATGAATTCACTTACCTTTGTTTCATCAAAACCCTAGAAATTTTCAATGAAAGGTAGCCAACTATTGGCTCTAAATAGTACCATAGAAGTTTTGTCTTTATGAAACTTTGTTGTACCTTCAGCTCTGATCTTGTCTTCTATCTCATTTCTATGTGGATTTCAAGTCAACTCTGTTCCTTTCACTCTGATTTGTCAAAATTGGTAGGCAACATCCACTAAGGATTTGTATGTGACAATCATGGAAGATCTATAGACCAAATTATGTTGAAGTTTGTAGAAATGAAATGGTTCATACCAAATGCTACAACTACATAAGTTCATAGTTTGATATGATGACATGATATAATTAAGTGCCACATATTTCTACAAAGTGTGCCAGCCATTTTGTCTCATTAATACAAGTTGGGTGAAATGATGATGTGTCACATTAATGGTGATAGTGATTCATTACTTCATTTAAAACCCCTTTTTGTGATGTCTCATCATTATGATACTTGATGACTCAATTGATTATATTAAAGCTGCACACTTATCCATACACCTTTGGTGGCTTGGTTGCATGCTTTTTCTTCATTATGGTATGTGTCATGTCATTCCATTTTGGAAGATTCAAATTTGGGTCATCGCTATAGAATAAGTCTTAATTAAATTGAAGATAATTAGTTAACTAAACATAGATAAATAAAATATATGTCTTACTTACTTTGACCTTAGATGTTATCCTTTGCTCGTTATGTGTCCTGCATAAATAATTTTGCATGGATTAGTTTATTGCATGGAGATGACCAATCATAGTGACATGATGAGATTTTCTTATAATTTTTTTTTGTTTTTGCCCTTTGGTTAACCATTGTTGGTTTTCTAGCCAAAGCCCCTTTTGCAATGCATAGCCAATCATCAAGCTAGTTTTGTAGGCATGCATTGGTAATAGCATCCCTAGAAGGATTTTCAATATTGATATATTTATTTATTTATTATTATTATTATTTATTTATTATTTTTTACTAGACTATAGGATTATCAAGGAGTATGTTCACTGGAAGAAGCAGAGCTCTCCAGAACAACTACTTGATCCTTTGCCTTTTAAACAAATATTTCCTTATTGAGAGGTTTCTAATAGAGCTTCAATCTATGCCCATTGACTAACAGAGCTCTTCTACTGTCATCAATAGGTATTAGCTTAAAAGAACCATTTTCATAGACCTCCTCAATTTGATAAGGTCCTAACCACCTTGTTTGGAGTTTTCCTTTAAACTATTGAAATTTGGAATCAAACAATAGTGCCCAATCTCCTTTCTAAACTTATATTGCTTAATTTGTGAATCATGCCAAACTTTTCTTTGATGTTATACCAATTTAGTTCTTTGTAGTACTTCCATCCTCATTCCATCAAGTTGATTAAGCTGTAGGAGCCTTTATTTCTATATTTCTTCTAATTCAATTCCTACTTATACATCTATTTTTAGAATTTGTAATTCAAATTCAATAGAGAATAAAGGCTTCTTACCATAAACCAATTCATAAGGTGAAAATCTAGTTGTTGTCCAAGTCGTATTATAAGCCCAAATAGATTTTGGTACCTTATCTGCCTAATCCTTTCTACTAAAATTAACAACCTTAGTTAAAATGGTTTCTAGTTCTTTGTTGGTGACTTCAACTTTCCCATTAGCCTGCAAATTTTATGGAGATATTTTTTTTGCGCTGAGTTTGATATACTTGCATGAAGTGCTTTATCATGTTTGACATAAATTATGGTCCTTGATCTAAGACTATCTCCCTTGGAGCATCAAATCTTTGCATGATTTTGAAATATAATAAATTAGCTACCATCTCTTCTTTTTCTTGAGTTAATGCTTCCACTTCTACCCACTTGGTCACATAGTCTATACATACTAAGATATATTCTCTTCCTTTGGAATAAGGATCCACTAGACATATAAAATCAATTCCCCATTTCTCAAATGGTTTTAAAACCAATTAAGGATGAGGGTGTGGAGACATCTCTATTGAAAGAGTATATTGTCCAATTCTCTAACAAGCATCATAGTGCCTGACATATATTTTTACTTGTTGATGAAGGTGAGGCCAATAGTATCCTACTCTTAGGATTTTATGTATGGTTCTTTGAGCTAAATAATTCCCTCCTCCTGGTTCATCATGATAAGCTCTGATGATATCATAAGCTTCACCATTTTTCACACCCCTGTGAAACACATGGTTAGGTCTAAGTTTAAATAACATTCCATTAATCCATTTGAAAGAAGAGCTTTCTTTGTTTAAATATTTATTTATTTTTGTGAAAATTATAGAGGAAACTTCCTTATGGTGAGGTAATTGGCTATATTAGCAAACCACAAAGATTTTGGTGAAATATAAAATAGTTGTTCATCTAGAAAGTCATCTTCCACTGGTTCTTCTTCACCGTTAGTGTTTATTCTTGATAATAAATCAGCCACCACATTAGACTTCCCTAGTTTATCTATAATAGTAACATCAAATTCTTGTAAGAGTAACAACCATCTAATAATCCTACCTCTCACAATTGGTTTATTGGTAAGATATCTAATAGCTAAATGGTCTATATAGACAAATACCTTATAGCCTATTATGTAGTGTTTAAATTTGTTAATTGCATAGATTACAGCTAGGAATTACCTCTCAGTTGTGGTGTAATTTCTCTCAGCACGTGTCATGTTTTTGCTAATATAATATATAGCATACATTTTTCCCTCTTCATCCTTTTGTCCAAGGACTACTCTTAGTGCTATATTGGAAGCATCTATGTATATATGGAATGACTTAGTCCAATCTAGTCCTCTCAATACTAAAGCAATAACAAGTTTAGCTTTGATGGTCTCAGAGGTCTGGTGGCAACTATCACTCCATTCGAATGTACTATCTTTTTTAAGCAAGGCAAACATAGGGGTAGTTATTTGGATAAACTTATCTATGAAGCATCTGTAGTAACCAACAAGTCCCAAAAAAGTCTTAATTTTAGTTTGTGTTTGTGGAATGGGTAAATTGGAGATTATTTTGACTTTCTTTGGATCTACTTGAATGCCTTTTGTAGAAATATGGTGTCCCAGGACTATTCCTTCATCCATCATCAATAAATATTTCTCATGAATCAAAGATAATTCATGTTCTTCACATCTGATAAATACTCTTGCCAATTTGGCAAGAGCCTCTTCATAATTTTCACCATAAACGATGAAATCATCCATATATACTTTAACACAATCATTTATAAGGTCAGAGAATATTGCCAGAACTACTCTTTGGAAGGTTGCTGGAGCATTACAGAGTCCAAATAGAAGTAATCGATAAGCAAAATTTCCCCAAGGGTAGTTAAACATGGTTTTATCTTGATCTTTAGATTCTACCATTATCTGGATATACCCACTAAACCCATCTAGGAAAGACAAAATTCTCTTTCCTACCAAGTTGTCAAAAACTTGATCAATGAAAGGTAAAAGAAAGTAATCTCTAAGTGTTTCTTTATTCAATTCTGTATAATCTATACATACCCTTAATTTTCTATTTTTCTTGGACATAATTGCCAGAGGTGAAACCCACTAGCTGTCTAACATGGGGTAAATAAATCCAACTTCCAGAAACTTTTGGATTTCTATTTTGACTATTTCCTTTAATGCTAGGTTTATTCTTCTTTTTGGTTATCTGGCCAATTTGATAGATTCTATGTAAATGTGATGAGTGCATATGCTAGGGTGAATTCCCTTCATGTCAGTATAATCCCAAGCAAAAGACTTAGTATGTATTTTTATTACTTCAAAGAGTTGATTTTCCTCTTCATTTGTTAACCAACTATTGATGTTCAAAATCTTTTCAGGTAATAACATAATTAGTTTTGTAATTGGGTAGTTATATTATATTTGATTAAACTCACTAATCAATGAGTTCAGAGGACATGGATGAGGAAGTAGCTTATGAAACATAGTTACATTATCAACAAACTCTTTTCTAGGAGGAATCAGTCTTGCTAAAGAATAATAAAATGCATCTAAGAAATGAGTTTGCTATTGTTCTTCTAATTTCCACACACTTTCTTGAATCAATCCATGATAATATGGTGAATAAAAAATAGAAGTAGAAGTGGAGGTTTTAGAATATTTTTTTTGACCCAAGAATCCTAAACTAAGGCAGTCCATAGTTTTTGGACTCGTAGAGTCTGTAGCTTTTGGACTGGCAGAGTCTGTAGATTTCAAATTGGTAGAGTCCATAGATTCTAGGTATATGTCTCCATTCAATTCTTCCAAGTTATTTTTAACTGTGATCATAGCTAATGAGGAAATTTTGTTTAATATATTGTCAAATTTATCCACCCAAAGTTCTTGTATGCAATTTGTTGATGGTTTTCTAGGAGGATACAAAGAGATGCATTTAGACTTTATCCCATTAGAAATGGTCATGTCTCTTGACCTGAAATCAATCAATGCTACTATAGTAGCCAACCATGGTCTACCTAGGATTATGGGATATCTTAGATTCTTTGTTTTGGGTTGTAAAACCATGAAATCTACTAGATACTCCCAAGATTCTATTAATACTTCAACATTTTCTATAGTCCCTTTTGGTTTTATTACAAAATAGTCTGCCATTTGAAGAATGGTAGTTGTGAGTTGCATTCTCATAAGAGATAATGCATGGAGAGTATTAGTTATCATAACATTGATTACTGTTCCTAAATCTACCAAAATGTTAGGAATTTATTTATCTTTGATTGTAATTGTGATCACTGGGCTTCCTAGATCTGCATATTTTGGAACTAATAGTTTTTTTGCTAATAAATTAACAACTTTCTATCAACATGAATGGTTCTTGGATATTTTTATTTCCTCTGAGGTGTCTTGATATAAAGGTTTTTGATGATCTTGTTTAATTCAGGTATATCCCTAATAGCTTTTAAAAGGGGTACCTCAATATTGATGTTTTACAACTCATGGACTAAGTTTGATTCTAGTTTAATACCCATTTCTTTTAATCTTTTGGGAAAAGGAACTAATGGGGTAGTAGTTTTTTATTTTTTTGCTTCAGGGCTCATTTTGATTTCAGCCTCTTCAATGTTTAATTGAGATGATTTGGTCTTTTCATTTTCATTAGGTATCTCAAAAATGAGAACTAGAGGTTTTTGTATAGTTTTCCTTGATCTCAAATGTATATCTGAACACTCAATAGCTCCAACATTGATTATATATTCCTATTCATTAACATAAACATGTGCTAGTTATTTATTTTTTAGATTTACTATTGGTTGTGCAGGCATTGAGAGTTGATTGATTTGTCTTTGTTGTTGAATAACTAGGAGTGGTATAATAGTTTGTTGTTAAAGTGGTCTTCTTGGTTGGGTGAATTATGACTATGAGTTCTACTACTGATTCCATTGTTGATATGGCTATGGCATCCATTGTTGTTGTGGTACCCATTGTTGTTGTGGATGTGGCATCATCCATGGGGGTGTTGGAATCCAATCTTGTCTTGCCCATGGATTTTGAATTGATGAAATTTGGGGTTGATTTTAAAATGGTGAAGGAACTAAAACATTCCATGATGTCATCCATAGATTAACTAGATTTCTTGTATTAAACTATCCTTGAGCTTGGTTTTGTGGGGCAATGTTTTATCTCTGAATATAATTTACTGCTTCAGTGGACTGGACTTGTGTTTTCATTTGATTCTTTAAAACAAGCATAAGGGTACAATGTTTGGTATCATGATCTATTGCATCACATATCCCACATGATGAAATAATGGTTCTCTCTAGGGGATAGTCTCTAAGAGTGTGTTTCTATCTACACTTAGGACAGTAGATTACTAAGGGTTATGTTGCATTTACCTTAGCTTAAAGGCCATCTAAGGTACTATTTAGTGTAATAAGGATATATGTCTTTAGATTAGCAAATTCTTTGATTAAATTACCCACTTCATTATATTTTCTGAATATTCCTTTCTTAATTCTAGGTTTCATTCGAGAGTAGTTGGTATAAAGCTCAAAAATGTAATTGAAATCCAAATTTTTTATATCTCCTCCTCCCATTAGATTTGAGGCATCTCTAGTGTCTTCATCCAACCCTTTAAAGAAAACCAATTTCTGAAAATCTTCAGTGAGTGGATAATTGCTTCTTTTATGAGTGAACATGAATCTATCTAAATAATCCTCTAAAGATTCATCCTCATTCTGTTTGATTTTGAAGGAATCCTATTTTCTTTCTTGTACTCAATAGTAATCTTGGTATTTATTCAAGAATTTTATTTCCATGTCATCCCATGTTCTAATAGAATCACCAAGTAAACCCATGAACTATCTCATAGCTACATCTTTAAGTGTAGAGGGAAATAGTTTTAATTTTTGGCCATCAATTGTGTAATCATATGTTTGACATAGCACCTTAAACTCAAAAAAAAATTGATCAGGATATTCTATATATCTTCCCCAAAAATTTGGTAGATTAGCTGGTGAAATATTTTTCATGGGGGTTTGATCATTAAGATCTGCAACAATAAGAAAGGAGAAAGTCCTTCTTGGTTGTGCAAGTTGTTGATTTTGTTGGAGAGCCATTTCTTCTTCTGATGATGTTTCAAAATTGGGATGATCTTCCCATTGAGTATTTGTTGTATTAGTTATGGGTTGTTCAAAATTTTCTTTAGCTATATATTTTTGAAATTCTTCTTCTAAATCCTTGGCAACTTCTAAATAGTGTCATCCTGCAAGAGATTGATCTTGAGGAATTTGTCCTATAGGGCTTGCTTGTGGCAATGCCCTGGTTTCTATCTAAGTTTCAGAAGATTCTTGCAAATAGGTTTCACTTGTAACATTTGGTTCACTACTCATAGATGTTGAAGGAGTGTCCACTTGTGTTCTTGGTGAAAACTTTGGGATGAATCATCCTTTAGAATCTCTAGGATGGTACATCAATTTATCGAATTTTAATAGGATTTTATGGTTTTTTATAATGTTTTTTGTTTTTCACTCTAGACCAATGATTATTACCTTACTAACACCTTATGTTCCTCATAAATGGAACCAAAAATGATGAGTGTCATTTAACTCCTCATTTAATCAATATGTAATTGATGTCTTATCAACCAGGGTTGGTGTCCAAAGCTGTCTGTAGTAAGGTATGGTATGGTAGATCTAGAAGGCTGCTTGTGGGGGTGTTTGATTGTCCTATTCTAACTTTTACTAAAGAAAGAAATGTGTCCTAAAATACGTGATTCACTCTTTTGTTGTAAGTAAAATGTCACACTCTTATTTATGCTTACATGGAAAATAAATCACACTTTTCACTAACAAATAGAAATTTGTTTCACACATTTGTTGTAAAGGAAAACACACATTGCTTAGAAGGAAATGATTTTAACATAAGAAAATGCTTTTTAAAATGTGAATTTATTTTGATTTTTTTATGAATAAATGTAAATATTAACAAGATTCTAATTATAACAATGAATTAGTAAAACTATTCATAAATACCATACATAGTTCCTGGTTCCAAGGAGAGTGGGCCCTTTCTCCTCTTGGACTCAAGAACAAAGATTAACAATGCTAGAAACTAAAGTATTAATTCATAAAATTGAAATGATTACAATTTATCTGAAACCTATAATATGCTTATACAAATATTTTCCTCTATTATCTTCTCTCTATCATCTGATATCTATTATCTCTAATATATGAAAATCTTACATTTTATACTTATATATTCATCTCAAAATAGGATGCAAAGGAATAAGATTCCTTGGTCGATTCATTCATCCAAAGATAGGATATTGGATTTCTAAGAGATCCAATTATTCTGATAAAATAGATTTCCTATCCTATAATAATCCTAAGATCCAAATATATATATAATTTTATCAAAATCAAATCCTACAAATAGTAGGTGGTTATTTCCCTTATTTGATTCTAGCTGGAATGATTCTCTCTTATCCAATCTGGTCACCAGCTTCCTCATTTCTAGCTTCATCCTTATTGAATTCTTAGAATTAACCCTACAAAGTTAGGAGGAATGAACCTATGGAGTCTGTAGAAACAATCCTGTGGACTCCATAGAAACAAGCCTATGGAGTCCATAGAAATGAGCCTATGGAGTCCATAGAAATGAGCCTACAGAGTCCGTAGAAACAAGCCTACATAGTCCATAGTTCTTTTGGATGAAGATCAAAATTACACGTTCACTATATATTGTCTGTGTCTTTTTCCTAAGCATTCTTCATAACAAAAATCACTAAAATATGCTATGTATTAGACATTAATGACAAAGTAAAGGTTTAGTCTTTGGGTCAATATAAATAAGACAAATATCTATTTTCCATGTAATAGCTATCTAACAATCTAAGATTTGCATAAGATAATATCCTTCAGGAGATGAATTGAGGGAAATAACATGTCAATAATTATCCATATTCTAAGCTCATAAAATTCTCTATTCCTCAAGACACTCTACCCTGAGATGACTCCTTGTGAGGCAGGATTCCCTTTTTAGAAAGATGAAGGTAAGTTGTCTTCAAATACAACTTTCCTAACTTAAAAAAATGGTTATATATCTATCTTCATATAATGGCCTCACCATTTTAACCATGATGATTTATATATTCTTAGACCTCCAATGAGGTTTCAAATTATTTCACACATCTGCCATTTCAATACTAGTCATAAATATGTGGATTGCACTCATACCCCTACTGGAAAATGCCTATTGTTGTCATCAAATGTAGGACTATGTACTAGGAATTAGTTCTCAAAACTAATATTAAACCTTTCAGATAGTTTAGTCTCATTATTTCCACTTTGATAATCCTCTCAACACCATGAAATCTTCTTATTTCATCAAGGTGACTGGTCAATGCTCAATCTCACTTGACTATAGGTGACTATTACAAGACCTTTTAACTGTGCTTATGTGTTTTCTAACCATATTCTAAATATTTTATTTCCAACATTGGATCTTTCACTAGTTTAACCATGTTTTTTATGAAACATGAGATCATATGGATGTTTAGAGGTTCCAAACATTAACCACACCTATAGCTAAGCATTCTCACATAGTCTTTTAGGTGGATGTTGTAGGGTTTCTTGACTATGTAATGTTTCTAGACCTCTTCACTCCATCAATGCTAAACATTAAAAATAAAATATAATCACCATGATATATAAGATTATAAATAATAGATAACCTATAATTAACCCTGTTTTGAAGACCAAAATAGAGAGATAAGCCTCTTAAACTGATGGAACATAGTCTACAAACAGAGTGGAGTCTTCTACTAGTAGAATGAGATGTTTATGCCTATATTATTCATACCACATGTGCTAAATATATTATAAACCTTGTGATAAGGATTCTCATACTCCTCAATATCTTGTAAAACACTTGGTTTTTAAATACCAATCCAAAAAGAGGAGAAAACTAAAGGCCATGGGGATGTGTAGGTAGAAAAGAGGAGTTAACACTCTTAACAATGGTTCATAAAGCATAGATCACCATTACTATTACTATTTACATGAATTTGGAGTAAAAAAATATTATTATTACTCACCAAAATCATTGGATCTAACTCACATCCTCCCAACTGTACCAAGATAAAATCGATTGACTATTTGACCTTATCTAAGAGAGAGATAAGAAGGATAAAATGGTTTATTCCAATTTTAGGTCTATCAAAGCTAATTTAGCATGAAAATGAACTTATGGAACTTAAAAAGACATGTTTAGAGTATCTACATGTTCCCAAGCTAATGTATAGGCCATATAACTACCTAAAACTACATGAAATGACCTAATCTTCTTGACAGGACATTGCACTTACGGTTTGTTAGTCTTAAAATGGTTTCCCTAACATATTTTAACATGTATAACATTTAATATTCTTTTGAAACACTTTTCATCTTATGTAAAATGTACCACTTCATTTAATGACTCAAAATGTGACCTTAGAATGACTTAGGACAAACTAACAAATGTGACAAGGGTGAAAACATAATGTTTAACCTTACTAAAGACCATGGGACACATTTTACACCCTATAAGACCCCTATAAAAAAATTTAATATATAGGGGGTTGATATAATTTGAATTTTGGTAAGATTAGTAAATGGGTAATTTTATTTACTTTCATTTATTTTTAACATTTTTTCTTCTACATTTTTTAGATGATCGATCTAGTTTGATGAATAAGAAATGTTATAATGAATTGAATTGGGATAGCTAATGAATTTGGAGATAGGTAAATGTGTTGATATGTTGGATTTTAAGAATTTTGAAATTGATATAAGACTTTAATATATATTTTTAGAGGTCTATAAGGTAAATAAGGACCATTTATGATGCACTTTGGAGTAGGCATTTGAACTAGGTTGTCCTTGGGTTTGTGTGACCTAAGAGATTGAGGTTTGATGAATGAAACCACCCAATTAATATTATTAATGTTAGATATCCTTTCCTTATTATTTTAGGAATAAGGCTCAACTATGGTTTGGATAACATTAATGAATGATTTGGGATTAGGAGGGTGTTGTCATTAATCATTAGATAGTTGATGTTAATGTGATTGTGATTCATTAGATTAGGATTGAGAGACTTTGATGTGGTCTTAATATCATTGTTGATAAATAGTGTCAATATTAAAATGTGAAGCAATCAAATAATCAAAAATAAATAATTGGATATCATGACAATTGTCATGAGAATGACCTATCGTAGCATGCCGCCAATAAAACTTATCATGATTAAACCATTTTAGAGGATGTTTGGAAAAGTCAAATCTCATGGATTTAGAAGGTGGCATATTTTTCTTGAGATTGTGGAGACTCAAGGAAAGGTGGGTATGTATTTTATTATTTTCTTTGAAATCTCCCTAATTAGGTTGTGGGGTAGGATTAAATTGAGATGAAGTGGTTTCAATGGCATTAGCTGATGATTTTTAATGCGATGATTTAAATTGACTCATAATAATGTCTTACATTTTTTCTTGATCTAAGGCATATTTTAAAGTATTATCACAAAACATCCTAAATTTGTATTAAACATGGAATTAAAGAGTAGTGACAAGAATTTGAAAATATTATCACCACCCATGTTATGAACTACTTTGTGAGCTAGAGACTTCCATCATTTGATGAAAGTGCGAGTAGATTCATTAGAGAGTTCCTTAACATTGATGAAATGGTTAAGAATATTTTTAGGAAGATCATTGTGTTAAAATTACTTAACTAAATCATTAACTTAATCCTATAGCTATGTAATGTAATTTATAGGAATTTTATTATACCATTATAGTGCATCTCCAGTAAAGGTTTTGGATATAAGTTTCATAGTAAAAAAGGTATTGGTTTGAACTTATTCCTTACAAAGATTGAAAACATATTTAAGAAACCATGAAAAATATTTAGTTCCATCATATGTTATAGGTTTAAATATGTTTCCAATGTCTATGGACATAATGATGGGGGATAAAGGTTTATTGTGAAGATGTTGACACATTTTGTTTTGAATTGGAGGTTGAGGAATAAGGTTTATGATGGGATATCTAAGAGGAGGAATAAAATTATGATTTGGCTGAGTCATGATGACTTGAGCTTGGCTATCCATTTTTAAAATATGAATTTATAATTAGAGAATTTGATTATTATTAAAAGCTTACATAAGGGTCATTTATTGGACCATTTATGAAAATATTTTATTTTTATCAATAGGTGGGTTTTTATTATAGGTATAAGGAGGGGGATTTCCAATATTGGTATTGGGATGAGGATTCCCAAAATTAGTGTTGGTTTCCCTAAATGTTATAGAATAAGAAGGAATATTTTTAAATCTGCCATTATTATTAGGAGTGTAAATGTATTATCAAGAGTATTGAATATTTGGGAATCATTAGTCACTAGTTTAATTAATTTTAACCATATTACATTATGAAGTGATAATTATAGGTGTTTTTACTATGGGTAGAACAAGGGGAGTGTGAAAATTGGTTTGAATAGTTAGAACATAGTGTGAGGTTCCAATTATAAGTTGTATAATTATGATGATTTTAGATTTGTCTTTAAGGATTTTCCAAATCTACTATATGGTATGGGGTAGATTGAGATTGGTAATATCTAGAATTACTTTTATAAAAACTAAACCATCAATAATTATCTTCCATGGTGGACAAGTAAATAAGAAAATAAAAATCCATGTAAGATCTAAATGGGTTGAGGATGGCAAGAAATATCCTAAGAGGTGACTTCATGATGTTAATTGGATTGGATAATTGATAGAATATGTGGTTGATTATAATAAATGAACACTATTATCCTAACATTATAGAGTGGTTTGGAAATTAAATGTTAATGAATTGTATCAACCAAAATATATTAGATCAATGAAGGTTGATGTAATTAAGGCTAAAATAGAGAGAATAACCATATCAAATTGGGTCAATGGAGTTTAAAATTGAGGTAAGTAGGAATAGGGATCTTAAAATGTAATGTATCAACTATGGTTGATGTAGTTACATAGACTAAAAGGTAGATATAAATATATATATATATATATATATATAAAGTCTTGTCAATGTAGTTAGATATGGGGAAATTTTAATAGTGTTACAAATAAACTGTATTGGTCTTGGGAAATATAGTTTGATAAATAAAGTTAGAAGAAAAGTAAACTCAATAGACTATATCAAACCTAGTCTATGTAATGTGAACACACAACACATAATTGTATAAATGTTGGCTAATATATTCTATAATACATAATATAATAGTAAGTAATAAATTTGATTTTAATTATTTTTTTAACTATTTGTTTGAAATCAAGATTAAGAAGTACTAAAAGGATGTGACTAATTTGTAGGCTCTCAAAGATACTTGTATATTAGATATTATTGGACTAATATTTTAGATCACTAAATATGGAATATGTATCATTCCCATAGCCCACTAAATTTGGTTTCAAGGGTAATCTAAAAGTAACTTTTGGGTGTTAACTACTAACTAGTGCACTACAAAATTAGATGGATGATTTGATTCCTAAAGTTAAATGAAAAGGGAATCCTAGAATTTTATGATATACTAGGAGGAATTTGAAAACTAAAATCCATTTTTAGCTCTATAATATGGTTATGAGTATTGAGGCAAGCCCTTCATGTCATAATGTCTATAAATAATATAATAAGACTACAAATAGAACACCACATATCTCTTCATGATAGTAACTAAGTGTTTAACTCTAAAATCTAAATAGAATGAATCTAGGTTTAAATGAGTAGATATAGCCTAGGGCACAAGGATGGTAGACTATTTATAAAACATGAAAATTAATTAAAAAACTCATATAAACATAAAATGAATTTACTGTGTTGAGATATGGTTTAAATGGAAATTAAATATATGGTATATATTGTAATGATAATTAAAACAAGATACTTTGCAGGTTTTAATGTTAATATATATTTGGATTTAGAATAGGAATAAATTAGACTAGGTCTAGATTTTGGATCAATCACATGATTTTATAAATTTGACCTTTGTAGCTATAGACACTTGTATTGGGATAGGATATTTATATCAACACATATCTAGATTGAACATGTGTCTAATAAAAATACCTACTAAAATTATATGTGACCACCTGAATATTTATGGGTTTTATGTTGCCTTCACTCTAGTGCATTCAGATCTAGGTCATGGACTATCACTCCTTGTCAAATATTAAAACCCTAGTTATTCATATTTATAGTGGATGTGAAAAATGACTCAGTGTGTAAAAGGTGTTGAGTTTCCATAAATACCTCTCTATGATTGAGAACTACCTACATATATAATACCTTGAAGAGGGCCTCAGACTTATGTAGTTATTCCTTATGTGTTATCTTGTGTGTAAATCATGTAATTTATGATAAAAAAAAGTATAATAATGGCATATATTGTAACTTGTTAAATATGGCTCATGGAATGATCTTTCAATACTTTAGACCTGTATATGTGTTATCCCTATGATTGATATGAAAATAATAAAAAATAAGGAAGTTTTGCTCATTTGAATACTTGATTGAATGCTTTTGATAAGATACTTTATGAGTAGGTAAGTGCTAAAGAGTTATCATTGATGTCATGGTGATGTCATTAAGGTGTCAAGGTGATTGTATGAAGTGCTTTGATAGTATAAGTGATAATGACAAAGTGTACAATGTGCTTATCCTATTTTGCTTGAAGTATGCTTGATTGATCTTTAATTTTGGCATGGTTAGATATGTTCAAGGATGAGTATGGTGATTTGAGGATGTTCAAGGGGTCCTATCATGGGTCAAGGATGATTTAAGTACTTGTGTGCATGAGTGTATTTCATTTGGTTGATCATTGTTTTCATCTAGACATTTTGGGTTTAGTGACATAAAATCTAAGTAGATAGTTTTTGACATCACCATTACTAGATGTGGATGAGTCAAGGGGAGTTGGTCATATGGTTGTTATCACATTAGTCCCTAATTTTTATGCACTAAATTTCAAGTCATGTAACTAAACATTAAAAGAAATATGCAAGTGCCAAGTTAGGCTCGCATGTACTTTGAGAATGTTTTTCCATACTTAGCTAAATTTATATGAGGCAAAAAAGAGCAGGAGTAAGTATTTTGGTGACAGCATATCTCACACATGTGGATATTGCAAAACAATTTTATAATATTTTTTTATTTATTTTTATGCATATTTGATATTAACTAAATTTTAGGTCATATGATGAAGTGCATCAAAAGATATGCATGTACAAAGTTGGCCTTCTAGGTAGTTTTTGACATAGTTGGATCTATGGTAGAAGAAATCTAAGTGAGTAGACTAATGTTGTTATATATTTCATGTGCAAGGGTTCTAGGAGAATTTTGAAACAAGGTTAGATTATATTATGTGAGGAGATAATATTTTCCAAATTTTAGATCATGCTTCTAATCACAAAAAAAAATTTATTAAGGTCAAAAGTTGGCCTTCCAAGTAGATAGAAATGGTCCCCATACTTAGTCTATTTTACATGATGTTAAAGATCAGGACAAAATGAAGATCCAATGGTTCATGGGAAATCATACAAGATTGATCTAATCATTTGTATTGATAAAAATGATTTTATGGTGTCTAATGGTTAATAAATTTCAAGATCAAGCTCCTTAAAAAAGGATCAACAAAGTGTATTTATTTTAAGGTGTTAGGAAGTAGCGAGATGAGGACAAGTGTTTAAAGTTTAACATTGAAAAAATATATAGATCAAACTTATTTTAAGGATAAACAATGGGTGGGTGTTCATAATAATTGAGATTAATGGTGCATATTAAATTTAAAAGGTTAAAGTGATAGTTGTCTAGCATTTTTAAATCAAGGATAATCTTGAAGACATCAATGGAGCATGTGTGATCATGATTGAAAGATTTCATGAGATGAGGCCAAGTGTTTGAAGTTTAACATTTAGGTAGTGGTTAACTTTGAGTTAAAGTTTGATTAAGATCAATGGTGCATATTTAATCTATATCAGTGAGGACACAAGATGAGGACATGGTGGTCAAGTTTCAACTATGACCATTTGAATTCAAATATTTGAATTTATTAAAGGAATGACCTGTGTTTGGGTTTTGAACCATATATTTTAATCTATGCAAAATTTTATCATTGTGTAAAAACAAAAGTTGTATAAGACTACAAGGCACATCTATAATTATAAATTTGTATATTTTAAAGTATGTATAGTAAAAGTTATAAAGCTTTAAAGTTCACTTTGTGTTCATGCTTATTTTGCAAGTGACCTAAGAAGGATAATTGAGCTTGTTTAGATGTTGTTTTGATGTTTCATGATGAATTAGTTATTTTATAGTTTTGTATAATCCATAAGGATCACTTGTATGGATTTTGGAGGTGTGATTAATCTATCTTGAGTATGAACAATGCTTAAGAAGTTGATTGTGGGTTCATTTATGGTGTCCTTATGAACAAGGCTAATGTTTGAGTTAATTGAGCTTGAATAGAAGAGTGAAATGATCACTATAATAATTTGATAATGAAAAAGGGTTCATGTGGAGTGTAACTATGAATTTGGAAGTGGTCTTATGTTCTTGTTTTTCTCAATTTTATGTTAAATGGGTGAATAGGTCTCCATGAGACCTATAAGAGCTATAATTGCCTAATTGAAAGGTGTAGCTACTTAAGGGTTACCCATGTGTGTGATGGGAAATAAATATGGATGGTATTGAGTTATGTCTCAATGAGATAGATGCCTTAAGTGTTAAGGGATGATTATTAGCTGACCAAGATGATGATGGTCATGATTGCTCTATAAATAGTGAAACCAAATATGATGGTTTAGAGACTTGAGTGAGACTTGTAAGGTGTGTGGATGTGATAATTATAGAGTGAAGGAGAGGGAGAGTGATTTATAGATGAGTTGATGAGCAAATAAATTTGAGGACTATGTGTATGACCTATGATTCATGTTTATATTGAAATAATAGTGATTTTATAGATTGCGTGTGAGTGAAGGTGAAGAGTGATAATCAAAGGTCCATCATCAAGTGTTGAAGACATCAGTTAAAAGGTTAATGTGTTCATATATATTGTTATGTCAACTCAACATGTAGGGTGTTGCATCCTCTTTGCAAGGTGAAACTTGTTAAAGGTTTAGTTGTTGTGGTAGCTCACCTAGACATGTGTGGTATCACTTTGTGGGATTTTAGTCTCACTAAATAAGGGATGGTATCTCTTTGATCAGTTGTAGTTGGTCTAAATTAGATCTTGTTTTTATAGGATGGTAGTCCAATTATAGGTTTTAATGGGTTTTCTCCCCCAAGAGGGTTTTACACATATGTCATATGTTATGTGATTGATCTTTCATTATATCTCTTATTCATTTATATGAATGATGTGTATGCTTCATGAATTCTCTTGGTAATTTATTAAGAGTTTGAAAGGATTTCAATTGAAGTTGGATTATTTGGGCTCATTGATTCCCCCCCTCTCAGTGATTGTACCTCTAATAGTAAGAAGTTTCTTGGTGAGGAATGAATGAGGATTGATCTTATATTTATACCAATCCCTTTGGAGAATATCTTTCATTAAATTACTTAGGTAAACCATAGATATATGCTTCATTTACAAATTGGATGAATTTAGTGCACTATACACTTGCATAAGAATAAGACACTTATGTTGATGTATGCATCTGACTGGGATGAAAGTGTATGGGTAGTTGGAAAAGGGTGTAGTTGGAGAATTTGAAGAAACAAAAGACATGTATTTTTATAAAATTATGGGTAAGATAGAAGGTCTGAGTCATCAAAATAACATTGGTTGACTAAGAGATAAGTAATTGGGCACAATGAGATAATTTATGTGATCCTTTTAGCAATCGAAAAGGTCTAGAAGATAAAGGTACATCCATGATATGCATTTTAAAAGTGCATAGTACTAAGGTGATATATAATTCAAAAATAGTGTATATATTTCCCCCGCTTTAATCTATTAATGAAATTTTTGATTTGAAGGATAACATACATGGGTGTGTATAACACACCTTTCCTTTGCTTGAGTCCAACTTGAGTACTTTACTAGTAATTTACGTACAACTAAGAGCATGTTACAATATATAATAAGTGCATGTAATCTAGAATGAAAAGCATTGAAATGCTTGAAACTAAAAGAGAGTAAGATTTAGGAGTATAACTATCTATTGGTGCAACTGTCTTACCTTTTGGAAATTTGACAAGAAGATATATATCATTATGAATCATTAAGGATAATATTAAGACAAATATGAAATATATAAATTTCATATATCTAACTAGATAGAAAGAGATTAGAGGACATATCCCCAACCTTGGATAAAAGGTGAGTTTCCACCTGAAAGTTGAGATCAACTCAATTGTCCAACCCAATCATACTTATAACCTAATGAGTTTGAATGAACCAAGTCAATTCACACTATAAATCTAGTGAGGTTGGATGATGTAATCAAGAACAACCTATAAAATTGGTAAGATTGAGTGATTTAATACATCAACCATACCAAAAGTGAAACAACTAATATATTAGATTAACTCAATATAGTTCGTAAAAGTCCAACCTAATGGGTGATGGCAGTCCATGAAAGTGTTTAAAGTATGAAAATAGTTTGATTTTTAAATATTAACTTCACATTGCATAGCAATTAACCTTAGTTATGTGTCATGATGAAACTATATATAAAATGGCACCAATGTATATCTAAATCATATAACAATGAATTTAGCCAATTTGAAATAGTGTAAGTGTGGAGAACATGTTTCCAAAACATGCCCCCCATTATGATCTAAAACTAAAAACTGGTGTAAGTGTGGAGAGCATGTTTCCAAAACATGACTCCACTATAATTTGAAACTATAAATTGGTATAAGTGTGAAGAACATGTTTCCAAAACATGCCCTCACTATAATGTAAATATGAGAACTAGTGTGAGTTCCAATGTCAATTACATGTTTACCTCCCCCCCCCCCCACCTTTTGAGGTGAGGGAAAGTAGAAATTGGTAGTTACTTGACCTTAAAAGGATAAGATAACCATGTAAACTATGATTGTGTCATGTAGCATATATAACTAACATGTTTAGGTAGATATATAATTGAAGCATAAATAATGTGATCACACCAAGTCCTAAGATGCATGATGTAGATCATGAAAACATTTGGATATTAATAGTACAATATCAAGAAATAATCAAGTGCACACATATAAGAGCACTCAAAATAATATAAAAATATAATGGTATAAAGAGACCTCAAGTAAGGAGCATGTCTAAATGCCACATAATTGAAGGGACGTGACTTAGCCAAATGTTCCCAAAATTAAGAATGAAATATTCAAGAATCTACATAATAATTAATGACACATTCAAATGTCAATGAGGTAAACAAAGGCACAAAGATACAAATAATAGATCATATTAAAATGTTAAAACAAGAAAGACAATAGCAAGGAAACATACTCAAGTAAGTTCATGAATGAAATCATAAGTAACCAACATAAACACATCATGCTATTCCATGGTTCATATGTGTTAGTAAAAAATTTTAAGTATATAACATATCAAGTACACTATGGAAGCTATAACAATAGATAAACACATGTGGAAGTATATAATATCAAAAGTGATAATGTAAAATGACCATATAATGATATAACCTAGATGTATCTTGATCAAAGAAGTGGATGCCCCCAATGACCACATGTCATAGTAAAAAAAGGCCCAAAACTAAAAGTGCATAGTTTATGTAACTGTGTATGCCTAAATCACACTCAAATAATGTGTGAAACACACACACACACACACACACACACACACACACACACACACACACACACACGATATGTCATATACCAACATGGAACCAACAACACATATGCCAAGGAGATAATGGAACATGTAAATGATGGAGATATTTTTGGATTTTTGAAGTTTTTTTTATTATTTGGTGTTTTTGGAATACTTGAGAAGATAAATAAAGTAATTACTCATTGCCAAAATGTGTAATATCACTTGAGGTATTTTGTATTTTTTATTTATATAAATTCATGGCCACTCTTTGATGTTTCTATGTAATGGTATTATGGAAGTTATCGATGGGGAAAGGTGGCCATATTCACCATGGTGTAAGTGAACCTCCCTATCCCTAATGATAAAGGTGATACACATATTTGTATTATACGATGTTGAATTAAAATAAACAAACTAATATTTTCAAATTTTGAATGTTAAATGTATATCTCGATCTAATATCCATATAATCTCAAGGACCACCTATGATCTATATGCTACTATAGGTATATGTACATATGATATTCTAGCATTAGTAGAGAGATGTTAATTCAGTTGTATTGTGTCCTAATTATTGAAAGAAATTAGTGTTACACATTGTATCCTTGTTCCTATCACAATTGAGATGTTGATAATAAATCCCATCAATATTACCAATAATAGTTAGATCTTCATGCCTTAGTCACTTTGAAGGATGATTTTCACATGAATATTTGGAAGTAGTTTGTCTTTTTCTCTTCTTGAGAACAATTTGTATGCAACCCTCACTCTTATATTTATAATTTTGTTTTAATGCTTGGCATTTATTTGTATGATGGATAATGATCTAATGATAGTTAAAATATGGTAATCCTATTTTATGGAAACATTCTACTAATTAATATATGCCTATTTGATGGTAAAGATATCATATTATGTTCAAGTAACATGAAAATTATTGTATTTGTAGTATCTTGGTGTGTTATGATTTATAGAATTTATTGTGGATTTTTATGAGATACCTCTACATTATTTTTGTGATGTATTTACATTTGACACATTTATGTTTGACTCAAAGTGTCTAGCTAAGAGGGATGTATAGAATAAAAATCATTTACATGATCATCTGCTATTTATGTTTATTGCTTATCCTGATTTGGTTTTGTATCCTCTATAGGTGAGTTTATACTATATGTTACAGGACTTATACGTGTGAATAGATTATACAAAGTATGATTAAGTGAATCAAAATAAAGTTTTCATAATGTCTCATATGTCATATCATGGGCTATATCATCTTCATTGTTATAATAATATGAAACATGGCAATATTTTTTATCGGTATTTACCAATAAAGGAAACTCAGCTATTTAAATTTATTTTGGTTTTGTCATCATTATTTCCTTTAAAAATGGTTATTTTTATTGAGGTGCATCTATGTGTATTTTAGTGTTTAGTACCTTATTTTTGTTTGGATATAATGGATCCATTATACTTTACTCACCCACTTCATATGTTTAGATACTCTCAATAAGAATACATTCTATAAGTTGTGCTACTATAGGAATACCTTCTATATCAAGATGTATTATTTTTAAAAAATTAAAAGGTTCTTCATCAACATGTATTGTCAATAAGGTCCCATCATGTATGAATTTTACACACTGATATAAATTAGATGGGATAGCTTCCATGGTATGTATCCAAGGTCTACCCAAAAATAAATTAAAATGTAATGATTGAGACAATAACTGAAAGGTGGTTGTAACCATTTTTTCCCCCAATGTTACATGAAAATTTATTTGTCCAATCAAGGGGATATGTGAATTATAAAATACCTTGATATGTATCACTAATTTTTGAAGAAGATTGGTGTTAATACCCATAGTGGTTAGGAAAATTATGCTAAAAATGTTTAATCCCAATCCATTATCAATGAGCACCCTTTTGATATCATTATTATGAATAAAGGTAACTCTTGGTCAATAACATCTTTAGGTGGTAAATATGTTGGTTAAAAAGTTATTAGTTTTGAATTTTTTTGAGATCTTTCATGATATCCACAAAGGAAGTTGGTTGAATTTTACTCATAACTTGCATTTCATGCAATGCTTCATATAAGATATCCATATAGATATTAAATTTATTTATAATGTCAAGTATGAAAATATTAGCACATGTGTTTCTAATTTTGTCAACAAGATCATATCCCTTAGATTTGATCACAATATTTGCCTTAGGAGGCACCGATTTTATATTAACATGTGGTAGACTAGATTCAACAACTTTACATTTTTGAGTAGTGACAACATGAATCCAATCTATGTCATGGGTTAATATTAGGTGTGGGATGGTATTTGTCAATCAAATAAGGTCTAAGTGTAACACATGGATGAGAGGATGCATGTTGGGGTCTGAATATTGGCTCTATATTATTGTAAAAGGAATTACAAAGAGAGATTAAGTGTTGTTTTCATTTTAAAACCCTCTCATTATATTAACAGATCTATTTATTTATTTATTTGGATGATACCTTGGATTAGTTTAGTAATATATTAAACTATTGATACAATTATAACTTATAACATAAAATGAACTACACATGCATTCATATTGAGCATATTGATAGAAAATTAAATCTAGTTTTTAAGCTGTTAAATCATAAATTAGAAATTAGAAATAGAGAATTAGGAAACCCTAAATCAACACCCATCATTTTTAAGGACCAAATGTCAAGTTAACCAAATGTTTAACCCTGAAATATAGATATGAGGAATCTAGGGTTAAAGGGGTAGAGATGTATTAGGGCACAAGGATGGTAGACTATCTCTAAATCAGGCCATTTAATTATAAAATTTAGATAAACATATACTTAATATTATGCTGAGATATGATAAAACTAAAAAGTTCATCTATGCTAGATAGGATAATGATAATAAAAACAAGATACTTAGCTTAATCTGATGTTGCTAGAGATATGGATCTAGAATAGGTAGACAATAGACTAGATTTGGATTTTGGATTAGTTACATGATTTTACAAATTTGACCTTTGTAGTCATGAACACTTATATCAGTTTAGGACATTACATTGATGATTTGGTCTAGATTAGATGTAGGTGAACAATAGAAAATACCTACTAAAACTATATGTGACCACTTGTATGCTTCTAGTTTATGTGTCACCTTCACTCTTGTGCATTCAAATCTAGGACATGGACTATCACTCCTTGTCAAATAGTAAAACCCTAGTTATTCATTTTCATAGTGGCTATGATAAAAATAGGTTAGTGGGTACACAATGTTGAGCTTCCCCAAAAAACCATCTATTAATGAGATCTTCCTACATATACAATACTCCAAAGAGGCCCTAAAACTTATGTATTTCTCCACTACATGTTGGCTTTGTTTCTACTCATTTTTGCTTGTTTAATATTTAAAAGAAATAAGAAACTAAAGATAATGGTCAGGGGTTTGTACATACCTAGATGAAGCTGCGCACCGTATCTAGATGATTGAAGGAGCTCCTCTTTGGCTATGGAGGACGACACCTGTAGATAAGAAAGACTTAAACAAAAAAATGTTAGAGACAGATATGGTGGACTACCAAGCAAAGCTCGGTCCCAGAAGTGCAAAGACTTCCTTGAGGGATGACAGTCCACTGTTTATAAGTAAAAGTGTCAAAAATAAAGAAATGACTAATGACTAACAAAGAGGAAATTAGATAATGTGTACCTATTTATTTGTAGTCGGTCTACCACAGTCATCGACGTCGATAGTCCTGCCAGCATCAGTTGGTCAAGTTATCGATGTCGGTTATGCTACCGGTGTCGGTAGGGGTAATGGTCAATGTCAGTCAAGGCAATGGCCTTGGATGGGTTTGTGGTTGGTAGAGGGGTCTGGAAGGAGTCTGGGTCTGTGCAGGGTTGTAGGGAGACAAATAAGGTCTACAGAAGGACAAAGGTAGATGATAGGTTGTCAAAAAGGGTCAAGATAAAAGGAAGGCTTTATAGCCTCTCCAGGAAGAAAGTTGGGTCTGGTTGAAGGTCGGGTCTGGTTGAAAGTTGGGTCTGGTCTGGTAGTATTTAGAGATAGCAAATTGACTAAGTTATTCTAAATTACTGAAATGAAAGGGGGGAAGAAATACTTAGCTCTAGTGAAAATAAGAACCAAGATGTCGAACACTTGTGCCTGTTACCCCGTGCAATGCTTCAGTCCAATATGGAGTGACTGGTGTAGAGTCTCTATGGCCAAGGGAGCATTAGTTGAAGTCTGATGCTTGTTGATGTCTTAGAGTCTAAAAAGAAGAGAGAGAGAGAGCCCGATCCATGTGAGAGAGAGTCCCCGAGTCTAAGAGAGAAGCATCTAAGAGGAAGTTGATTCGGGATTTGTGATTAGCCATTTTGGAGGTTAGAACCCGGTTTAAGTAAACTGACATTAGTGATCCTGCTGATGTTTCTCGACAATTGACCGACATCGGTGGGTGGAGAATGAGTAAAAGGGCTAAGAAGCCCATTCTTCATCTATCAAGTGCATATTCCATTAGAGAACGGTCAATGGATGGGTTTATTAAGCACGAGGGTTAGTTAGGCAATTGGAAAGGAGTGAGAATAGGTCTTAGGGAGATGACTTAGTCTCAAGATGAGTCATAGGGTGGGAAATGATCCAAGATGAGGTGTCCAAAGTGAGGTGTCCTAGGTGATGTGTCAGGGTGAGGTCATAATTTAAAATAAGTTGTTTATTTTAAATTAATAAGATGTGGGTTAGGACCAAGGGGGGTCGACATAATTTAGGCGTCTACATTTACCCCTTTTTGTCTTGTTGGTTGTTCTTGATGAACTACAAGACAAAAATAGGAGTTGGTTGCCCTAGGTATGTGATGAGGTATTCCCCCTCAAAGCAAAAGTCGAGGGAAGGGAACCTGATGTCGGGTGCCAATTTGATAGGTAGTCGATGGATATGGTGAAGTTTGAGTGTGAACACTGCAATAGTTGAGATTGTGTGTATACCACTTCACATGATAGATAGGTCAAATTGTCGTAATCAAAGGTTGAGGAGTGCTAAAATCAAAGTAACCAGTTCCCAGCATTTAGTTGTAGCTAATTGGGTTAAATGATCAAAGCTGTAGCTCCAATGGTCATCATTTTCCAAGTATCTCAGGCTCAAGAAGTCGTCTTAGAAAACACAAAAATGTTACAAGTAGTGGGGATCAACTAGAGTGTGATCTGATACTTCTGAGGGTCGTAATATGAGGTGCACACAATTTTGCTATCTATTCATGAGGTAGCATACATGCAATCAAAACAACTAAGGTAGAGTTGTCTCAAAAATGGTCATGGTCTGAGGAGATAGGCGTAATCTCCATGGTCATTGGTTGAGTCAGATTGAGATATAAGTGAGCTCAAAGGTTGTTTGTTGTGGTCAGGGAGATGGTTGTGATCTCCAATGTGCCCCATGAGAAGTCAAAGGTGACTTCTACAACATCAGGGCTAGTTGTTTGGTCATGGTTTTGGATGAGGTGTTTGGTCATGGTTAAAGGTGATATGGCTGGTCCATCAGGTAGATGGATGAATGAAATGGCCATCATCATGAGGGAGACAAATGGGGGAATGGCCGAGCTAACTTTAGAAGATTGAGTGTTGCCTACATAGCCCCTGTTGTAAGGGCTTTAGGCCAATGTAGTTCTTGAAAAAGGGTCCAAGTGGTTGATAGTTGGTCAGGTTAGAGATGTCAGCATTTCCCATATGTGTGATGGTACATGCTTGAAATGATGAAGATATGATGATGTTATAGCCTTTTCCATATTATGTGATGGTGTATTCTGTAACATTGGTAATGTGGTATTTCATCCCTAGCAATTTTCCATATTGGTGATGGTGTATGCTAAAAAAGAATTGTAGATGATGTTATAGCCTTTTCCATATTGTGTGATGGTGTATTATATAACATTGGTTGTGTGTGGTTGATAGTTTCCATGTGTATTTTTTTCCATAGAAACAAGTGTGAATGGGCTAAGTCATGTTAGTGGTCTGAAAAAGGTTTGGTTTGGTTTGGTTGGATGTGACCAAGATGTATAAGGCATAAAAGGTATGTTGCTCTTTCATTGACAAGGACTATAATGATAGCATAGATAAGGTTTTTGGAAATAAAAGCCCTGTTCATGCATTATGTCGTGGACCATTGGTTTGTGTTAGAGAAGTACGTGAATCACTTAGTGTTAAGTGAGCTCAAAATCCCTTAAGTATGTTGGGGTGATAGGCATGATTGTGTGATATGTAAGGATAGGGTAACCCTTTTTTAGTAGGGACAACTTTGCCCCTTTTAAAGGTGACCCTGAGAACGACTATAGACAAGTCCATGACTTAATAATTTATCAGTCATTTTTTTTTGGGACTGATCAATGTGGGAAGTCCACTTGGAGATATTGTTGTGTTTTATGGTCATGTTGTGCTATGTATGTAGCAAAATTTGGTCATAGCCATCCTTTGAGGGAGTGGTCTATATTCTGCTTTGTATGTCTGGATGTCTGTGAATAGCTATCCTTCAAGGGAGCAGTCTATTTTATTACAGCAATGATGTAGTTGTCCTTTGAGGGAGCAGTCTACATTTATAGTTTGACCCTTGAATAGGCATCCCGATTTTATAGTTTTATTTTTGATTGAATTTTTGGTCATGGACTGGACTATAGAGGTTTAAGGGTTCCCTTTTATTAGGATGAAGCATTCATGCTTGACAAAAGCGTTAACTAATGTTTGTGGGGAAAAAGGGTTGAAAGGAATAAGAATGACAATGATCAGGGTTGCTCAAAGGATGAGCTCAAGTTAAATGTCAAGTGAATGATTACTTAACTAACAATAGAATGATCAAAGATGTAAGGCATAAAGGGGCTCAAGTTCTAGTCGGCCTTCGAAAGAAGACAGACGATAAGTCCCTAATCCATGCTTGTGTGTTGATGTAAGGTCTGAGTCAATTAGGAACAAACTTGCCCCATTTGCTTTGTTCCAAATTAGTCACATATTGGTCATTATTGTAGGCAGGTTTTGGTCAATGTTGGTCATGAAGTTGGTTAGTATGATGTTGGTTAGTATGTTGTTGGCATTTGGTACAACACAAAACATAGTTTTTGTAGTCTTGGTTGATAGTGGGCCAATAATAGCCTAGGAAAAAGATGCACTTGGCAACCGAGTTATCGCTAAAATGTCCCTACAAATCTAATCATGGGCTTGTTTGATGACATGGTAAATCTCAGTGGTTGTTAGGCATTAGATAAGGAGGTTGTCTTGACCTCATTTGTAGAGATATCCCCCCAGCATGGTGTAGCGAGCAGCGCTTTTGATAAAAGCTTGCCATCCATTGCTAGAGAGATTGGGAGGTATGATAAAATATGTCAAGTAGTCCACAAGTCGCTTATACCAAACGTCATGTGGACTAGAATGGTTAGGATGAGTTTCCCCCAGTGATGTTGGTTGAGACATGTCCAAGATAGAAATCTTGGGTTGTGTAGGTTGAGAGGTCTTGACGAATAATGGATATGTCAAAGTTGTAGAAGTCTGGTATTTTCCTTTATTCTTCATAGTTTGGGGCCTAGTGGCCACATCAATTATGTTAATTTCGAATAAAGGAGTGGATGGTGGTAAAGGGACCATAGTCTTGTATGGGGATCCCGATTTAGGTGAAGAGGTTTAGGAGGCATGGGATGGTGTCAAATTTTTGTCAAAAGAGTGGTCAGAAGAAGCCTCAGTGTGAGGGGTGTCCTTTTTCAAGTGTCAACAAATGACAACCTTAAGGGCACAACAATGCTCAGTATCATGTCCAGGTGTGTGATGATACCAACAAATTTTATTGTCATCAAACCAAGATGGTTTTGATCTGAGAGGTTGATATGGTTTAATAGGCAGGAGAGTGATACTAGATGACTGCAACAGTTGGCATAACATCAAAGCATAGGATCCTCTTAATGGCTTTGTGCTTTGTTAGGGTGTGGAGCTAAAAGCTTCAAACTATTGTAGACACGAAGAAGAGAGGTTGTTGAAGATCCAAAAGTACCAGCGTCGGTAGCATGACCGACGTCGGTCATTACCAGTGTAGAAGGCAATCAGCATCGGTAGGAAGTCAGTCGATGTCGGCAGAACCAGGCAAGCAGGGACCGACATCGGTTGCCTATGTGTTCCAAAACTACTGTTGATGAATAGTTAGTTAAGTGAAGTGAGTGTTTGCATGTTAAATGACTAATTATAGTCACGAGCTACATGTCTAATTATTGTAGTTAGAGTTCTATTTTTGTAACCATGGGATTCTATTTAAAGACCCATGATGCATGTATTGTAAATCAAGCAAGCAAGTAAATCATTAAAGCATTGAAGCAAGGTCAAGGAGATCTACAAGTGTAAGGTCAAGGAGATCAGCTAAAGTATTCAAGGAGGGGATAACAACTCAGGCTATTGAGTTTGTTGTGTTGAGCAAGAGAGAGAGGGAAGAAGGTCTTGAGGTGTGGCAAGCCTTTGAGGTGGAGGAAGAAGTGGCATCTTCCTTATTGTATTTTCTTCTAGTAATATTTAATACAAGAGTGTGTATTGTCTCTCAAATTATTTGTTGTCTCAAGTTTCTAGTTACTTAATCATTTTGGTATAATTTCATGTTTAATTGCTTATAAGAAAGTAATCAATTGTGCTTCCATTAGATAAGGGGTTCCTAACATGCTTTTTGTTGTAGTTGGGGTTGACAGCTCCTTTTTAGGAGTTATTTGGGGAGTTTGTCGTATCATCTTTTTGGTTGGCGACATGGCCACACATGTAGATGACACTTTGTTGTTGAGAGGTGTTGGATGTGGGAGCAATCCTGCTAAAGTAAAAGGATGTGGACCCAAAATGGAAGGTAATGATGAAGATGGGGGAGGAGTTCTCTGATGTGATTTAGTATCCTTCTTTAGTTTAGTGCGAGGACTACTATTGGGCAAGGCAAGGTTCAAGTCTACCTTCACTTGTGGGTGAGTGAGGTTTGAGAGGCATGGGATGGTTATGGCTTCTGCATGTGGTTGAATAGTGGGGAAAGTATGATCCCCTAATGATGATAAGAAGGATGAGGGTGAGGCAGTCGGCATTGGTGCCATCAACGTATCCTCCAATATGGGAGAAGTCAAAGGAGACTCTCCTATGTGTGAAAGAGTGGATGACAAACTAATAGGAGAAGAAATATCTTCTACTCATGGTGGACAAATAGGAGAAGGATCTTCAACCTGTGATAGACAAATAAGAGAAGAAGGCTCTTCTACCTATGATGGACAAATAAGAGAAGAAGGCTCTTCTACCTGTGATGGACAAATAGGAGAAGAGGGATCTTCTACCTATGGTTGACAAATAAGTTGGCTAACCTCTTCAGACTATGGGAGAGGTTGGTTAGAAACCATGTTGACCGTGCATATATTATGTTCGTGAAGGTCATCGGCTATGTTCTGAATGTTATGCTGACTAGGAGGATGGTTAGGGAATGGTTTCCTAAAGACATCCATGTTTTGGTTAGTCAGCGTATGTGGGTTATCCAAAACAAGATCCCCTTTGTCCAACATGTCTTGAATGATGTTTTTGAAGGTTTTACAGTTGTCTATGTCATGACTGTTGACACAGTGGTAGTGACAGAAGTCATTTTCCCTATACCAAGTAGGGATGGCTTTTGAGGGGTTGAATTGGGGTGGTCAAATTTGAGGGAGGTTGAGGACCCCCTGCTTGATGAGTTTATTCAACATGGAAGCGTGTGACTCTCCTATTGGAGTGTATTGACGTTGTACGTATCATTGTTGGAATTGTTTTGTGATGTAGTCTAATGTGGAAGGTTGAGATGGGTTGGTTATTGTTGAAGGTGATGGCCTAAGAACCACAACATTTGCCACTCCTTTAGACTTGGAGTGGGAAGAAGAAGGTTTGGATGAAGAAGGGTCATTGGATTTTGCATTACTATGTAATTTAACCTTGTCTTCTTCGACCACGCAGAGTTCAAGCTTTTTAGCCATGGTGAAAGCTTCATCAAATGTGCGGAATGTCTAAACATGCAAAATAGATGAGATGTGCTTGGCACATGGTCGTGAAAAGAGCTCAATGAGCTCAGTTTGAGGTAAAGAAAAAGAGAGTTGGTTAATCAAACCTCTCCAACGGGCAATGAAGTCAGCTATTGATTCATCATTGAATTGTATAATAGAATAGAGGTCTGTAATGGAGACCTTTTTGGTGATGTTAATTGAGAAATGGTCAAGGAATAGTTGAGTGAGTTGAGTGAAAGAAAAAAGAGAATGATCGGTAATGGAGCTATACTAGTCAAGGGCAGCCCCTAAAAGTGACATGGGAAATGTGCACAGTAATAACGCATCATCATGGGCTATAAGGTAACAAACATGTCTAAACGCTTGTAGATGTTGCTATGGGTCCTCTTTACTCTGAAATCGAGTAAATTTTGGGAGCTCCCACTGGTTAGGATATGGTCTAATAGGCACGAAATGGTGAATGGGTTCGTTGCATATTTGCTCATATGAAAGAACATTGCTTGAACCAGAAATGGATGTCTCAAGGTTAGACATCTTATCCATCAGCATCTTGATGAGATCAACTGGTGGATTAGTAGGTGGGGCACCCCCCAAGTTGTAAGGTGCTTGGAAGGCATTAGGAGGGGCATATGATGTACTTGGTTGCACTTGTATAGGTAAAACATATTGGTAGTTTGTCATAGGGATTGATGTTGAGGTCAAGGGGGCTTGTGCCGTGAAGTTGGAGGCCACAAGTTGATTAGATACCACCAAAGGTGGTTAAATGGAGGCATTGGTAAAAGGATAGGTAGTCACTCCTGTGTTTATAGGTGAAAGAGTGTGTGGAGTTGAGACAATCAAGTTTTGGTATGGTGTAAAACTTGGTTGAATTATTTGTGGTTGAGGGGGTACGAAAACCCTGATGGAGGTAGGTCCAAAAATAGATGGGGAGGCCAAATTATGGATATTGGTTATGGTCGGGTTAATGGTCGAGGTAATAGCTTGAGTTATTATGGGTTGGGTAGAGGAGGCTGTTGAGACTATTACCACTTCAACCAAGTAAGTTGGCATCCCATGAATGGGATTACCTGAAGGGTCTCACGTTTGGCTTCTTGCGAGATAGTGTTGGAGAGCTTTGACATTATGGTCAAGGAATCTCTCAAAGTTTTGATCCCTTTCAGGAACAATTGGATGTTGGTTGGGGGTAGGCTGGATAGGAGTATGTTTAATGTCTGAAATATACTCCATTTGGGGACTTGATATGAAAGGCGAAGGTGGAAGTGGTTGTTGCCTCGCATGGTCAATAAGGGATTTGTTTTGATTGTGTGTCAAATCCATCCAAGGCGAAAGGTGTCTAGGTTCCAAAAACTGTATATTTTAGTTTCAGAAAACTAGGAAGGGTGTTTTACAGTAAGAAAGTCAGTTTTAAGCTTGCTCTTTGGAAAAAGTTTGTTGACAGTGACCGACGTCGGTTAAAAAAACTGATGTCAGTGAAGATAGGGTTCAGACGTCAGTGGAACAACTGATGCTGGTGAGTAAAAGTTACCGACGTCAGTTAAAAAACTAATGTCGGTGTCTGTGTGTATCCAAAAACTCAAAAAATTGAAAGTTTTTGGAAAAAAGAGAAAATTCCAAGTTGTTTCAGAACTCAGAATAATGCGTCCTTACTAGCTCAAAAAACTAGATAAAAATAGCAAAAGTGGATGAAGACAAGCAACCTCTAAACGTTAATTTCTAAGAATAAATTTTAGAGTCGTGGTAGCTTATGCCTTAGAAGAATATGTTGGAAGAATGGGATTTTTAGAATGGGTCCTAAAAGAGGCAGTCTAAGGTTGGTTTCGGGTTAAGTTTTGGTGCTCAAAAATTCTATGTTAGGTTCCATACATGGCTTGGTGCTAGGGGCTTGCTCTCCTCACTGCACGAGCCCAGAGCCAAGCTAGGTCGCTTAGCCAATATATGCTTCCCCTAGAGTTTATACTATGCCAGAGAATAGAGTGGGTCGTCCCCTTGGTTGTGAAGTCCAAGTAAGATCGCTAGGAAGGGTAAGGTATCTGCTAGGTGGTGAAATCCTAGTCGGGCCTTGTCTCAGGTATGTTATATGTTTAATTTGTGAATGTGGTCAGTTCATGTAATATATGTGCACTACAATTTATTCATAATGTAGTTAATTACTAGATGAGCTAAATATGCATTCAAGTAGGAGTGAAATGCATTTAATCTTTAACCCAAATTGAAATGTTTGTTCAGATGTAGACAAGTGGGAAAAGGTTTAAGAGCATGAATTTCACTACTCTAAGATGAAGAAAGAAATGACAAGAAGAAGGAAAGAGGTTATTTTTAACTTGTGCTTATGGTTTCTTTTCGAAAGAAAAATAAAGAAGAAGGCTACAAGGAGATAAAATTTTCTGAATGTAGCTATATGAATGATTGCCTTCAGAAGAAAGGAAATGAACCCAAGGAAAACTCTAGGTCCCATCGGGCGTGCCAGAATGTTTCTACTCATTTTTGCTTGTTTAATATTTTGAAGAAATAAGAAACTAAAGATAATTGTTAGGGGTTTGTACATACCCAGATGAAGCTGCACACCGTATCTAGATGATTGAAGGAGCTCCTCTTTGGCTGTGGAGGATGACACCTGTAGACAAGAAAGACTTAAACAGAAAAATGTTAGAGACAGATATGGTGGACTGCCAAGCAAAGCTCAGTCCAAGAAGTGCAAAGACTTCCTTGAGGGATGACAATCCACTGTTTATAAGTAAAAGTGTCAGAATTAAAGAAATGACAAATGACTAACTAAGAAGAAATTAGATAATGTGTACCTATTTTTTTGCAGTCAGTTTGCCACAGTCACTGACATCGGTAGTCCTACCGGCGTCGATTGGTCAAGTTGTTGATGTCGATTATGTTGCCGGCATCGGTAGGGGTAGTGGTTGATGTCAGTCAGGGTAATGGCCTTGGATGGGTTTGTGGTTGATAGAGGGGTTTGGAAGGAGTCTGGTTCTGTGCAGGGTTGTAGGTAGACAAATAAGGTCCACAGAAGGATAAAGGTAGATGATAGGTTGTCAAAAGGGTCAAGATAAAAGGAAGGCTTTATAGCCTCTCCAGGAAGAAAGCTAGGTCTAGTTAAAGGTCGGGTTTGGTTGAAAGTCAGGTCTGGTTTGGTAGAATTTAGAGATAGAAAATTGACTAAGTTATTCTAAATTACTGAAATGAAAGGGGGGAAGAAATACTTAGCTCTAGTGAAAATAAGAACCAAGATGTCGAACACTTGTGCCTGTTACCCCGTGCAATGCTTCAGTCTAATCTAGAGTGACTGGTGTAGAGTCTCTGTGGCCAAGGGAGCATTAGTTGAATTTTGATGCCTATTGATGTCTTAGAGTCTACGAGGAAGAGAGAGAGAGAGCCCAATCCATGTGAGAGAGAGTCCCTGAGTCCAAGAGAGAAGCGTCTAAGAGGAAGTTGATTCAGGATTCATGATTAGCCATTTTGGAGGTTAGAACTCGGTTTAAGTAAACCAATGTCGGTGATCCCACTGGCATCAGCCGATAATTGACCAACGTCAGTGGGTGGAGAATGAGTAAAAGGGCTAAAAAGCCCATTCTTCATCTGCTAAGTGCATAGTCCGTTAGAGAACGGTCAATGGATGGGGTTATTAAGCACGAGGGTTAGTTAGGCAGTTGGAAAGGAGTGAGAATAGGTCTTAGGGAGATGACTTAGTCTCAAGATGAGGTGTCCAAGGCAAGGTGTCCTAGGTGATGTGTCAGGGTGAGGTCATAATTTAAAATAAGTTATTTATTTTAAATTAATAAGATGTGGGTTAGGACCAAGGGGTGGGTCGACACAATTTAGGTGTCTACATGCTTATATGTAGATCATATAATGTGTGATAAATAGGTAAAACAATGACCTAGCTTGTAACATGGAAAATGTGGCTTGTGGAATGCTCCTTTAGTACCTAAGACCTATAAATGTGTTATCCCTATGATTGATATGGAGATAAGAGAAAATAGAGAAGCTTTGCTCACTTAAGTAATTTATTTAATTATTTTTATAGGTTTCTTTGTGAGTCAGTAAGAAGTTTCTAGGTAAGGAATGAATGAGGGTTTATCTTATATTTATACCAATCTATTTGGATAAAATCTCACATTAAAGCACTTAGGCTAATGATTGGTATACATTTCATTTTAAAATTGGATGACATTAGGGAATTGGACACTTGTGTTAGAATAGGACACTTGCATCAATTTATGTGTCTAATCAGGATGCAAGTTTCCCTATAATTAGAAAATAGGTGTAGGTCCAAAACTTGTATAGAAAATATATACATAGGTTTATAACATTCTAGGAATATTTTAATATCTAAGTTATCAACATAACATTGGTCAAACTAAGAAATAACCAATTAGGCATAGAGAGATAGTGTATATGAGGCTTTATCATTGAGAAAGGTCTAGAAGCTAAAGGTATATCCATCTTATGTATTTCCAAGTGTACAATATTGAGGTTCTTTATAATTTATAAATAATGTCTAGACTAGGTAGTTTGAAAACTTCCAAAACACATTTCCTAGGGAAAAAAAAACAAATGGAAAATAAAGTTAAAAAATCAATTTCAAAAACCAAATTGTAACATTGAGTGAATTGAATTAAATAGGTATTCAAATTGAAATAAAATGTATAATTAATTGCTGAAATGGAAAGTTTATTTTAATTTCTTATGCTATATCAATGTAGGCCAATGTAGTTATTCACATAGTATATAATTGTATCAATGTTGATTGATACAGTTTATATATATATATATAGTATTATATATATATATATATATATATATATATATATATATATATATATATATATATATATATATATATATATATAGTTAAATAAGAAGAAAACAAAACCAAATCAGATACGGTCAATAAATTATGTTAAAAATATGCGAACACAAAAATCTATGGGTCAGGGTTGATATAGTTTGATAGAGAGATAAAATGAATTTGGAACTAAATCAAATAGGATTGATATAGTTATATGAGTAAAATAAATTTTGACATAAATAAAAAATTGGATACATAACTAAATCAAGTTAATTAATAATTTTAAATGGAAAAATGAGTAAAAAAAACTATATTGGATAGGGTTGATATAGTTGGGTATAAAATAACCATGTAAATAAATCTAGATCTGAGAACTTAACACTACTTGCCTACCAAATATTAGTATGATGCAAAAAAAAATTGGTATCATGAAATTTTAGGACATTCTCATGAAAAATTTAAGAAACTTAGGAAATTTGTTCTTAAATTTATCCTTGGTCACAATTTTGATCATGAAACTATGATTCACAAATGTCAAAAAGCATATGAAAAGGTAGATAAAGCTCATGATTCCAAAATAAAGCATGAAGATCTTAATCAATTGAATTATCACCTTGATATCTATAATGATCCACTTACCAATAGTCAATAGAATAATATTCAACCTCCTACATCCAATGTTGAGGAATGTTTATTTGATCCTAATTCTCTAACCAATAATGAAAATATAGTCAATGTAAATAACATGAGACATGAATTATCATACATTGATCCTCATCCACGTTTTAATTACAATAACTATACCAATTTTTAAGCCATATAAGATACTTATCCATCTCATTTCATAGATATTGAATATATAAAAACACCTCTTAATCCCTCCTCTATTTCTACATCTATACACATAACACACTCCACTCCCTTACCATATGTCCAAACCATAAAAAAAATGATACAATTTAATTCTCTATTTTTTCCACTGATATGACATATGTTAATCTAATAAAATCATCTTCTCTCTACTTAGAACTAATTTAATTGAATATCATAAATCAATTAACTTTTGTCCCTACATCTCCACTCAGCATCAACCACCTCAAGGGAGTCAGTTATTAACCCAACTACTCCACAAATGACATCAACTAGATCAATGCAATTTGATCCACCTAGACAACATACACCATCCAATTCCAAATAACATACTTACTATCATCATTGATTTAGGTTCACTTTCTTTCCTCCTTCAATAGACTTGCTTAAATAATATGCACCTTCATATGATGAATGTGATCATATAGATTAACTTTCTCACCTCCCATATCAAATTATTTTTCTATAATTAGTACTTCCCCTATGGAATTAGTATAATTTTATTCAAATTTTATTTGAGATGAATATCCCCCAACCTCCACATGTGGGGAAAGAAGCTACCTTTTCTGAGTTTGAGGATAATATTCTTCAATAATGTGAGGAAATATCTATATATGTTGATGAAATTGAATATACTTCTCTCTCACTCAAATTTATTATTACCTTAATTATTCTTGATGATATATTAATTCATGTGGATTATCCTCCTCTATTCATTATTGTTCAATTTGGTGATATTTGAGTCAACCATACTTTGATTGATGAAGGTTCTGGCCCTTACATCACATCCCTTGACTTCATTAAAATTCCTAGATACTCAAAATGCAACATTAAAACTACCTAGAGCACATGTCAAGTTTGTGATAGAAGACAAATTCCTCCTTTAGGTTGTGTTTGGCTTCCCATCATGGATCTTCATGTCACAATTTGTATTAAATCCTTGATTTCTAATTTACCATTATCATATAATATTTTACTTGGCTGACCTTGGACACATCGCATGAGAGTTATAGCTTCTTTATCATGCCAATGTGTTAAATTTATTAATAATAGTGTTATATATAATATTAAAGGAGATAAAAACCCTTATAATTTTAAACAATTCTAAGAATGTGGTTTAAAAATACCCACCCTTGAACCTTTACATAACATTTATTTTTCATGAATCTCAATGATTCACTTATCACATTAATTTTGTCTACCATAGGTGAGTCTCATCAAAAAATGGCCATTTAGCTCACTTTAGCTTTATTGATATCCATCTTAGTCTTTTGATGTACATAAATGGTATTTTGAGGTCTCATTATAATTTGATTAAGGGGTTGATTTTTATCAAGTGTCCTAGAACCTTCAAAGCCAACTTAGATAATCTTAGGCCTATATCATGATATATCAAGATGAAACATAGTGTCTCTAAAGTCATTAAAACCTTTTAACACCTTACATGAACATTCTATACATGTTTTGGAGAAGTTAAGTTTGTTTTATTAATTTTAAGGTAAATTTCATGCAAAGGGAAGGTGCATATAGTCAAGTCTAATGTATGTATAGGCTTGTCAAGTCAATGTGAAATCTAAAAAAATGAAAGGTATAGAAAAGAAAAATTTTAATAGCTTATGGAAGATATTTATAATGTGATAAATGTTAAGATTTTTTTATATGAAGGTTAGAACCATGCTTGCTTGCAGGTTCAACATATAAATGAGAATAAATCATTCTAAGAGGGAATTTGGTTATTTTTACAGGTATCAACAACTCATATTTAGATATACATGCATGTAGAGTTGTCTCTTCACCTATCTAAGATAAATTTCATGCTAAAAAAATTTACATAGGTCCAAATAAGGCATCAAATTCATCGAAACCTCCATTGAGCTCTTCGCAGACTCACAGGGGGTAGTTTCACATGTTCATTCTGTACAGAAGAAAGATAGAGGGAGATTAAGATTTAGGGAAGAGTAAGGGGTCCTAATGACCTTTATATTGATGTAATTGGTTATTATTTTTAAATACTCTCCTTTATGAGAAATTATTATGACCATGAGGTGGTCTTAAACCCCTTTTAAACCCTAAGTCTCAGTTTTGAGCATGATTGATGCATAAACAAGCCAATGCAAACAAAGAGAGTATTTGGGGAGACTCCTTAGGGTCTAAGAGACCTTATAACATTCCTATATACCATAATATATCACATGGGAGTAATTTACAAGTAGGTTTTTGGAAAATTATGTAAAATGTATTGATCATTAGTGAAACCATGAGGTATAAATACAGGTGAAGGAGGTACTTTCACCTGAATGATTAATTATAGAAAGATCCTCATGAAATGTCAAAGTGAGTATAGAAAATGAAGAGGGATATATATATAGGTATAGGTATAAAATTAATAAATTAATACATAGGCCTATGTATGAAAACTAAAATAAATTTGCATATAAATGTATAAGAAAATCTATGTTTGGTAAAGAGTTCATAACTACCTACTTTTAGAATCCTCTTACATGTGACTTATTCCTTTCAGATGACACTTGTCATAAGCCTCTCCAATGTTATCTTTCTCACTCTCTCTCATTATCTTCTATATATTTATCCTTGTTTAGATTTTTTAAATATCCTCCATTAGAGTATGGCAAAGCCTACTCATTTATATACCTTAGATCAATAAAGACCATTGTTTTTACCTCCTTATTTGACTGTAATTAGTTTAAATTCATGGATAGTTGATATTTTTAAGTGATTTTATTGGTTTTACTTGACATTATTTCCTAATATAACCTATATTTTTTTTGAAATCTTCTTTTTTAGGTCATGTGAAATATTCAAGTGAAGTGTAAGGGTTGAGTGACTTTGCCTATTCATTAGTGTCATTTTAAACCTCTTGATTAGTCCTCCTAAGCTAATAATCTATCAAAACATAAACATTACAAATTTTATGTAAGAGATTCATATTGGGAGTATTTTATGTTCATATTAGTCTCATGTTTTACATGTGCAAATGAGTTGGTTGGTAGTGATAAGTTAGTTTGGTGTATCACCTCCCTAGTTAGGTTTATTTTATGTTATCCATATCCATTTTCCTTCCAAGTTTGTAGTGTAGAGTTATGAGCCTAATTAATACATCAAGGGGAGATATACCTATAATATATCAGCTTATTTCATTTAGAGGTCACCCATAACCTATGACTAATCCCACTATATAGCTCAAGTGACTTGAATCACCCTCTTAAGGGTGAAAATTTGAGTTATAATAGTTATAGCACGCCTGATGGGACCAGATTATCAATCATTTTAAGAGTTTTTGGTGTTTTTATTAAATTCAATATCCTTTATAGCAATTAACATAAACACTAATGGTAACTCTAAGCACATTTAACTAGTTGCAGCAGTCCAAGTATTTTCTCTATCTTGTCTTTGTCATGAGACTTTATGGCTAAGGTTGGGGTATATTTCTATTTTACTCAAGTTGGTTAGATATTCCAATCTTATATTTACCATTATTATCAGCCTAATGAATCATACCAATATTATATTTATCCATGTCAACCTTATAATGACCCAACTTACCCTCCATATTATCCTAGCTATCAATGTAATCAACCTTGATATCAAAAGTGATACCCTTCCTCCTTCCCTCATCAACCTTATAAAGTTGTTAAAACTTAATATCTATCTTTACAAACATGCCAAGAGAAATAATCTCATCTAATTATGAATATGTGTAAAAATTAATTAGTATTGAGAAAATTTGATAAAAGGATAGACTTGATCAGAATGTCCCAAGTTATCTCATGAAGAAGATAAATGATGCATTGAAGTTTTTAACAAGTGAGTGGGAAATATTTAAAGAAATAAACCAACATGTCTTAACTAATTATAGGGTAGAAATAATAAGATTGAATTAATTCATGAAAGATAGGCTAATAAAATGGGAAAAACAAGAGTTTAAATCTCTTCAATTTCAATTACCTTCTCTTACTCCACATAAATCCTATTATGATTTTAATTTTATCCAACTTGCAAAAATCCATTAAAGAAAAATTGATTATATGAAGACCTCACTCATTATTCCTCAAGATCAATCTACTCTCCTTTAAGAACCTTCATTCACCCCTCAAGTTGCAATACTCCACCAAGAGAAAACTTCTAAGTAAAAAATCCCAAGTTGGAACTAAGTGGTAAAATCATGGGGTAAACATGGTGAAGAATGCATAGATGAAAACATAGAATATAAACAATAAGATTTAATTCAAACTCTAAAAGAGCCTAATAGTGTCAAAATCTCAAGTTGGAACAAAGTAGTGGAGTCATGGGGAAAAAATATGAATCATTCCTACACTAATAAATTGAAGATAAGGAAGAGATTGTGCATATTCAATCCCCATATCTCCCTCCTTAAGAACCTAATACTTACCCATATTCAAAGTCTATTCAGGAAGTCATCCAAAATAAAAAATATAGGTCATTATTGGGAAGGTTAAAATCCCAATTTTCAAGAATGCCTACCCAATTACAAATCCAATTCATGAACCTATTCAAAATTTACCCACCCTTCTTCAAAATCCTAGACCATTCCCATCATGGAAGTCAATTCAAGAAGGATCTAAAATGAATAATTATAATCTCATTGATCATGAAAGCATAAATTTGGGTTGTGAGATTGAAAAACCCATAATTGAGGAAGAACATGTTATATTTATGACTAATGAAAGTCAAGTTATAGTTGTAAGTGAACAAAATGAAGAATATGAAGAAGAATTCATCATTAGTACTCCCCTTGGTGAAGGAAAGAATAAATTATTATTTGGAAATGAAAATAAAGGTGATATTAATCATGTATAAATAGAATTTGAGGGACATAACACTCTTTAAGATGAACATATCCTAAATAAGGTGGTAATAGCATTAGCACAACCAACTAGTCACCTTATTAAGACTATGAATGACCAAGAACAATAGTTATTATAGCCTCTTAACAAATTGCAGTAGCTAGATGAAATTGAGATGAATTTAGACACCTTACAAGATACCTCAAATATATTATAAGAGTTAAAATTATATTTTGAACTCTCTCCTTTGACTAAAAATTATGGTCTTCCTTCTTATTACAAAGAAGATCTAATTAGTTTAATAATGGAAGAATCTCAAGAGAATGTTTGCATATAAAGTCTCCATGAAGTAGTTGTATCTGATTTTGATTTTGAAGTTTACTTAAAAAAACAAGAGGAGGACTTGAGTAGGCCTAAAATAAACTCTAATGAGTATGAACCAATCACCTTTAAAGAGAAAAGTGTAGTTTTAATTTAGGTGTAGACACCAAAAATCTGCACACTATAATTTCAAATGTCAAAGTAGCCCTTAACCACCTTAGGATCCCCTTGGGACCATTCGACCCTATAAAACCTTAATTTAACTCACCTAAAGTAATTTTAACTAGAATGGCTTAACCTTACCTTCTAGCCCTTTTATCCTTCACCTTCAACCGTTGATAGTTAGGATGACTGTTGATAGTCACCCTGATCATCTACGATCAGGGTGCACCACTTTAACAAGAGCATACAAACTACACACCATGACTTTATAAATATAATTTGTATAAATTCTATTAAGATCCATTGCATGGATTATAATTAGACAACCCAGTTGAACCTTCACTTACACCTCTTGTTTGTCCCTATAAGAAGAGAGGAACCCAAAAGTGAAATCCATCTATAATTATTATCAAGAGCTTGTGCATCTAGGAGTTTTTTTTACAATTCAATCACCATCAGTAATCTAGCAACATAGAAATCATATTAGAGAGTCAATTTTCCATTACCTCTCTACCAAGTTTTTGGATACCGTTACTATATTAGAATTGAGCTAGATTTCAATAATAGATTAACTACCTCAACCATTAACCTTATCAAATTTTGGTAAGACAAGTACTTTTTTCTTAGTATTCATCTACTTTAGTTTCATTTTTTAATCAACTTGGGCCTTACCCATCTCTCAGAATTCATTTTTTCAATCTCTTTAGCTAGCCAAATTACCAACCCAAATCCTCACATAGTAACCATTGATGATTAAATCAACTACCAATGATCTATCCAACCATTAATGGTCACCTTGACAATCAATGGTCACCTTAACTATTGACGGTCACCCCAACCATCGATGGTCACTATGGCACCAAAAACTAGCAACCTAATTTCACCCACCTTCACCCAACTAAATCTATTTTTTTGTGTTCTTTCCTATTAATAGACCCCTATCTTATTTTTTGAAGCAAGACTTAACCCTCTAGCACTAGTATTAATTAATTTATCATTAATTTAATCATTTTAAGCATACTTCTTAGTAAGCATTCTTTTATTCAATTTTAGTACCTTTCGATTCATTGATGCAAGTACTTTCCTATTTTGTTTATAAGCTTAATTGACTAAAATGTGTGGATTAACAACCCCTAAAGAAGATCTTACTTTCAAGATCTAACTACCACTAGGCAATCCACTCAACTATTTGTCTAAGAAACAAGTTTTCTTTAGTGCTTTCTTATCTGCAAGTCATCCTCCCAAACCAAAGAGGAGTTCTTCACAATATTTTAATTTAACATGTGCATAATCAATCATGTTTTTCAACCATACCCATAGTTTCTTGTTTTCCTCTTTTGCATAATAAGAAATACATTCATTGAAACATTCTAGCACATTATATGCAACCCTTGTGTATTTACGTGGGTTCTTGTTTGATTACATCTCTCTCTATTCTATGCTCATTAATAAAATCAAAATTTTCTTTTAGGCTTAAAATCAAGTGTATACATCGACTATTTGAAATGTTAGTTCATATAGCTTAACTAAAAGGAAAATTAATCTATCATAGCCTCACTCTTTATTTCACACACTAAACTAAACCACTTTCACCAATTGAACATCAAACAAACTTAATACAAGGCCTTACTAAGATTTCATCACCTAGCAGTAACCTTACCCTTTCTCGGCAATCTTACTTAGAATTAATTACCAAGAAGAGGACCAACTCAACTCTCTAGTTGAGTATAATCTCTAGATATCAATATATTTTGGCTAGGAACCCAACACCCTTATCACTATAGTGTGTGAAGTGAGGGGGTAGGCCCCAATACCAAGCCATGTATTGATTCCAATACGGATCTCTTTTGAGCACCTAAACACAACCTAAAATTAGCCTTAGAATTCCTCTTTAGTAACTGATCTACAAACCAATTTTAGTCACACATCTTCTTAAGGTATAATCCAAAAGTAAGATTCATTAAAACTATAGGGTTTAATGCATCTTTTAGATTTTTATTTGATTTATTTGATAATTTTATTATCTTCTCTTTGTTTGAGTAGTGAGTTTATTTGTGCTTTCTATTTCCCCTACCTCATATAGTTCTAACTTGCCAATAATGAAGAGACCTTGTGGAGTAAAACCCACCACTAAGTCAACCTACATCTTTGACCTCTTCATCCATGGACTACATTTCTAAACTAGTAGACTCTCCTCACCCCTTAGGAAGTCCTACCTTCCCTTGGGAGGTTCCTTAGGGAGATGTGAATTTTATCACTTTCTTAGATAATAATCTTGTGGCCTTGCAACATTACCTTAAAATTATGTCTTATCGTATCTTGGTTTTGGCCCCATCCATAGATCCACCTTATGGCATGCCTCCCCATCTCATGGGGAGTACCTCCATTTCTATATTTTTTACCTAATCATTGAATACCTAAGATTCCTCATCAACTAACAACCCCTTTGAAACTACCATAGAGAACTAACTGACTAAAAATACCACTACCATTATACCTTATACTTGTGATAACCACTCCTCTATTATAATAGTGCCTACATCTAGCACTATAAGTCTTTCTTTAGATACCTTAAAATCATCAAACACTACTCCAATTTAAGGCCTTATGGTGTCCATACCCTCTACCTTACCATTGATTAGCATGAGGGTCACCACCCTTCCAACTGTCACCAACCCAACTACCACCCCTATCCAACAAGCATCCCTCAGACCAAACTTTGGCCACATATTTAACCTATAAGGGCATATACCCTCTACCAAAATACCTAACTTTACCTACCCTTATGTATCCTCTACCCATCATTTGACATCCACTTACTCATATGTGGCAACCTCTCAACATTTTACCTACTATCTGTATGCCTCTCAACCACCTCAGTAATATGCATCTTATAACCCTTCGAGTACACAACCCCAAATAGACCTAATGAATATTATTATGGACAATATGACCACCTTAGAGTCATCCATCTTGGATGCTCATAACATATTATCATATGCCCAAATTTGTAATGAGCCTATCCATCCATCCATACCTATCAAGCCATATCCTCCCTAATGGGAAATTCCCAAGTTATCTAAATTTCAAAGTAAAGAGTATCCCCAATATCACCTTATGGCATTTAGGCATAATTTTTATCTCATCACTTATGATGATGCCCTTCTCCTCTATACCTTCCCCATGTCTCTAGCTGGCCCAGCCTTGGATTGGTATAGTGTCTTACCTAAAAATTCCATCTTTTCCTTGACCCAAATGGATCAAACCTTCTTGGATCACTTTTTGATCAATATCTCCAATAAAGTGTCTATCACCAACCTATAATATATTTAGAAATTTGAGGATGAATATGCTGCTAATTTTATTGATCATTACACGAGCCTAATTAACTAACTATATTTTTCCTTGCCTTAATCCAAACTCATAGAGCTCTTATTTATGGCATGTTCCAAGTATAGCTCCTCTACCATACATGTCCAAAGCTTTTGAACCTTTGACAAGGCTTTTACCATGGCATGTAATTTGGAGAATCAAACCATCGATGAAGGAAAACTTAATCTCAAAAACAAGAACTCAACCTATTAAACCAATGAGTCTTTTTCTTCCAAGTCAAGTAACCAATTCAATACCAATACCAAGGGAAAAGGAAACATTAATGAATTTATCCTAAAATATTATTATCCACCTTCTATCAACCAATCTAATTCCTTTAGTTTCTCAAAGTAAAACCTAAGGAACCAAACCTAGAACAACTAGGAACCAATTCACTCCACTTGGAGAATCGTATGCTTCCATCTTGGCTAATTTATTGAAAACTAATATCATTCAACTTTCTCCTATTAAACCACCCCAAAAATATGACTTCTCTTATCCCACACTTAGTATAATTAGAATAATCTATGTGCCTTCCACTGAGTGATAGGGTGTGACACTTTCAAGATCCTTGTCTAATCCCTCATTGACAAGGGGGATCTTACATTGGATAATGCCAATGCACCATCAAAAAAAGCCCTTGATATATTCAAAAAACCCTTCCAAAACCATGCTTCTACCAAGAATGATAGAAACAACCTTGAAAGCTCTCATGATACCCATATAGTTAACATGGTCCTTGACACACTCATTTCTAAAGAGCATGTTGACCAACCCATTTATTTGTCACCCTCTCCACTTATTGAGGTATTATAATTACCTTCCATTCCTTTGGATACCCAAGTCAAGGAAACACCATATTTTCCCCCTCCACTTATTGAGGTAGTGGAGCCAATAGCTATCCTTTAGCTATTAGGTGAACTAATTCCCCTTCAAAGATAATTCTTGAGGAGAAAACCCCCATCTCAACCTTACATCTTTTGATTTAGGAGGAGGATGAGCTTATCATCCCTATGTCTCCACCCAAGGGGTTGTCTTTTAGATCTTCCATTCAAGGGATTAAACCTAGTTATAAACCCTTCTCTAGGTTAGTGTAGAATTTGGAGTTTATCTCCAACCCTGATATGGATTGATCCACCTTCTGGTAGTAATTAGGCCTCCTTTATATCACTTTACAATAACCTCCAACCCTTTCTCAGTTAGACTAACCTACCACTACTAGTGACCAACCTCTTACCACATCCACCCAAACATCCAAACCCTCTAACCAACCAACTAAAGCATTCACTAAACTAATCAACCCTCAACCACTTAAGCCAACCATGACCCAAATATCCAAGCCCTCTCCTATCATCCTAACTAGGTCCACCAAGAATATTATTATCCTCCCTAAACCAAGCCTTAGTCACCTATATGTGAAAGTAGACCTAACCCCTTCAAGCACACCAACCAAATGCCAAACTAAAGCAACTAAAGAGGAAAAACCACACAAAGGCCAAAAGACCCAAACTTTGTCACCCTCAACTTTTCCCTCCATTCTAGGGCCTCATTCCTCTACCTTGAATAGGAATCCAATTACCTCTACCAGATCCCCATTATCTCTCTTCATTACACCTTTGTAATTGCTTTCTAACACACCTCTCTTTACTACACCAGTAGTACCTAGGTTGCCTACCTTGCGATATTTTACCTCCAACTCATCAACCTCCTTACCTAAATTAAAAACATCAACCAAGCATACCACCTTACCTAAGGCACATACTACCAAACCTATCCCTAGACTAACTCCTACTTTAACCTTCAAATCAAAAACCACTAAACCTTTACCATCTCTAGCTGAATCCTATTCGACCATTCTCCATAAGCTATTTCAAACCTCTTGTTTAGCCTTACCCTCTATGATTCCCTTTGGCCCTCTAGCTTTAACACCCTCTTAGTATAATGACCACCATATTTGATCTTATCATAGGATACTAATCCATGATACAAATAACTATAAAGCTCTCCAAACCATCATCCATTGGCTTTATGAAGAGGACAATTTATTAACAAATGAACCCCGTGTGAGCCCCATACATATCCAACCACCCACCATACATACCCAATACTCCTCTATGCTCACCTGAGAGTGAATATGAATCCAACCAATCCTCTAGCTCAACTTCTCCTTCTATTCATACCATCAACATAGTCACAAAAACATAGCATAAAGATAAGGGGAAGGCTAAGGTGTCCATTCCTTGGACATGCCCCTCTTCAAACTCCTAACCAACATGCATCTAACCTCATCCATCTTTGACCAAACCCAAGGTGTCTATCTTAGGTGACTCATAATCTAACCCTTCATAATCTATTATGAGAGTGGTCCTCAAATAATTTCAATAGAGCCTAATGAAGATGAGCTTGTATGAGTTAATCTCTACCTCTCCCCATCACTATTAAGTGATAATGGAGGATTTGAAATCCATTAAGGTCTAACCAAACACACTTAACCTTTAGCAACCTCTATTGGTTCGCTTCAAATCTCTAACTTTGTTACCTTCAAGGATTTGAAATACCCTCCATCCATCTTGAGGACCTAGATCCTCCTCTCTTTATCACTACCTAAATCAACCAAACCCACATCAAATAGGTCATGATTAATGGGAGAGCTAACATAAACATCATCTCCTCTCACACCTAAAGCCAACTCAGCTTACTAGATAATGTTATGTCCAAATCCTTAGCCATCCTTCATTCCTTAAATGATACCATGACCACTACCTTGGGAACTCTTGTCCTTCATATCCATATAGGACCCGACACACTCCCTAAACTATTTTATGTTGTAGAAGGTTAATTCTAATATAATGTCTTGTTGGGATGACCCTAGATTCATCCATGGTTTACATTCCCTCTACCCTCTAGCATTTCATTAAGTTTGAACATGAAGGCTAGGTCACCACCATCCAAGCTAACCCAATTCCTTTCTTGACATGTAACATGACCTACCACTCCAATGATGTCCTCATACCTCTATCCATCACACCCTCAACAACTAAAACCCAACCTTTAACCACCAAAGTGGATATCATATCCCATTATACTGATGAGGCATTGATTAGATCCTCTATACCTTTACACAAAATTCCTACCATAGACCTTTTAGAATCAACATTCCATCACCTTTCACTAGGGGAGTATCACCTTCTCACCCTAAATTATTTCCTTACTCCTCACGAGTATGGGAAACTTACCAACCAAACAAGATATGACCCCAATATTAGAAATATCATTCCATTTAGACCTCCCCACCATCAGACCTATTTTATTTATGGGGGTTTTGATAAATCCCTCGATTCTCCTACTACCTGTCTTATACCTTGAACATTCACCACCAATTTCTCTTACATAGATAAACTAAATTCTTCTAGGACATACCTTCATAGATGTGTTTATAAAGCCTTAAGTATTGGGTGATATGAGTATGGCCCACAAAAATTGGTCACCATCAAGACCAAAATGCCACACAAAAAGCATGAACTTGGTTTCATCTTGCCTAATAAGAAGAAAACCAAATAACCCACTACTACCATTATTGATAAAGATGTCCCTTCATCACCAACCTCACCTCTACTTACATGTGAGGATGATGACATCATCCCACCTAATTTTTTTCATCAACATGATCAACCTTAGACACCTAACTTATCAGAAGGAGGGGCAATTATAACCATCCCTTTAACCCATCCTAAGATGATAAGAGAAGACTCTCCTACCATTAACACTATTCAGTGTCAGGATGATGATTCCATTCTCACCTAACTTAGTACCCCAAATTATTAAATCTATAAATCCCTTCCTCTTGAGTCTTTAAACATGTTTAATTAATCCATCATGAATATCAACTTGGGAACTTTAGATAACCCTTATATTATCAAGATAGGCTAATCATTGAATATGAAGGAACTTTGAGACTTCCAATCCTTCTTCCAAGATTGTATCATAGCATTCACTTGGTCTTATAGAGATATTCATGGAAATGACCCCATCATCATTACCCATAACATAGTCACTCACCATGATGCCAAACCTATCAAGCAAAAGCTCCTATGTATGCATCCTTATATAGCCCTTCTTGTCAGAGAAGAGTTTCAAAATATTCTATCTATTAACTTTATTTAACCTATTAAATACCCCTAATGGGTCTTTAATGTCATACCTATCACTAAATCCACAAGGGGACTATGCATTTGTGTGTACTTTCATAACCTAAACCTTACCTACCCTAAAGATGACTTCTCTCTACCAATCATTGACTAGCTTGTTGATCTTACAATCAGACACAAGATGGTATCTCTTATGGATGGATTCTTGGGCTACAATAATATCTTAGTTTCCCCCAAAGATCAGCACAAAACTACCTTTACCACCCCATGGGAAACCTTTTGCTATAGAGTCATGCTTTTTAGGTTAAAAAATGTTTGTGCAACTTAAAAACATGCCATGACCTACATTTTTCATGACCTAATCCATAAGATCATAGAGGAATATGTGGATGACCTTCTCAAAAAATCAAAACTCCAAAAATATCACTTAGTCATTCTTAAAATTATCTTCGAATGCCTCATCCACTATCATGTCCATCTTAACCCCAAGAAGTGAATTTTTGGGGTCTTGTCAGGAAAGCTCGTTGGTTTTATTATCTCCCTTCATGGAATTGAAATAAATCTTACCAAAATCAAAGCAATCTTATACATTCTTCCTCCCACTAACCTTAAGAAACTTCAAAGCTTGCAAGGGAAGCTTCATTCCATTCATAATTTTATCTTCCAAATTTTGGATTGATGCCAACCATTCTACCACCTCATAAAGAAAGATGTCTCTTTTAAGTGGAATAGTGATTATCAGAAGGCCTTTGATTCACTAAAATATCACCTTATATCACCACCTATCCTTACCCCTTCCAAGGATGACCAACATTTATACCTTTATATCTCTACCACCGATCACTCCCTATGGGCAATGTTGGCTCACTAAGATGAACATAGTGAAGAAGCTATGTACTATATTAGCCACACACTTATGGAATATGAGACTCAATATACTCATACTAATAAACTCTACTTAGCATTCATCTTTGTGGCCAAAAATATTCACCACTACCTTTTTAACCATAAAACCTGTCATAACCAACATTGACCTACTCAAGTACATGTACTCCAAGCCATATCAAAACTAGTGTGTGGCAAAGTGGCTCATGATCTTAGAAAAGTTTGATCTTGAGTTCCTCTAGTAGAATTCCATTAAGGGGAAAGTCATTTTTGACTAATTTTCTAAGAAACCATTAACAAATAACCGACCTCCTCTCCTTGAGTTCTTTGATGAGTCCATCATAGCCCTCTCTCAAATTGATTTCACCTATCAAGTCACCATGTTCTTTGACAAAAAAAATATCAATGTGGTGTGGGAGAAGGTATCATCATTATTCCTTTTTATGGTTAACTTCTTCCTTTGTCCTTCAAGATTTATTTTTAATATACTGACAATATGTTTGAGTATGAAGCCCTAGTGATAGGCCTTCAAACTTCCTTAGTCCTAGTAGTCAAAATAATCAATATATTTGATGACTCCCAACTTGTGGTTAATCAAATAAATGGCTTTTACTAGTGTAAAAATGATGTTTTACAATAGTATAAATAACTAGTTGATGAACTCTTATCATCATTTGATTACTACTACATCTAGTCAACCCTGCGATCTACCAACAAGTTCGCTAACACCATGGCTTCCCTTGCCTTGAAAATCCTATATACACCCTCAAACTCTAAGTTGTCTATCAGTATCTGTAGTCTTACCCAACCATCCTATGTTAAGCCATATTCTCCCAACATTTTTAATGTCGATGAGACCCAACCTAACTTTTGTTATCAGTAAACATTTAACTATCTTAACCTTGGCATAGTTATTTTTGGCCTTTTTATGAATGTTAAAAGAGCATTTATTTTGAGTAAATATTGATATACCATTATGGGAGGAATTCTTTACAAGCACAAATTTGAAGGCCTCTTTTTCTATTACCTATGTAGTCAAGAATCCTCTCACGTTATTAAGGAAATGCATGATGTCATATGTGGGAATCACTTTAGTGGCCTTGATATAGCTAAGTGCATCCTTCATATTGGCTATTACTAGACTAACCTTAACCAAGATTTTTGTGACTATGTGAAAAAGTGTGTTAAGTGTCAGCAACATGTTAATTTACATTACACACCTAGCCATAGACTTCACATCTCTACCAATTACTAGCCTTTTTCACAATGGGGTCTAGACCTTATTGGTGAAATCAAACCTCATTCCTCATAGAGACACCATTTCATTATCACCAAAATTGAGTATTTTACCAAGTGGGTAGAGGCTATCACTTTAGTCTTGACTAAGGTAAAAAATATTGTTGACTTTATCAACCATCATATCATCTATCACTTCGATATTCCTCATAAGATTATCATTGATAATGGTAAATCCTTTAAGAAAAATCAAGTCTAGGGTCTACATGATGTATTCAAAATTAAGTTAAGTTTCTCCTCACCCTATCTCCCTCAAGATAATGGACAGGTAGAAGCCTCTAACAAACCTCTTAATAACATGCTAATTAACATGGTTAATGAATCAAGTCAAGATTGACATTTACACATCCACTTCACCTTATGGGAATATCATATCGGCATTTGAACCCCCATAGGTGTTACACCATTTTATATTGTATTTGGAGTATAGGTTGTCTTACCTCTTGATGTCCAAATCCCCTCTCTTTACATATCTTTGCAAGAGCTTATTTCAGAGGATGATCATTATTAGCATCATTTAGCCTAACTTGAGCTACTTGATGAGCATCATCTATCATCCCTTACCCATTTTCACATCTACCAAGAATTTATTAAATATGCCTATAATAAACACCTTAAAATATAGGAATTTAATATCAAAGACCTCATCCTCAAAGAAAATCAGCATATCACCAATATGGAGAAAAGAAAATGGAGAAAGTTTGCTTTCAATTGGCTTGGACCTTATGTCATAACCCATAATTATGCATCAAAAGCTTACCAGTTGTGTTCTCTTGAAGGTCACCTAGAATATGATCCCCTTAATACTTCACATCTACATCTATTCTTTTGTTAAGAAGGATCATGCTCACCTTTTATCTAACTTAATCTCATCCCTTTCTATCTACCTACATTCCATCTCCTTATTCTAGGGGCAATTGATTAACACGGAATCATGTGATTAACTATCACCAACATATTCTTATCTTCAATAATGGGTATCATGGATTTACCCATGGCATGGTCTTCATGGTACTTTCCACACCTTCACAAGATAGATTCTCATGGTTGTTATCACCTAAACCTCTTCATAACTAATCAACCTTCTTGTGATTTTAGTTTTACCTTCATATAGGTGAACCACTAAGCCAACCTAAACAAGTCTATGTCATGAAAAATCAAATAAAAATAACAAAATTCCTCTCATTAGAAATCATGGGTTGTTCCTAGAATCCATAAACTACTCCCTTGAAGGATAACTATTGAAAACCTCTTTGAAGTTTCCACAATGTAAGGTTGAGTTATCTCTCGAAGGAGAGCTATCAAAAACATTAAATAAATCATATACACTTAGACCACTCCCTCAAAGGATGGTTGAGTAAGCATTTTGTAAAAGCATAACAATTTTTAGGAAGTTTCCTATATTGATCGGCTTCTTACATACCAAAATTAGCAAAAGACCCTTTATCCCAATCAAAACAAAAGAAAATTAATCTTGAAAGCTATAATCAGCTCTAAAATAACAAGATAAGGTGGAAACCACAATCAACGTTTACAAGTAGACTTCCTGCATTGATCAGTCTACATAATCTGGCATATTTTTGTTTACACTATTTTTTCAGACACCTATAATAGAGGAATGTTAGTCTCATAATAAGGTTCCATTTTCACCCATCTCCCCTTTACACTATATGTAATGGATTATTGAGCTTACATGACATTATGTGGTCAAGACATCTTTTAACCAACCAATGAATGCTATTTCAAAGCATTTAAAGGGCTTGTACTCATTAAGCCAATCCAAATTTCATTTTTTTAGTCCTTGTCAATGATGAAGCACCATGCTCTCTACCCATCCTATCATGACTAGTTGATATTTTCATTATGGTGTTCACCTCTTACCTATATTCTCTATTCTTCCATCTAGTGTTGTTAATTAAAATATCTCATGCATTTTATCATAAACATTTTAATGAAAAAGAACCATAAGCATAACCTTAACCATTCCCACTACCATACCATACATGATAATCACATCCATAAGTAATAAAATCAATGTTAACATGTTTAAATATAATAAAATCCAAAATACTCATTAAAATTAGCATGCCATAAGTGTAACCATAACAACAACCATAACCATGACCAACATTATAAAGTAATACCATACATAAGCATTTACATAAGAAACCATTCTTACCACATGTCTAAGGTCTACTAATGCAAGATTTATCATATCATAAGCATAACCATAAATCCAAATCATCTTATGCCTAAGCTAAGCATCCATAACATAAGCATAATCCATGATCACATATAAGCATCACATTATAAGCATTAATCATCAACATCAAACAATTAACCATAAAACCATGCACATGAACATATATAACACATATCTAATCTCATAAGTTAAATGATCATAACAATGTGTACATATAAATAGATAGATCTCTCTCTCAAAAATGTACATCTCACTACATCAGCTCATAGGCTAGAATCAAAGTGATATACAAAGGTCAATATACATATCTAGATTTGTCTATGCCCTAGAGGTACCACCTCCTCTTAGAGCTCTGCTAGGTATTGGTGCCTATCCACCTATTATGCATACTAATCCACCATATAGCCCTACTTGTGCACGTATAGATGCTAGTGTCACTAAACTAGCTCCCCCTACTAAGCTAGCCCTATACTGACCCCATTAGAGCTCATCTAGACATTATGCTAAAATAATAGCCTCATAATACCATATCTCCTCTGCTATAGCTAGGTATAATTCTATAGGGGTAAAGTCAGGTGGTGTTGCCTATCTTGCCATTGGTCTTCCTCTCTACCATAGAGAGTCCCTCTCCTAAGTCACCAAGCCTAGAGAGGTCCTGACCTAATCCTTCTTACCTATGAAAATAGTTAACTGACACTGTAAGGTCATAACCTAGCCTTGTAATGTGATAATCTAGATTTATAATATGGCCACCTACACATATAAAACTTGTACGTGTCCTTGTAATATGCTAAATCTACCCCTGCTTGTCTATCATATCCAACTAGATCCACAACCATCAACCTCACACCTCCATCATCTCCACCAATGTTTATAGCTACATATATGGGTTGGTACCATGACATGTACCCCTCTACAAATATAACATCATCTATGATATCCCTAATTTGTATATCCTCATACACACCATCTATAATTGTAGGAGTATGTTATCATACTGCCAATAAGATCTCTAAATCCTCTCTCTTGTACCTAGGCAATGGGCTTAGAATGCCATATACCAAAACAAACTATCAATGTACCCTATCAAATGGAATTAGATCCACCTTTATATCTCACTTACTAATTATCCATATATAGCTTTGGAGGGTGAGTTTCCATCTTCTATAACATGTCCATAATAAAAATTGAATGTATGGCCTCTAGGTGATGTCACCAATCACTAGTGCACCTAGTGTACCCCTAAACCACTCCATGTCATGGGCACCACTTCCTACACCTAATGTATCAAATTCTTCCCTCTATTACATAAATCCAATAGGGAATTCAATCTATATGTAGTTGTCCCATGGTAACCCTACTAGCCTCAGTGCCTAAATATGCTCATATGCCTAGCAATGTAAAACCATGTTGATGTTGATGTCATATCTCTTGTGGGCTCTACATCCCCACATTTCTCTTTAGATATACACTAGAAAAATAGGTACCCAGCCAAAAATAGTCCACCTTAGCAACAACTCAACTAGTACCCCTAGTAGCAAATAAGGAAATCTCTTGTTGCTCAAGTTAGGAAGCCCAAATCATATCATTGCAATCATGATCATGTTTATGAGTCTCCTCTTAACTAGATCCCTTAGATGAAACATTAAATACCTAAATCTCCTAGCATGCCATCTAACTTGATCACTATCATCTCCATATAATATCTTAACATGATTGTCTCACTCTTCATGCTTGCTATGGTAGATTAGATCACCATGCAGTGGAAGTCAGGTGATCTTATACATGTCCTTTAGAATAATGGTCATCTTTCCATTAAAAATGAATAAGGTGTTTGTAGATGTATCCCATCTCTTGATAAGTGCTACAATCATAGATGTATCTCAAAGCACATACTAGAAGTGCCTCATAGCTCCCAACCCCACCTCATCCATATGTGCCCTATCGGTTGGGGTCACCCCTAATGAATATCTACAAATATCTTAGGGACTCAATCCCTCATCTAGATCTAATATTGCACCTACAAAGATAAAGGTTAGCATGCATTAGTATTTATAATTTCCATCTCAATGTCTTTACTAACCTACATTGACCTAAATCAACCTATCCTACCTTAATCTGTACCCATTACCTACACCATTTTACCTCTAGCAACCCTCACCTACCAAAATTTTTGACACCTACCCTAGCTTAGCTAACCAATACCTCACTACCTTCTCTTCTAATGCCTACCTAACCCAAAAATTTCAACCATCCTACCCTAACTTACACTTGGCACCTTAACCCTTTGTCAACATGTCATCCCTACTTGAAAATTACACTAGCCTGATCTGCACTTTGGATTTTCTCTACCCCACACACCTTCAAGCATTTCAAGCACTTGGCCTATTCTTTTATTCCTCTTTATACATCTACCTTGTGCTCTCTAAATTAATTTATATAGTAAAAGCCTTACAAAAACCAACATTCTATTTGCCTTAACCATTAAACATTTATCAATAACCATTTTACCCTTAATTAACCATCGATGATCATGATGACCATCGACAGTTAGGCCTTCTCTTCTATAAGGGTATCAATCATTGACAGTCAACCCTGACCATCAACGGTCACTATGGGCATTCCATAGCTAGAACACCCAAACCCTATCCCACCTCCAAACTACCCTACAATACATGAAACCACTAACTTTCTACCCTATACCTTTCTTCAACCTAGTTTAACTACCTAACCCATCAATTCATAAATTCTAACTACCCATTTACTCAAAATCAACAAAAACCCTCCCTAGTGCATACCATTTCAAAACCACCAAATTAAATCCTCCTACCCTCCCATCCCAAAATAAATGCATGAATTCAAGATAGGCTATCAATTTAACACACTACCTACCTCATTCCTCAATCTCTATTATAGTCATAGCTTGCATACAGATGAGCAACCATGTCCATGTGCTCCCTTTATCTTAAACCTAGGAAATCACCTCAAGCACATGCCTCCAACCAATCACTAACTACTAATTCATCCAAACACTTGGTCATCTCTCATGTAACAAAATGCTAAAACCTCAAGAAATCAAGGAACAAAGTCAACACAAGCAAAAGTAAAGTGGGTAAAAAGTAAATCCTTGTTTACTTTTAACCTATGGATTTTTATGGTTCCCACCCTAACTATTGATGGTTATGGTGACCATTGATGGTGGCCCTTAGCAACCCTGACCATCGATGATCAAGATGCCCCCTTTTGACACTTCAACCTTAACAAAACCAACCTAGTTTTCCCACCCATGGAAACTACCTTCTCCACCCACCCTGACCACCTCATCACCTTGTCATTGGTCTATTTTGGGCCAACTACTATGCTTTGTTTTGACAACTTTTGCTTGGTATTTTGACTATAGTGACAACCTTACCACATTGACTCTTTTTGAAATAGTGCCACCTCATACTTACCTAACCCATTTATGTATTTTAAGAGCACTTCCTACCTTGGATACCCATGAAACTTAACCTATTTGTGTTTTCCATGGGAGCACTTCCTACCTTGGATACCCATGAAAATACCAACCTTGTATAGGATACTAATAGATGTACCTAGCTACATCACCTAAATATGGTCATATGGTAAACTAGTCACTTATCCCTTAACACTAACCTTTTTTGTTATCAATGATGAAAAACTTGTCTTTTAATAATCTTGGCTATTTCACCTTTTTTTACACTTTGTGTGCTTCTTTACACTTTTATTCCCAACCTATCACCCACCATAATGATGTTCTACCTTTGTCATCACCTTCACCAACCTTATCAAACCCACACCCAGTTATAATTTACCTCATCTTCTCCTAATTTAAGGAGGAATACCTCCTCCCATACTCAAGGCAACTAGTAGACCTCTGACTAATATCAGTTTTTGTTTAATAGCTGGTTGATTATAGGGTTCACAACAAAAGGCGTAAAATGTAGACATCAAAAATTTGCACACTATAATTTTGAATGTTAAATTAGATTTTGATCACCTTAGGATCCCATTGGAACCATTGGACCCTATATACCCCTAACTAAGCTCACTCATAGTCATTTTAACTCAAATGGATTAACCTTACCTTCTAGCACTTTTACCCTTCACCCTCAACCATCAATGGATAGGATGATCACCAATGCTCACCCTGACCATTGATGGTCAAGGTCTACCTCTTTAAATAAGATCACAAAAAATACCCACCATGCTTTTCTAAATATAAGTTGTCTAAATATTATTGAAATCCATTACATGTATGATTTATAATTATACATCCTAGTTGAACCTTTACTTTCACCTCTTAATTGTGCCTATAAGAAGAGAGGAGATTGAAGGTGAAATCCATTTGTAATTATTATCAAGATCTTGTGCATCTAGGAGTTTATTTTGAAGGTCAATCGCCATTAGCAATCCAAAAACCTAGAAATCATATCTTAGAGTCAATTTTTTACCACCTCTCTACTAAGTTTTTAGGTACCATTACTCTACCAAAATCAATCTAGATTCAACCAATAGATCAACTACCTGAACAATCTACCTAATCAACTTCTGGTAAGACAAGTACTTGTTTATTAGTATTCATCTAATTTATTTCCATTTCACAATCCACCTAAGGCTTACCCATCTCTCAAAATCCATCTTTTGGATCTCATTAATCAACCAAATTACCAACCTAAATCCTCACACAGTAACCATTGATGGTTGACTCAACTGTAATGGTCTGTGCAACCATCGATGGTCACCTTAACTACCAATGGTTACCCTAATTGTTGATAATCACTCTAGTACTAAAAACCTAATTTCACCCACCTTCACCCAACCAAATCTATTTTTTTGTGTTCCTACATGTTCACAATCCCCTATCTAATTTTTTGAAGTAGGTCTCAACCCTCTAGCACAAGAATTAATTAGTTTATCATTAATTTAATCATTTCTAGCATACTTTTTAGAAAGCATTATTTTATTCAATTTTAGTAGATTTTGATTGATTGATGCAAGTAATTTCTTATTTTTTTATAAGCTTAATTACCTAAAACATGTGGATCGATAGCCCCTAAGGAAGATCTCACTTCTAAGATCTAGCTACTATTGGGCAATCCACTCAACTATTGGGCTAACAAAAAAGTTTGCTTTAGTTTTTTTATCTATAGGTCATCCTCCCAAGCTAAAGAGGAGTTATTCACAATCTTCTAATTCAAAATGTGAATAATCAATTAGTTTTTTCAACCATACCCATACTTAGTTTCTTCTTTTCCTTTTTTCCATAATAAGCAAAAAATTCAGTGAAACATTAAGGTTGTGGTTTTCCCAAGCACTCACCATGAAGTTCAAGATCATATGACTATAGAGAAAAAGGTGATGAAGACACATCATCAAAAGGATAATCATATGCTACATGCCTTCTCAAATCAATGATAAGAGGTTTAGGATGATATATGGAAATAATATTTATAAATTTGTAATGAATTTAAGGCTCTTTAATGGAATGTACCTCCTATTGAATAGATTGAGGATGATTTTGAGGCTACTCTTTTTCTTTAGAAATAATGTGGAAATCCCTAAGAAATATTTCAAGATCAAACACATCATATCATAAAGCCACAACTGTAGACACCCAAATCTTGCCACTGATAACCTCTAACAAAGATTTTGACCAATTTCCACCTAAAGTATACAATTTGGCCTAAAAAAACTAAAACACACTAAATGATGTGAAATTGACATATTCAAGTGCTGATTTTGGCTAGGGTATCCCTAAATGGGGCAATGCAATTTATGGACTAGCTAACTTTGATCAGATCATTTTGAGTCAAAATGCCAATTTTACACCTAGGTACTCTGGATTGTTATTTCCTATCAAATCTCTTGTACAAGACATGTGCCTTCTTTATTTGTTATTGGTAACATCCTAAATGGGATAAAGGATCCAATGCATCTGAAATCACCTTCCAATTCCAATCCAATCAAATTTTGGACTAATAATAAGGCATTCTGATCAATCTGGGTAATTTGTGCATAATATGCTTAAACATGCTTAAAAACTAATTAACCCAAATCAAGACCTAATCAAGAATTCCATGGAAACTTGTTGAATAATTTGTTTTGGAAAAAAATATGGAATATCTTCATCATTAGGTGGCCTCATTTCTTGTGAAGATATCCCTAGGCCATAAATGCCACAAATATAAGGATTCATGCCTCCCATGCCTCATCAATGCCTTCCATGATGCCCTAAATGCCTCTTAATTTCCCCTTATTCCAATGTCAAGAACTAATCCTCATCCACACATCTCAATCTTAGGATGGATGGTTCAGGTTTATTCTAGACATTTTCAAAAATCTATAAATAGAGAGGCCATGAACATAATTTCTAAGCTATTTTAGTGTAAAGTTATAATGCACAAATATCTTCAAGAAGCCATTTCAATTAGTGTTATAATCCCAAATTGATTCCAAGCCAAGCCAATCCACAAGCCAAAAGTGCTAAGGAGATATGGAGGTATCTAAGCTTCCATTTCCAAGGACTTCATGAGCACAAAGCCAAGCAAGCCACTACAACAAACATTTTGGAGCATCCAAAAAAGGTAAAAGAGGGTTTTTTTTACATTTTAGTTGTGTGTTTTATTCATGTTTGTTAACTAAGCTCTCTCTAGTGTCTAAGCCTAGAGATGTTATGCTAGTTAGTGTGTTTCTTTCATTTTATTTTCATTTTGAAACTAACATGATACTAACCATCCTCTCTTGAGTCAAATTATTAGATCACATATGGCACACCTAGTGGGACTAGATGCATCCCACACATGAAAAAGATCATTATGCAACTTTAAAATATTCATTTGGATCATTAAAACTCTTGTAAATTTGATTTTCTTAATTTGTTTTACCATTTTTGTTTACCATGGGTTTACACAATAACTTACATCGGTTAGTAAAAGTATCATTGGTTAGATAGCTATCATCGGTCACTATTGGTATAACTAATGTTAGTTAGATAACTGTCATCGGTTAGCTAGTGTAAACATCATCAGTTATATAACTGGCATTGGTCACTATGTTTTTCTTAAAGCACAAACTTGGGAGCTTATTTTTTGAAATTCATTATTTCAAATCCAAAATAGATCCAAGGCTAAAGGACATGCTAACTTTTTTTGTTTCAGGACCAAGCTAAAAACATTTGTTAAAAACATGTTTAGATCAACTTTTCGATGCTTAAAATGAGTTAGGAACATTATTTTGGTGCTTAAATTAATATTTAAGTGCTTAAGTGAGTTTTTAGCATTAACTTTCAAAGTTACAACTAAGACCAAGGGGTCAAATCAACACCACCTCATTTTCCATTTGGGCTTAAAAATGAACTCACCTTTCCAAGTTTTTTTTTTGTATTTACTTAGTTGTTTAGATTAAATTTTTGTTTGGCAAAAAGATGGGTGTTGCATGTATGCTCTTCCATTTGTCCCCTTTAGGGAACCTTTGGAATCAAATGCACCATTCCTATTTCAAGTAGCCTAGTCCAAGGCTTAGAAAGAAAGTCATCTAAAACACTCCCTAGAAACTTTTCAAAGTTTGGGTGACCTTGAAAATGACCCTAATGTCTTTATATTTCATGTTTTCTTTATTTTTATGAAAACTTGGATTGTGAGGGGGATGCCATTACCTCCCATGAGTTCTTTAGGGAAGCTTTGACCCGGGGTTTCATTTATTGACATTGACTTCACTTACTCCTTTGGATTTGTACATGGGATGTATCTGCATTTGGACATCACACTATATTGAGCAAATAATAAGATGTAGTGGTTGTAAAAAGGACTAGACTTTTTTACAACTAGCCAATACTACAATCACAAAATTTCCATTCTTGTCTTTTGCATCATTTGATGTGAAGGTTATTATGAAATTGATTCCCCAAGAAAAATTTGAAATCTTTCTAGTTTAGTCAACTTCACCTTGCCATACCCTTTCTAGGATTTGGATGATTATACTTAGTATATTTTGGTCATTTTTGTTTGGTATGTTTTGCGACTAAAACTTGTTTATTTTCTAATTTATAAAGTCATGTCAAAACCAATTTTTCTATACGTCACTCTTTTTATAAAAAGATGTTATGTTGGACATTTTACACCACACTTGTGCTTTGAAAATTTTCCTAAACTTATTTGTGTGTGTGTGTCATTTGAGTTGCGAAGGGTAGCGTTATGATTTCCAAATCATGTCAAAACATTTTGAGCCTTTTAAGTCTTTGAAACATAACATTTACCACATTATTTTAGTATGCTTACACCATTAGGTTACTCAATTTGTTTCAAGACTTGTTTACCATTGTATCAAAACTATTTTTCAAACCATGTCATGTATACCATTTAGACATTTATCATGTGCCATCATGTTGTCCGATCTTGTCTAGCTTATTTGATCAAATCCTAGTCTTCAATGTTGAGTTTTCAATTAGCCTCATCAAGTTTGGATTCAAACATTAATTGATTTTTGTTTAGGCCTTAATTCATGGGGTTGATACATAGATCTTTCTCTTTTGGGTTGCATAACTTTGGTTAATCAATTACCCAAATTTGAAAACTATTGATAGTTTTTTTGTTCAGTACATATCCTTATCATTATTTGTGCCTTTATTTGGGAAAACATAGTCTTTCTCAAAATTCTTTATGACTTATGCCATATGCTAATTGATCATGTTTATGTTTGATTCCATGTGTTGGGTTTATGTCAAAGTTATTTCCAAACTTGTTAGATTAAATCAAATCACATCAACATTTGTTTCAATTCTAGCTTTTGATGTTTTTTGGCCAAAATTCCTAGCATATTATTGTTTGTTTGATCCTAGATTTTGACTCTACATTTGGACAAAAGACCTAGTAACTCAACTTTTCCCTTTCCTAATTTAGAACTTGTTTGGAACACTTTGACCTAGACCTTTGACATGTCAGTTTTTATTCAGATGCTTGACCTTTTATGCATATGACATTAGACATTTGATGTTATAATGTTTTATGCCAAGTCTTAACACAAATCATTTTGGAGATACAACTCCACTTTTAGACCATATTGGAAATACAGTCCACCCCTTCAACCAAGTTAGACCAAGTTTGAACCATTTGTCCTTTTGACATTTTTTTAGAGTTTGTAGAACTCTAAGCCTTTTTGTTTCAGATATTTCATCATTTATGTGGATATGAATAGCTACACTTATGGTGGATTCATGTACAATCCAAATTATGATAGAATGGCCACACAAAATCCCACTATGAATCCATATAGAGAAATATTTTCAAGGAGTTTTATTATTCTCCCTACAATACTCCATATGGGGAACATAGTCAAAATCCACAAAATCTATCTTGAGACCTAGATTGGCATAAAGAGGCTTGTGAGGAGTAATTTAAAGACCCAACTATAGATAATTTTGTTTGGGATATGGATCCATACCCTCTTTACAATAATCAGTATGTGAAACATAGTCAAGAACCACTTATGAGCTAACTCATGATTGGGATGATATGGTTTATGAGGAAGACATAAATGCTTTGGCTTGTGAGAGTAATCAGACTCCACCAAATCATACTATTTCTATTCTAGGACCACAATGTCAAACCATTCCCATACCAAGACCTCATCCTTTGGCTTTTGTGAGTAATCAATCTCTATAATACCCCTTCATCATTCCAGGACCTAGTCCTTTGGCTTCTATAGGAAATCAAACCCCACAACACCCTATCATTACCATTTCAAGAATTCATCCTTTGGATCATGTGGGTAATCATGCTCCCCAATGACCTGTCATTATCTAACCACAAGGCATTCCTTATCTAGTACCAATCCCATCCAAACCTCAATCAATCAAATCCTTTGAAGACTAAGCTATGTTCAATACTGATATTTTCCAACTCATTGGAAACCAAGGTCAAGAGAACCAACCAATCCAAGATGTTTTTGTTGAGTAAAACATTTGTGACAAGTTATCCTATGATGAATCGCCTATTGATCCTATCCCAGTTTTTGAGGAGTCTCACACTGATGAGCTAATATTTGTTGAGTCATTTTTTAATGATTATAACTGCCTTTGGGAAAATCATTACCTTGACTATGTGTCTATTTTTTAAGAGCCTCCTATTAATAAGCTAGTCTCCAAGGAGTTGTATCTTGACCTTTTTCCCATCTTAGAGAAGTCTCACTTTGATAGACTAGTCTTAGTGGAGCCCATCATACCATCACAGGGTGTTACTTATCCAATACCTTATATTCAATAAGACATCATTGTAATAGAGTACCCATCAGATGAAGAATTAGAGTTAGATTCAGGTTCCTATTCTTAAATTGATATTGGATTTACCATCAAATTTTGAATCAACATCAGTCTCAACATCAGATTTATAGCCCCTTAAGTTAGAATTAGATTTAGAAGAAGAATATGTTCATGTTTGTTACAACATTGGTTACACATGCCTTGTAGATCAATTTTAATACATTTGTGATCCTTCTATAGTTTTTGAGGATGAGTACTTTATCTTTGACACAATTTATCCTATTATCTTCTACAAGTATTATGTAGCCTCTCCCCATTTCATTACCATTCCATAGGCCATTACCATCAACCAAAATAGCCATATCATTGACATTCCATCTCCCACAAGTGTCAATTGGGACAAAAAAATCACACTTTATTGAAATGCATCCATGGTGACATAGTAGTTGAAGAAAATAAAGGAGGTCAAGACCACATTCATATAGCAGAAGAACACTCTCCTAGTGATACCTTTGCGGAGGTGCTAGGGGACAATCAAAGTCAAAACTTGGCATCTTCTAGTGATACATTTTTAGAAGTGCAAGAAGACAATCAAATTCAAAATTCAAAATTCCTTAGTGAAACCTTCTCAGAGGCACTACAATACAATCAAGGAAAATTCATTGTTGAAAACCTCATTGAGGTACCAATAGCTAAGCACAAAAGTTCTTCACCACTTGATGAAGACAAAATCAAATATCAAATCAAAATAGCTTCCTATCTATAGCCTAATCAGAGATAGCTACTCTCAAGATCAAATAAAAAAATTGGTGGTCTTATCAAGAGAACAAGTCTTCAGCCCCACCATAACTAAAGATATGTTGAATCTGACATCAACAACATTATATACAACTGAATGTCCTGATCCTCATTTATTTCCCAACCATTCCACATTCCATTATCATCTACCATTCTATTTCACAATAAAGCCTACCATCCATTATTTTTATTTATTTACCATCCATGGATACACTTTCCTTTGTAGAGGCTACAAAGATACCTTGTCTCAACATTTGAAGGAATCAAAATCAATGACTAATGAAAATAAAAAAAGCATTCTTGACAACCAAATCTATAGGTAGTTATTGACAGAGCAAATATTCAAATGAGGTATCAAATAGAAATTAACATGATCAAGTATTCTTTTTAAATCATTTGTTTATTAGGATGTACATCTCCCCATTAGTAAGAAAAAAAGAATCATATGCCATTTACCACACCCATGACAAAAACATGTACCATACCATTTCACATTTCCATGATGTTTTTTTTGTTACATATCCTTTGCCATTGTTGCATATCTTGCCATTCACCCCATCACTTGGAGGGAAACCATCTTACCATTTTTATAAATCCTATCATTCCATTCCTATTTAGACCAAAGCCTATTTTTAGTCATCCTATCCAATCCTATTTTGATCTTGGTTACTTTGGTTCTTCTCGCACCTTTTATGGGGGGATTCCAATCAAGTTTCAATAATCAATAAATTTTGTGTTTAAATGATAGTCTATGAATGTAGTGTGATAGTTGATCTAGAAATATATCTTTCATCCTATCAAGTTTGTTTATGTGGTCCTAACTATAACTGCCTATGGACAAATTAGTGTTTCACCAGTCTTTCTACTAATTATAACTGCCTATGGGAAAATTAGTATCATTGAAATATGCCATTGTATCCTAGTTATAACTACCTATGGGAAAAATAGGGGTATCACTTGTTTACCATGCATTGCCACATCACCTTTCCATTCCTATTTTCATTTGATTGGCCATTTTCCAGTTTTGAGAACTTATTGGGACCTAGTTGGTTTTTACTCATTTTATGGATGGAATTATTATGACTTGAGGTTATTTTAGGACTATGTAGGTCATGCTTAATTCATGTTGAGGTCACCTTAGTCCCCCTTTACATATGCTATCACCATTTTGTGAGCAACCTAAGCCAAAAGCTCTCCCCATTTTATGAGTAGGTATCTTGTCATTCTCTAACAAGTTAAGATACCTCAAAATGCTAAAAACATTCATAATATTTCAAAATCCAAAAATATTTGGCATGTCTAAGCCTAGTCAGTTATCCTTGATCCACCTTACTAGGGCATGGTCATTGTTAGGATGCTTTCTTTTGCTTTTATTTTTAGGCTTTCTATTTGTTTGTTTATTTCAAGCTATTTGTTTATATATTCATTTTTATTTTTATTTATTTGTTTATTCACTTACCTATTTATATATTTTTAGAATTTTTTCCTTGACTTAGTCTATATGAATTTGTTGGGTAATTCCTTGAGCATATATTCTTGAGTCCATTGATATTAATACATCAACATTGTCACCATGGTTTTTATCATTGGTGCTTTATTTTTGAGTGTTTATTGGATCAGGAGTTAGTCTTTATGCATATTTCAACCAAGTCTCCATGGTTTTCTATCATGATGCCTATCATCACATGTTATAGCAAAAATTAGATTTAAGAAGGTCAAAAATCAATGGATCCATATAATTCTATCCTTCATACCTTGGCAAATCCTTCTATCCCTCCATTGATCAATATGAACCCATTAACCATTCTAGTTGATTCATTTTTAATCAATATGAGCATCTCCTCATTGATGGTACAATTGAATCATTATATTGATCAATCTCAACACCTGTATCTATCTCTTTCATCACTTTTTTCCCACTCATCTTTAATCTATATTCTAGGTTATATATTTGAGTTATGCTTGATAATCAGCCCTAAATGGGGCACCATCATCTTTAGCCAATCCAAGTCCTCTTAATGATTATAACCACCTATGGGCAAATCATTATTTTGACTTTTACTCTTGATTATAACCACCTTTGGGCAAATCATCATCCTTTTTACATCAATGCATGCAAGAATTTTCTCATTTGGATTAATCTCAACCACAAGTTAATTCCACATTTATTCTTGTTTCTTTTCAAGGGACCATCCATCAATATATGTGATGACCACTCCTTTAATGGGGTATCATCATAGGCTTCCCAAAATCATTTGGAGATATGTTATTTATTCATCATCTTCTTATTAGCATACAAATCATCTCTCATTATTGAAGAATACATTGCTTTTCCTATGGCTTGCAACATCTTCCCAAACAAGGAAAAATTGTAGACACCTAAATCTAGCCATTGATAACCTCCAACCAGGCTTTTGACCAATTTCTACCTAAAGTGCACAATTTGGCTTAAAAACACTAAAATATGTTAAACGATGTGAAATTGACATATTCAAGTGCCAATTTTGGTCAGGGTATCCCTAAATGGGGAAATGCAATTTATGGGCCAGCTAACTTTGATCAAATCATTTTGAGTCAAAATGCTAATTTTGAACCTAAGTGCTCTGGATTACTATTTCCTATCAAATCTCTTCCACAAGGCACATGCCTTCATTATTTTTTTTGTAACATCCTAAATGGGATAATGGATCCAATGCATTTGAAACCACCTTTTAATTCTAATCCAATTGAATTTTGGACCAATAATGAGGCATTCTAATCAATTGGGGTAATTTGTGCACAATGTGCTTAAACATGCTTAAGAACTAATTAACCCTATTCCAGGCCTAATCAAGAATTTCATGGAAACTTGTTGAATAATTTGTTTTGGAAATGAATATGGAATATTTGCATCATCAGGTGACCTCATTTATTGGGATGACATCCCTAGGCCATAAATTCCACAAATATCAGGATTCATACCTCCCATGCCTCATCAATTCCTTCCATGATGCCCTTCATGACTTTTAATTTCCTCCTATTCCAATTTCATGATGAGGATAATTATAAACTTAATTCCAAAAATTTAATTAATCCTTAACCACATATCTCAATCTCAAGATGGATGGTTTAGGTTGATTAGAGGCCATGAACATCATTTCTAAGATATTTTGGTGCAAAGTTATAATGCACAAATATCTTAAAGAAGCCATTGAAATTAGTAATACCATGCCAAATTTATTGTAAGCCATGACAATCCATAAGCCAAAGGTGCCAAGGAGAGATGGAGGTAGCCAAACTTCCATTGCCAAGGACTTCATGAGCACAAAGCTGAGAAAGCCACTGCAACAAGCATTTTGGAGCATCCAAGGAAGGTAAAAGAGGGTTTATTTTGCATTTTAATTATGTGTTTTATTCATATTTGTTAACTAAGATCTCCCTAGTGTTTAGGCCTAGAGATTTTATGCTAGTTAGTGTGTTTTTTTCAATTTGTTTTCATTTTTAAAGTAACATGATACTAACCATCCTCTCTTGAGTCAAATTCTTAGATCACATCACAATAAGACAAGGTTGATGCTATCCCTATGAGTTAATAAGTAGTCATTCTTGAGGTGATTTCAAACATTAGGAAGCATCATGAGAAGTATTTTAAACTACAATATTAGTATGTCTTAAATGAAAATATGTTTGCTGATGACAACTCATATGAAAGCAAAGTTTAAGGTTATTTTGTAAAGTTTAAGGTAAAGGTCATGCAAAGGGAAGGTGTATATGGTCAAGTTTAACATATGTCAAGTTAATGTTAAAGATAAAAAGGATGAAAATTAAGTACAATCACACTTGTCAAATATTATGAAATAGATATCTACATGATAAATGTTAGGAGTTGGTTAGAGGAAGGTTAGAACCATGATTGCTTATAGGTTCAACATAAAAAAGAGAATAAATCACTCCAAGAGGCAATTTAGTTGCATGTATAAGTATGAGGGGATCATCTTCAGATGTACATGCATATAGATGTGTCTCTTTACCTCATTTATATTACGTTCATGATCAAAAATCTCACATAGGTCCAAAGAAGGTAGCAAACTAATCAAAACCTCCATTAAGCTTTTGGTAGACTCATAGGGTTAGTTTCACATGTTCATTACATACAAAGGAGAGAGAGGGAGACTAATATTTTGGTCAGATGAGGGGGTAATAATGGCCTTTAAATTCATGGCATTGGTTCTTAGTTTGAAATCCTTTCTTTTATGAATAATCACTGAGACCATGAGGTGGACTCAAACCCCTTCTAAACCCTGATTCTTAGTTTTGAGAATGGTTGATACATTAACGAGTCAGTGTAGAAAAAGTGAGTATTTGGGAAGACTCTTCAAGATCTAAGAGATCTTATCACATTCCTATCTACCATCATTTAGCATTTGGGAGTAATTTATAGGCAAGTTTTAGGTGAATTAGGTCAAACATATTTATCATTATTGAAACCATGAGGTATAGATGCAGGTGAAGGAGGTATTTTCACTTGAATGATTAATGTTATAAATATCCTCATGAAATGTCAAATTGAGTATAGATAATGAAGAGGGACAAATATATATTTAGGCCTAAAAGGCATAAAAAGTCATACATAGGCCTGTGTATGAAAATTGAAAGAAACCTACATATAATTGGGTACTCAAATCAATGTTTGGTAAAGAGTTCATAGATGACTATTTCCATATTCCTCTTACTTTTAACTTGTTCTTTTGAGATGAAACTTGTCATAATCCTCTCCAACATTATATTTCTCACTTTCTCTCATTCTCTTCTATATATTTGACCTTTTTTAGCTTTGTAAAGTATCCTCCACCCGAGTATGGCAAATCCCTGCTCATTTGTATGCCTTAGATCAATAAAGACTACTATTTTGACCTTGTTATTTGACTATAATTAGTGTGTATTCATAGATAGTTGATATTGTTAAGTTATTTTCTTAGTTTTCCTTGAAATGTTTTCCTATTATAAATCCTACATGTATTTTAAAAGCTTATTTTGGAGGTCATGTGAAGTTTTCAAGTGAAGTGTAAGGGTTGAGTGAGTTTTCCTATTCATTAGTGTCATTTATACCTCTTGATTAGTCCTATTAGAATAATCATCTATCATAACCTCCATATTAAAATGTTGATTTAAGAGATTTAGATTGGGAGTAGTGTATGCTCAGATTAGTCTCATGGTCTACATGTACAAATGCAGTTGGTTGGTAGTGATAAATAAGTTTGGTGTATCAGCTTCCTAGTTAGGTTTCTTTCATGTTATCCCTCTCCCTTTTTCTTAAAATCTAGTTGTGTAGAGTTGTGAACCTAATTGATACATCAAGGGGAACTAGCCCTATAATCTATATGTTTAATCCATTTAGAGGTCACCCACAACCTATGACTAATCCCATTGTATAGCTCAAATGAGAGAGCATGAATCATCGTCTCAAGGGTAAAAATACAAGATATAATAGTTACAATGGATAACCTAAAATTTTAGGCAATATACCAACTAACCTAATATATGTTGACGATGACAAAATCAATGAAATTAGTTTAAAATTAAAAACCTTAGATCTCCCTTCATATATAATTTATCAATTACCTCCATATTTATGACCTAGGTCTCATCAAAATCCAACTAATGACATTAATGATAGCATAGTGATGATTAAATAACCCTTTCTTCATCCTTCCTCAACCATTAAAATCATTGATGCTTGCACTATGGATATTCATACCCTTGATCACGATGATGGTTATTCAATGGATGATCCATTTTTAGCTAGTTTCACTTAGTATAAAGATATATAGATATTTTGATATTATTATTATTTATAACATTATTTACATTTACATGGTATTCATTTTACTGATATAGTTCTTTTAGATTTTACTTTACCTGGCATTATTTATTCTTTACTTGATGTTTACATGTCTAATATGGACCAGTTACCTATTATTTCTCATCTAGTCACTTCTAATTCTCTTCAAAGTATGCTTATATATCATGTCATTATTAGACCATATAAGTTTTCTAGATTTTTTTATCCTTAACACATACTCCCTCTTAATATTTCATCCATATTACTCTGACCTACAATGAGGTCCTCTCTTACAACTATTGAGACTAGTCATTAACCTATTCTTGGATGTGTCCTATTGATGATGATAAAGTATGACATTTTCCCAATATTGATTCTCCACCTACATAATGGGTAGATGAGACATATTTTAATTCCATAAGGTTTCTAGTCATTGGGCCAAGAATTATTGTGCATAGTAAAGATTCTTAGCATAATAATAGGCATTAGGTTCTACCCCTACCATATATAGTTTACCTCCATAGTCATATAATCCTATATGCATTCATTATTTTCATGGCATGAACAATCACACCTCTACTCATTATAGATAACTTTGATAATACATTGATGTGCTTAATTTAGAAACTATACAATCCTCTACTAATAATAACCTACCTCTACCTAAGACACTTCCAAAGTATATCCCTAAATATGAAGATGTTTATTTTATTTGGCAATAATGTGTTATATATCACATAACTATATGTAGAGTAATAAGACAAAAAAAATTGACTTCCCATACCCTACACCATAACATTATTAACACCATAGTTATGTTCATTTACAAATAAAGGTCTAGCCTTTCCCTCGACCCATACCATTCCAAAGATCTGATGATATTAGTCACATTATAGTACTAGTTATTTACATGGATTACCTTTCATAGGAGGTTCCACTCATCATTTTTATTCTATGATACTTACTTTATCCATAGATATTATACATCAAGAATTCCTCACATGATTCTTGACGAAGATAGATGAGACTATGATTAAGGATATATTTAATCTACAACATGATTTATCCAGTGTTATTGATGATGTATATCATGATATATATCAGCATTTTTAGCACATTGATGTGATACATCATATTTTTATTCACATTTAATATGAATGTATTTGATATTTACATTTTACTATAGCATTCATGATGCATTGTTTATATTTTGATCTCATGATGCTTCTATTTGATTTTCTCAATTTACTTTCTTCATCCATGATCTTTTGTTTAAAAACATTGTTTTCTAATTAAATCATTTGATATTCAATTTCCCATGTTAATTATTTATCTATGGTTCATTTATATTTATCAACCATTTATTTACCCCTGTTTTGGGATGAATTTTCCTTACATTTTTGCTTGTGTTAGATCATCATTTATCTATGATTCATTTATATTTATCAACCATTTATTTACCCCTATTTTGGGATGACTTTTCCTTACATTTTTTATTGTGTTATATCATTTTTCAACTAGTATAGTTATTTATGTGTCATGACTATCATACCACACCCAAAATTATTCCTTACTCATCATTGTATCATTTATTACATAAATTTATCTCTTCCAATACTCATTTCTCCTTGATGTTTCATTCATTTAAAATCACACATAGTTTAGTCTTGAGATATACACTTACTTGTGGGAAAGTTTAAAAATATTTAAAATAACCTAGTATTTAAGTAATTATCTCTAGTAATCATGTGTAAGATCTCTTGTGTTTATCACATATTTCACTCATGGTTGGTTTTATGAATCCATACAAAAGAGGAACATGAAAAACCATAACCATTAAAATCCAAATCATAAAAGAAACAAAAGGTATGATTAAAATGAAATTACAATTACAAAGTCAAAATCCCACCAAAAGACATGATTCTTCATCGGTGTATATCATATCCTAGTTGAAGATCAAAATCCATAGTTGACCTCATGATAGAGCCAAGTAATATTAGAGTGTGGTAGGCTAGTAGACTAGGTTAGGTCTCATTATACTATTTTTTTCCTACTTTATCATGCAAGTACCTAATATTCATAGTATAAAAATTATAATGTAAGGTGTTTTTATGAATGGGGAACACATTGTGGGAAAGTAGGTCTATTTTTAATTTTCATTAATATATATCCTTCATGAGATTGTCTATGTACCTCACTTGTTAGGCCATGATTTTTGTTTAGTAGTTAGAGTATCTTAAGTTGATGTTATTTAAAATTTCTTAGCACTTTCACATTTGTTTCATGTGTCTAATTTATAGTAAGGATTTATAAAAAACCTATGTAGTGCTCTCATTTCCCTCTTTCTTCATAATCTCCCTAATATTCCCATTGAAGAATATCACTTACTAACTAATCATAACCTCAATCAAACCTATTATTTTTACACCTCATTAGTTTTACCCTTGTGATTTATAGGATAAAAAATTAGATAGGACCAAACCTTCCTAAAAAATATCTATATTCCCTATAAAAATTATATACTATGTTTTTATATGTACATAAAGGCCCACAATCTTCTACATTATAGACTAGCACAAGTCCTATGTTTTGTTTGTCATTAATGTTAAGATTACTTTTTACATACTTCTTGGCTTGATTTATTTTTCATAGTTATGTTTGCTTTCTTATTATACATTAACATTTCTTTTATTTATGTATCTTCATTTTTGCATTTATATTTATCTTTTCTTACTTGTTGGAAAAACATTGATATCTTATTTTACATCTTTGTCTAAATATTTCCTTCATTCACATTTTATTCATTTCAACATTTTTTTATATATGTTATTGTTGTCTCTAAATATTTCATCCTAGAAGAGACTGTTCAATCCTCTTCCATATTTGGGCAATGTTGAAACATTTCCAAGCATGTGGGTATTCTTATAGACGGAATGAACCTCTAGATTTAAAGGGCTATCTCCCTAAATGTATCTTTGAAAAATAACTTCTATATAAACCATTTTTATTATAAGGAAAAGAGTTAGAGATCACAAAAAAGAAAAACCTACTCTAAGAGTGGTGATACACCAATATTATCTTCCACATGAATATCATATTTTAGTGCACAATACAAAAAAATGCATGGACCATTCCCAAGATCTAAGGATTTATAACACAAGTATTTTAGTATAGAGGTGAGATGCATGAAATGACACAAGGAAAATGAATTGAAAGGCAAATTTCACATTCCAAGAATAGTTATACACTAACAACAATTCAACACACTTGAACACATTCTATATGACCTATTAGATGAAGAAAGTTTGCTCAGGCATGAAGGATAAAAGACATAAGGATGGAAAATCATCACTTATTGTCACTATACATCTCTTACACACCTATATAATTACTTAAAAAAATTGAAATAAATAGACTGATACCTAATTCTTAAATTCAAAATGTGACATCAATCTAGTAGGGCTTCATCATACATTATGTGGTTATTTTTACACTAGCCTAAGGGATATATTTATAGTAAGAAGGAAGTGAGAGGTGGAGGAATTTAGCACCAAAAAGAGGAATCAATCTATTAGGATTATTTATCTTCAGCTACAACCATACTTTCAAATGATGCTCATTTGGGCCATTCAATTGATCCGTGTCACCTTAATTGGTTACACAACTAGCTTTCTCTCTCAAAGATACTTCCCTAATGGTTACACTAACAGAAACAAGATATTTTCAAGATAAATAATGGCATAAATTGGTTATAAAAATGAGATTCCACTTGTTGTATATTTATCCTGATGCTAATAGCTTCTCACTAGCTTACTGAGTTGTGTAATGATGTAGGGAAGAGTCACTTTCATTATGTTAGCCTTGGAGAGGCATCACCTAAAGTCTACATGTACAGTTGATTATTCCTTTGATTGGTCATCAAAAAATGACTTGGATCATGACTTGATCAATGGTGAGATGAACCCTCTAATTTTCTTTGGTAGATGAATAATGTGAGCCCTTGGATCCTTGAGCATTTGAATGAAGACCATTGATCTACTTGGGACCCATTATTTAAATTCAAATAGCTAGTTCATCACCTTGAATTTGACATTCATATAACCATCATTCTACTGGTACCATTCCTTCAAGGTTTTTACTTAGACCTTTGTTTTGGTATTTCCTCAAACATTTTTCCTGTGGACCCTTTTCTATGAAATAAATAACCTTTCAGGCCCCTTCTTAAACTTGCAAGTAGACTATTCATTTGATATATCTACCCTTTAGGAATTTGAAAAGTGCCCTTAAAAAGACTCAAACATGCCCTTCAACAATCTTGAAATGTCCCTTCAGAAAGCTTGAATTGGACACTTTCTCAAGAAAAGACCCTTTAGAATTTTTGCAAGTGTCCCTTCGAGCTTTTGTAAAGGACATTTTGGACTTTTTGAGAGACCACCAATTCCTTCAATAAAATGTAAGAGCCAATTATTTAAAAAATATTGTTTTGGACAAAATGTCCAAAATAATTCCTTCATAAAATTACAAAGGACCAATTCTTGAGAAAAGACCCTTTGGAAAGATTGAAAATGTCCCTTCACAAGATAAAGAAGCATCCCTTTGCTTGAAAAGTGTCCCTTCAGAATTTTTTAAAGTATCCCTTTGGAAGAGAAAAGACCCTTCGTCAAAATTGAAAATGTCCCTTTATAAATATTGCAAAGAACACTTTTATGAGAAAAAGACCCTTCAAAAAGATTGTTTCAGACAAAATGTTTGAAATAATCCCTTCGAAAAATTTGAAAGAGCCAATTCCTTGAAATAATTTTTTCTTTGGAAAGATTGTTTTGAACAAAATGTTTGAAATAATTCTTTCAAACAACTCACAAAGTAAACTTTGGAAAACTTTAAAAGGACCAATTCCTTGAAAGAACAAACCCTTTGGAAAAGTTTCAAGGGACATTTCTTTCAGAAATCTTTTAATGTTCCTTTTAGAAAAATCGCAAAGTACCCTTTGGAAAACTTGTAAAGTGCCCTTTAGAAAACTTGAAAAAGACCAATTCCTTGAAATAACAAACCCTTCATAAAATTTACAAGGTACATTTCTTTTATAAATCTTGAAGATGCCTCAATTCCTTTAGGATTTTTGTTTTAGATAAAAATTCTAAAATAATTCCTTTGAGAATTGGATAAAAAACATGAAGTAAAACCTCACTGAAAGAAATAACACTTGAGCAAAAAATACTAAAAAACACTTACAAAAGACTTAACAAAGGCTTTCAAAGGAAAAATCACTTGGTCTTTTTTCTATGGGGATAGACCAATAAGGATGCTGCACTTAGCTAAAAAGAAAGATGTAGAATTTGGGTGTGAAAATTAGCTAATAGTTATCTCTTAGTGATTTGGTTTCATGTGTTCATATTCTCCACTTACAATTTAATTTTTTATTTTTAGTTATCATTATTTTTGACCACGTATTTTATCACATTTGATATAAAATAATAACCCATACATCATAAATTTTATCACAACATAAAGAAAATAATCAACAAATATATTAGAAAGAAAATAAATCCATAAAATCCATGAGTCAAAAAACATCTCTCTATATATATGGCTTAAACTTTGATACAAAATAATACCCAAATATAACTCTAAATTTATGGTCCACCATGCCCATCTAGTGGTGGAAATGCAACAATAACCTTAGATACAATGTCCAGTTGATCCCCCATACTGAATTCACTATAAAGATTGGGTATGTGACTGTAAGCCTTGGACCTGTCCCTATAGATTGCATACATAGACCTAGAACTTATCTAATTATCTAGTCATTTACAAGTGAGAATATCTTTCCTAAGCCAATGCCAACCATGCCTATAGATCTCCTTGACCTAATCCTGATAGTACTACTACTTATGATCCATTTGATAGTCTTTATATATATTGAGATACCTCACTAAGCAATTAGCATAAGTAGGTGCTAAAAAAACAAGATCAACCATCCACATAGTACCATGTTGTGGTATAATGTCACCTAAAATATCATGGTGTGAAATCTCCATCATGGTTTTCCTTTAGGTCTCTTTCATTGCAACATCTATAAAACACAATATAAAATCACATTAGATCTCATATATATCTCTAAAATCATGCATATATCTACCATATATATCTATCTATCAACATAATTAAAAAATAATCACCATATAACACATATTAATAAAAAATAATATCTCCATTCACTTGACCACTAAACACCTCCTATGTAGCATGGCTTCGTGGTGTTGTGAAACCTCTATACTAGTTAGGTTGAATCACATGAGCATGTCATGCACTGCATGTACATGGATTTTCCATGACACCTATTTTTCCTAATTTAGTCTATTTTAATTCAAATATGCTAAAAATGGACAATATATACACCCTGTACCTGGACTACACTAGCTTGTACTTTGATTCATCCTCTAACTCATCTACCTCCTCGAGCATGGGCCATTGTGTATCTCTTTTCTAAATTTTGATGCAAAAAAATTGGGTCTCTGAAAATAGAAAATGTGCAAGTGAATAGTAATTCACCCATTTTATAGTTTCCTCAAATATTTACTAATAAATTATGTATTTTTCTCATAACTTTATTTTTGTAAGTCTTTTTCACAAACCAAAAGAAACTTTATAATCCTAAAAAATTAGATAATGTTTTAATGCTAACACCATATTTTTTCATTTTTTTTTTCACTTTATCTTATTTTTTAGGTTTATCTCTTGTTCTACACACTGGATGCCTCTCTTTATCTGATTCACATGTAGATTATCTTTAAAAAATAAGGTAAGAAATTATATATTTAAAAATTATTTAATTTTACTTATTTTATGCTTTTTACTACAATTTTTTAGCTTGGTTAGTGTGTTTGTATTTTATTTCTTGAGGCACCATCCCATGTTACACTCTAGTGACACATGATGAGATTTGAGTGGGGCATATGCATACACTTAATACTTTAAAACTTTATCATTTACTGACTATATAGTATCAATATCCATAAGTACACACCTTAAAGGGTTCACCAAGAAATGGGTGGTCAGATCAATGGTGTTTTGTGAGAGACATTGTTTAATCTATCATGCCTATACCCACTATAGTTCCATCACAATTTATTACTTAAGAAATATTACTCCTTATAATGCCTAACTATACCAAGACCCATATTTTATGACTATATCATCTAGACTTGATGCAGTATTTTTTATTCCTACTAATTTTCAACTAATATGGCCTGAATCGATGTAGTTTGAAAGTTACACCAAACACTTAGTGAATATGTCCACTTTGACTGACCTAGTTTGAGATTAAACCATCATATTTTTAACTACATTGAGGTTGGATAATAAAATCAATTAAAACTTTGGGAAGGGTTAGGATCACTCACCACTATAAATAAAAGCTACCATTTCAATCCAATGGAGAGGAACATTAATTTTTGCATTGTTATTGCTCACAATTCTACGTAAATCTACTTTTGGAGAAGCCATTGATTAGATCTTATATTGGAGGGAGAAATATTATTTTGTGGAGTCTTAAATGAAATAAGAGGATTCATTTTATCTAGATCTTGATTCAATATTTTTTATCCTAAAAACCACATAAATATCTTTCAAATCACCATTGGTCAAGGGAGAGATTGTGGCTCGATAGGTTTTGTTCAAGGTAAGTGTATTTTAACTCTAGATATTTAATTTAATATATATAATTTTCATAATTTATAGCTTCAAATTAATGTATAACTCCTTATTTGAATCTCCTCTACACTTATACTTAGTGTGGCTATAGGATTTTCCAAACTTGTCATTTCCTACCTTAGGTACCTAGGACTTCATTTTCCTACCACGATTCCTTACCACTTTTAGTTTTTTAACCATCCCATTTATTTGTGTTTCTAGATCAACAATACCATATTATATTAATTGAAATATAAGAGATCTAGTTAGGGTTATTTCATTATATTGATTTCCTAGAGGTTTATTGGTGTTGTGTCATAAGAATTCTTGTTGTTATGTTTAACGGATCCATTTGATCATATCTTTCTATATTAAGTATAAATGGGCTCTATTTTATTTACCTTATCATTACATACATATTTTTCCTACTTTTAATGGCCTACTATTATAATTTTGAGTATCAATTATCTATAATGAAAGCTCATATCTTATGTCATATTGATCGTTAAAAACATTAGTTGCATTTTGTATAATTTTTGTAATTATGTACATTTTTTCCATGAGTAGTGGAAATATCAACATGAAATTATTGAACAACATGATAAATTTCACCCCATTCATGATTTATATTATAAATAAAATAAGATTAATGTATTTCCATAATTTTTGCATGAAATTCATACACATGTTTCCATGTCTACAATTCTTTTTTCAAAATAGATTCATCTACTATAAATGAAACATATAGAAAAAGTATTACAATAATATTTTTCAATGCCTAAATGTTTATAATATTTGATAAATCATATAACATATGGTTTGGACTAGAAGGAATATTTTTTACTATTTTTCTTATATTAAGAGACAAATTCAGCAAGATAAATGCTATGAATAGATTTTGACCTTTGTATATATAAATCTATCACAAAATGACACATTATGTTATGAAAATCATCTAGTTCTTTATTTAACAATATTAATTGCTTTAAAATGAATGTACACTCTTTTGGAGAGGAAGTTTTTATGAATGTGAATTTTATTGAACTATTATTTAAAGGCAATGAAATTGATACATGAGAAAATTGTTGAGCCAAAATATTTTAAAAAATTAACATTTCATTATGAAGTTTCCATATCTTTTATATTGTACCAATGTTTGGTGATTCATGTTTTTTTCATATTATCTTGAATGATTGTGTCATTGATCTATCAACTTTTTTCATGTATGAGCTGAAATATGAAGTAATAACATGAACATTAAGAATAAACTAAGCATATGTGTTAGCTTCTCATATTATGGGTATGTTTTTTAGAAGTTATTTTTCAACATCTATGAAGGTTATCTATCCAGTGGTATAGTTGTCCATTTTAATGTGCTTTGAATTACCTACATATATTGAGTTTCATTCATATTCAGTTCTTATAGAAACATATAAAATGAAAAATGAATTTTCATAATATATTCTTTAAAGTAACAGAAAAATATTTTGTGTAATTGACATGATAAACTTATCATTCTCTTTGAGTGTTTAAACTATCTTTATGCAATACATTGATGGAAAAGGGAAACTATATCTAAAATTTGATTTTTTACCTATGTAGTAATGTTTTTTATGATGATGTTCATGTAGTCCTATTATGTTTGGAGGGAAGATTGAAGTGTCACAAATGATATAAGTATTTAAAAATGTGTAATATCAAAATTTGAATCTTTTACATAGATTCTTACATCCCTTGTCCATATCAACCAATGGTTGTGTGTGCTTCCTCTATTTTGGAATTACATAACCCAAAATAAATTAATGATATATCCAAAGAATGCCTTTTCTTGACAAAACAATTGTTTTTATGCATCCAGTCTATGTTTATAGTCATGATTGCAAGTAATAAAATATTTTATTAGCATACTAATATTCAAATTCAAATTCATTAGAACTAAGATTATTATTTTGTTGATCATATAGTTTTTCTAATGTATTTTTAAGAGGACCCCAAAAATGTTTGGCACTAGAAAAAGTAGAAAACAAATTTGGTGGTTTTAGTTGATAGATAATTAAAAAAAATTAATTTGTTGTAAATAGTCTAGAGATACACATATTTTGTAGATATATGTATTTAATATCATATCTAAGTAAATTTTCTAAATTTGGATTGTACTTGACATATTTTTCTTCCTTTTAAATGGTATTTTTTTATTCTTATATTAAGGATTTAGACACTTAAAAAATGGTAAATTATCAATTTAAAAAAGAGATTAGTTGTGTGGTGTGAAAGTATGCAATTATAATGCATCAACTCTTATAAAAAAAAAAACTAGTAGTATAAAAATTTGATTATGTTTGCATCATGGGGCTGACCAAAAAATGTGTTGGAAAGTTCATTTATTTTGAATACTTTCCCTAAAATATGCTAAGGGGTATCTAACCTTGTGTTGGTGTAATACATTTTGGTTTATATTGAAAGTCATGAATGTAACTTGCTTATGTGAAACCTTGAATAAAAGTGTCTTTGGGAATATCATTGTCAATGTCATTAGAGTCAAATACCTATTTTTTTTAATTCTAATGAACAATATGTATAAATTGGTTCCAATATTTGTTTATCTACACATTTTTCATGCGATAAGAATTTTTTAATGATTGCAAATATTTAATTACAATTTTTTGATGTATACTACCCTATTGGTGAGGATATTTATATTCTAACCATATTTTTAGTTGCATTGCAATAATTTTTGTAGGTAACACTATTTGAAGTAAATCAATCTTTGAAGTAATATTTAATATTATTTATTTTTATCCTCTTTGAGTTTTTTTGTATCCTAGTTCTCTTATCTGTGAAAAATCAATTTAAAGTGCCACTAAGTGTTCTTATAATTTTTTGAGTTTTGAAATAGATGGAAATGACATATTGAGATCTATATATTCAAGATGTGCATATTCTGGAGGCTTATCACATTTTAAATATTGATATCAATTTATATATATGTTTTTTTAAATTTTTAAATGCATCACACTCAGTCAAAGTAACATGTGTTTTTTATAGATATGGAAAAGTTCACAAATTTGAATTTGAAATATAGAACCTTGCAGGTGTGATAGGTGTGTATTGGTGTATCTACAAACTATTTTTTAAATATGATTACATAGTATGGAATTCTATTCTCTCTTACTTTGGTTATGTGTTATATGATTTGAAACTTGTACATACAACTTATTTGTATATTTGATGGCATTTTCCATTTAGAGAGATCTAGGAGTAATCAACATATTAAATATTGATTTCATTGATTTCTCATGAGAATCAAGATTCATGATTGGCTATGCATATGCGTGGCTTGCATCAAAGGTTTTTTTTAGCATAATGTTTTCAATTTTATATTTCAAATTTATTTATATATATTAGTTAATTCAAATTTTGAAGAGACAAATTAAATGAGTTTGAATATGTATCAATGCATACAATATCATTGACAGCATAAGTAAAATATAAAATATTTATTTTAATTTATTCACAATTAAAATGGTCAAAATATGAATTAAAAAATATATGTTATATGTTATTTTTGGTTTCATACATTTGCAATGACCATAAAAATGTTTTTGTTTTGTAATGAACATAGTCATATTCTAACATCTAGAAAAAAATAAATCCACTGAAAGAAAAAAGAACCTCTTTTGATGTGGCCTTATATATATGGCATTTGAAGTACAACAATATATGATTTCCAATTCTAAATGTTTGGACTATTGGATACTACTTTATTGTCTATATGTTTCTACTAACAAGAATTTACCTTTTTCATCCTCCAGAAAGTGCATTGAAAAATATTACACTCCATAGTGTGTAAGATAAGGTATGTCAAACTCATAATTTAATAGTCAAAAAATATAAATAAATAGTATTTATTAAAAATCATGCATGATTTTGACAAGATCATACAATCTGTGTGCTCCTAGATCATCCAAAATGTAAGATCAATGATATCAAAGATACATACAACTAGCTAATGTTAGGATATTTGTGTTTGTTTTATTATATTAATTTTTTTATAATATAGTGGCTCATAATATACAAGAGGCTTATTTTCATCATGAAACAAGATACATTAGGGAAGTGTAAAACATTAAATTTTAAATTGTAGATAGTTATTATATGAACATGCTAGGATTAGCCTACAATTATCCTATCTCAATAGATCTAGACTTAGAGAAGGTTAATAAAATAAAGATGTGATACTAAAGGTTTGAAAAGTAGTCAATGGATCCACATATTTAGAATAAGGTTTCCTATGACACAAATGCCAATATAAAAAAATCCTAAGCTTGTGACACAATGAAATACCTCTAACTAGACGTCAATGAAAGTAGATGATTGCTAACAAGTAATATAAGTAATTATATAAATAAAGTAAATTAAAGGGAAAGGTTTATAATAATCATAAAAGGTAAGGTTCCATGGTTTAAAAATGGGGGTTTAGGAACCTAACATAGAATATTAAAAGTCTAAGTAATATTATAGCCACACTAGTATAAGTGTAAAGAGAACCTAGACAAGGATACACACACATTTATTCACCAATAAACAAGCAAAATATAATATACTAAGTAAATAAAGGAAACAGTATAAGGTTATAAATAGTTATAGTAAATTGGATTTGTTGAACATCAATCTCCCCATTGGCCAATGGTGCTTTGTGAGAGATGTGTCTGTGAAGACCTAAAATGGTTGGTATAATACCTAAGAATTCTCCCAATGAATTCTCCTATTTTATCTCTAATAATTCCATAATACAATCTTCCTTAAGATAAATTTCTATACCTACTTCATCCAAATGTGACTTAGGTCAAAAGTGTGAGTAAAAAAAAAGTGAATGAGTGTATATGATGATGTTGGAATGAAATATGACATGTATATATAGTTTTCCAATAATATAAACCAAGCCTAAATTCTAATTTTATGGAATCAAATATATAGATATGATTAATATGTTTCAACTGGCACTAAATGGTATTGGATTGGCCAATACATTATGAATGCCAGTAAATTGCTTAAAACTATATCAAAGTGGTCAATGTAGTACATGAAGGTAAAAGGTATAAAATAGATGATATCAACCAAGGTGATGTTGTAGGATATTGTAGTCATTTAAAATGTCTAAATTTGTAGTTTGAGTTTGGCTTGTGACATCTAATCTATAGGTCCTTTTTGCATGCTCTTATGACCCTTCTAACACCTTTTTGCTTATTTCCAGTCAACCCAAACCTTCTGAATGATGATTGCACCTCACCCAAGTTGTATTTTCTAGGCCAATCCTATCCTTAAAGTCCCAAAATTTTAGGATAGTAGCACCATAATTTTACTATAGCATTAGACCCTAGGTTGTCCTATTTTTAGTGTTCCTATCCAATCGTACTTTAAGCCCAAATGGTTATTTTCATGTGATTCTTATCCTTCATCATGTTGACCTAGCATGAATACATAGAACCCATGACCAAAATTTCCTTATAAAATCCCATCCAAAGGTCATTTATAAATGGAGGTGAAAATATTACAAAGTAAGAAAGAATACAAGTAAACTACTAAGGCAAACTTTCATATTCTCTACATACAATCACCCAACATAACTAAAAACATATTCAAACTCTCATACCAGTCCCTAACAACCTCAAAAACTCTCAATTTTGCATTATTTCATTTATATCACACTATTACACAAAGCACACTAGGTGGAAGAACTACATATGGCCTGATCCCTCTTCAAAGTATTGGTATGTAGGTAGTGTGCCCACATAAGGTGTGTGGATTACACATTTAGTGCATTTTACACACACTAACGCCCCTCTTTCTTAATTTTTATCAAGCACAATGAAGTTTTAGGGTTTTAATTATTAATCATCTCTATAAGGAGTTTCATCGATAACCAAGACTTAATATTTCACAAGTAGGTTCACACAAGAACATCAGACAAACCTAGAATGTTCCAGGTCTCTATGAGTAGTTTGGATAATAACAATAAAGTTGGACTACAATAAAATAACCCAAGGTGTCTTATTTTTAGTGTTCCTATCCTTTTTTAGAATGGAATCTAGATTTTGATTTGTAACACTATCCCAGTCCTGCACAACCAATTTCAAACCATGTATTATACATTTCAACCTATTTCTAGCTAGGTCATATTTTCTCCTTATTTATTTTTATTTTAGAATGATAAAAAATATAAATAAATTATACAAATTAGTTATAATTATTGAAATATTATTTACTAATTTATTAATCTAGACCCTTAACTAAAATAGGAATAAGACTCTATTATTCCTAAAAAATTTAAATCATTTGGTGAACTCGACTTCCTTTGTTTGTGCACAAAAACCCTAAAAACCCTAGAGAAAATTCATTGATATTTTTATCAATATATTTCTAATTTTTTATACATATATAAATCATAATTTCACATTTAACTTTTAAAATTCACCATAGTAATTTTTTAAAATTATTTCTTTCAAACCCTAGTTCCCTATACTAGGTCATGGTATTTTCAAACCCTAGCCTAGGGTTTCAACATTAAAATTCTGATTTTTGCACATTATGTTAAATATTATAATTTTATTAATCATGATTTACTTATGAAAATTTCTATAGTTCATCTTTCATGCTTGTTTCCTTTCATTTAACATGAAATCAAAAATGACATAAATACATATGTACATGTTATTTTAAGACCAGTTCAAATGTATGTCATATTTCACTACTTATTTAACATGATATCTCTCTATTATGTGTAGTTAAATTAATAATAAAATCCTTACATACTTACAGGATCCATTACATAAGCTAACAACCACCTATCAAATTTCAATGCCATATCTTATGTGTAGGAAAGAATTCCCTTCTCTTCCTCTCCCCCAAGAGGGTGATAGCTACTTTCCCTCTAACTATGTCCATACTATCACCCCTCCAAAATGTGAGGCATCCTATACTATTGGTCCTAATGCATATATTCATCTTATAGCTTCTTTAAAACCTCTTCAACATATGTGCTTAGATGTTCAATCAAAAGCAACTAGGGTTGCACTTATGAGACTCTAAGGGATCAAATCACCAATATGATCAACTTAATTTCATATTTACAAATTCAAAATTATCTATTACATGAAAATATCACAACATTATAAAATCAAATTATAATACAAAAGACTCAAAGGCACCCTAGTGTCAATCATGTACATGCACCTTCATATAGTCAATTGGTTACAAGCAATGTTACATATCAGAACAAGAAATCATAACAAAGTAAATATATAACTAGTGATTCAAAAATCATTGAAAGATCAAATAAGAGTTCAAATAAGGTACTAAGGGAAATTATTAAATCTAAGTTGATCAAAATACCTCCTCTACATCTAGTGAGAAGATCCATATATTAGTGTGCATATCATAGAATATATGTGCATCACATAGATTTATGTTTGGGATTAAAAAACATATACAACATATAATTGCTAATGAGGATCCTATACAAGGTAAATTAGTTAATAAATCCACAGTGACATAGGAACACATTCACAAAGGGTCAAATTTAGAAATAGTATAAAATTGGTTACCAAAGCATAATTCAGAAAAACAAAAGGATCAAAAAACAAAATCAGAGCAAGAAACAATACCACAAGCATAGATAAATCATGAAAAATATGTAGAGCTACCTCTCTAAAATGAGGCTCAAATTTCAAAGTACTATGGGTTTAGTCAAAAATATCTACAATGGTTTGATTATCAAGGTCAGGGGATAGGCAAACATAAGGCATCACTACTCCTATTCTAGTAGTTGATAATGTTGGTCACCAAGGTTTGGGATTTATTGAACATCCTAAAATAAATCATTCATAGGCATAATTTATCAAAGGAGAATATCTAGATAAAACAAAAGTCAACACTAGCATTCCATTGGTTCAAAATCAAGATGATAATGATGAGTAAAACAATATAGATTATTATGATTTCCAAGATATCGAACATGAATCTGAATATTCATAGTCATATTTGCAACCATTCTTTCATGCTTCATAATCACTCACGATTCCTTTATTTAATACAAGACACCATGATAGGGTGTCTATCATGAGACTCATCGGTTAGTATCATTTCTTCTTAGTCTTTCTTATACATAGCCTATTTTTAATTTATTGTACATATTTTCCTTCTAGTTACTTATATATAGTTTATTTAAAAATACCAAAAATAATACAATATTTTAAAATACTAAAAATAGTATAACATGTCAAAATACAAAAACATTCAAATATGTCAAAATATAAAAACATTCAAATATTCCAAAATACCAAAAACAATATAACATGTCAACATGCAAAAAAACATTCAAATAACACAAAACATCAAAAACATTTCAACTATATGCATTATCCATGCTTTACATTTCTAATACCATGGTAGACTTACATTTTGTTGTTATATGCTATTGTTTGTTGATTTATCTATATTACCATGCATTACTTGATATTCTTTGAGTGTGTAGTAAAACCCAGATCCTTGATTACTTCACTCTACCCATTGAGGGGGCATCTTACTTCTACATTTGAGACATACATCGATATATCTACCCAATAGAGGCATCTTCTACATGACTACACCATCTAGGTTATGTCATTCTTATACCACACACTCTAGTTATCATGTTGATGTATAACACTCACTAGCTTACATAGATTACTCTATCGACATTCAATATTAAATAACACTTATGTATTTTGTAGCATCTACTTAGTCTCATATTAAATTTTTTGTATACTTTCACTTCTTGCTTTGATTAGTTAGATGTGATTGTATTTCTAGCATTTGCATGCCTTCCTTTTTTGCTTTGATTAGCTAGATGTGATTATATTTCTTAGTTATTATTTTGTATTTTATTTGTACCTTAGGACATTTACCAATGTCATTTTCTTATATTCTTGTGTGTGTCTTAGGACATTTTCCAATGTCCTTTACTTTTACTCTTTTATGTGCTTGTGTCTGTCACATCAACCTTGTTTGCTTTCAATTACATGTGTATGTGGCATTTGAACATGCCTTGTATGTTTGTTTTCCTTGTTTTAGTGTCATGTGTGCATGTCCCTTATTTGATTGGCCATTTGGAAACTTTTTTATGATAATTTCTTCTTGCTATACATGCTTTTTTGCTTGTTTTATTCTCACTTGTTTGTAATGCCATGATCCAAATCATGCATTATCTTACTCTTTTGGATGCCATGTTGGACATCATTCTCCATCCCTCCTTGACAACTAATAACTAACAACTAACTAGATTTCCAATTTTATTTTAGTATACTAAACATGTTATTAAATTGTTACATCTATCTGGGCATACCCCTATTGATCTAACAATATCCAATACAAACTATGCTATATCTTGAGACACATTTTTGATTATCATTGCTATATCATGTATTTCTTATCATAACACACTTGTAGGGCTCTTTATTTTTAGGTTAATCATTATAGGGTCTTCATTCCTACCCTTAGAAGATGGGGCAATAAACAAGGGTTTTGTCACAAGGATCAAAGCCCTCTATTGGTTAAAAATTAGTTTCTATAACACTCAAAACAACAACCAAAACCCAAAATAGGTAGAAAATACTAGGAAAATAGTGACAAATATAAAATAGTGATCAAAAAAAGGAAAGGAAAAGAGGATCATACTTAGACTACAATATCAGATATTAAAGTGTCTTATTTTTTTCACTCCTATCTAAATAGTAAAAAACCTATATTTTATAAAAATAGATAGAAAGGTAAGTTTAGTTATAGTTTTATCAACTATAATTCAATTAATATTGGGTAGTTTCAATAAAAAATTTCTCAGAGAATCTAAATATACGAGGCATCATACACGACATGATGGCTCTTGCCTCTATTTTTAGATTGGGTAATTGGTATAACTTCTAGATTAGAATCCATGTTATAGACATCAATGATTGGGGGCAATGTGCATGGCATATTTACCTTCTTTTCTTTCCATTTCATTACATTACTGAGGTATTCTCAGTAGTTGCATGCCTTATTCCATCTATAAGTGGTTGGCATCATTTTTAAGTGGCTTTCATACAAGCCTAGTTCCTAGTTTTAGAGTGGCTTTCATACAAGCTTAATCTCCACCTTTCAAAGTGGCCAAGGTTGGCCTAGTTATCAGCACACATTTGGGTATCCATGACACCTTATCATATTTCAAAGCATTCATGGGCTTCAAGAGCCATCTCATATGACACACATTCATACTATTATTAGTTCATAGCTTCACTTAGTGGGTAATGATGGATATAACGGACTAGTTATCTTTTATATTCTTGAGCTACCTACTCAGAATGATTAAACACATAGTCCACACATCAAGAAACACATACTAGATCACATAGCTTCACTTAGTGGGCAATGATGGAGCGAAAGGGCCAACCTTTATATTTTTGAGCCACTCTCAAGGAATTGAGCACTCAACTTTATTCATGATATTAATCTTAGTAAAACATATACCTAGCATATACTTAGAACATACTTAGCATTATTCAGCACCACACGTCTCCATGGGCTTCACCCTTGCATGTAAGTTTAGGTATGCTTTCTATTTCTCCTTTATCCTAGTATTTCACTTTGTTGCATCACTAGAATAAAGGGGGGGGGAGGAAATGTAGTTGTATAAAATGTCCAAATTGGTAGTTTGAGTATGGATTATGACACCCAATCTATAGGTCCTTTTTTTATGCTCTTATGACCCTTCTAAAAACTTTTTGCTTATTCTTAAATAACTTGAACCTTCTGAATGATGATTCAACCTCACTTAGGTTGTATTTTCTAGGCCAATCCTATCCCCTAGGTCTCAAACCTATAGGATAGGAATGTCATATTTGGACTATAGCACCAGACCCTAGAATTTTCAATGCTCTTATCCAATTACACTTTGAGCCCAAATGATCATTTTCATTTGATTCCTATCCTTCATTATGTCATCCTAGCATGAATACATCTAACCCATGACTAAAAGTTCCATATAAAAGAGCATCTAAATGTCATTTATAAATTGAGGTGATAAATATTACAAAGAAAGAAATAATATAAGTAAAATACTAAGGAAAATTTCCCAATTCTCTACATACAATCACCCAACATAGCTATAAACATATTCAAACTCTCATACTAGTCCCTAGCCACCTCAATCACTCTCAATTTGTAATTATTGCATCTGCATCACACTAGGTGGGAGAACTACATATGGCTTGATCCCTCTTTAGAGTATTTTTATGTAGGCAACATGCCCACACAAGGGGTATAGATTACACGTTTAATGGATTTTACACAAAATAACCCCCCCCCCCCCACTTTCTCAAGTTTTATAAAGCACAATTAATGTCTAAGGTTTTGAAGATTAATGAACTCTATAAGGATTCTCATTAATAACCAACACTTAATATTTCATAGGCAAGTTCACACATGCACAACAAACAAACCCAAAAAGTTTCAAGTCTCTACACGTAGTTTGGATAATAGTGGCAAGATTGGACTACAATGTTAGAACCTAGGGTTTATTATTTTAGGCACTCCTATCCTTTTGTATAATGAAATCCATATTATAATTTATAACACAATCCTAGTCTTACATAACTATTTTTAGACCTTGTGTAATCTATCTTAGCCTATTTATGGCTAAGTCATATTTTGTCCTTATTTATTGTTATTTTTAAAATGGTAAAAAAGACAAATAAATTATACAAATCAAAACTATAATTATTAAACTATTATTTACTAATTTATTAATCCAAACCCTTAACTAAAATAGGAATAAGATTTATTATTCCTGAAAAAATTAAATCAAATATAAGGAAATAGACATATTTAAATAAGATAGGATGGAAGGAGGTAAGTAACCAAAAAAATATGAAAAATATAGAGTGGTAGTAGGAATGATATTATCATGAAATATAGCAACCTCTCTCACTAAGCACCATGAGCCTTCTCACCCCTCTCTCAGTGAACCCTTTAAGGTGTGAATTCAAGGATATTGATTATTGAAAAGTTACTACAAGAGAAAGAGTCAGTAAATGATAAAATGAAAATTTTAATGTGTACACATATACCCCACTTGAAGCTCATCACATGTCATAATAGTCTAACATGGGATGGTTCTTTGAGAAAGAACATAGTAACATAAAAATTGAGATAAATAAAATTAAATGTAGAAATAAATGTTGATAAGTGAATAATTAAAAGTACCATATGCATACCTTAAATTAGCTCTATCATTGAATGGTTACATTAAAATATCATAGTATCAATCGTATAGGGCACAAGAATTGCATTATGAAATCCGTCGAGATACAAGGCTAGACAAAAAAGAAATCAAACTCAAGAAGGCCAAAATAAATGTAAAAAATTCAACTAATTAAAAAACTTTGAAGATTGGTAAGATATAATAAATAGGGATAGGTTAGAACCAAAATACTAGGGAAACTGATTGAAAATTAGTAAGTCAAAAATCCAAGTATGCTTATGACCAAAAAACTAGAAAATATATCTAAAGTAAGATAATTAACAATCTAGATCAAACTAGGCACACCTAAAAGTGATAAATTATTAAAAAAAATATATCGATATAATAAAAGTAACAAACCATACTCAAACATAGATGGAAAAAATGGGAAAAAATGGGGAAAAATGGGGGAAAAATGGAAAAACATAAAATGAAATTACTAGACAAGATGGCCCACAAAAAGGAAAATAGAAAGATCAATATTCCAAACATAACTAAGAGAACTCCTATAAATATAATTTGATAACCAATAAAACTCTTGAAATAACTCAAAGATGCAACTTCTATTCTAAGAATGGATAAATTAACATTATCATATTACTACCACATTGAAAGAGATGGAGAATAGGAAGCACAAAAACTTAAAAAAATTATAAATAGTACTTGCATGTCAAGGGATAAAAGGAAATGGGTGGTGGGGGAAAGAGAGTGACACAAAGGTGAAAACATTATATTTATTGAAAACAAGACACTCAAATAAAGATTTTAAGACTAGAAATTTTCAACATCAACGACCCTAGAGAACCTAAGCTAGCATCATAGGATTGGGCTAAATGGTGAATTATATAGATATCATTCGTTAAATACAAGTATGCATGAAAATTAAAATTGATCATATCTTCTCACATCATGTTCCCCAATCCTCAATAACCCATATATATTCATCAACCTAATACAAATATTGGATACTTGTGTGAGAATATAGGTGTCACTAAAATGTAGGAAGATATAATGATGTAATGATTTAATGAGACCTCCTACCCCAATCTACTAGCTTACCACACCTAAATGGACCTCAAATATATCATGAGGCTAATTGTGGATTTTGATATTTGACTAGAATAGGAGAATATGAAAAATAAAGAGCACATATTTTGGTGTAATTTGAATTTTAAGATATAATTTTGCTTTTAACATTTGTATTTTCTATGATATGGATTTTAACTCTTTTATATTTTTATATTTTTCTTCCTCCTTATAGATTCAAAAAACTAAAAGTGGGCATTAAATATGACTATCACAAGAGAGTCTATGCTTAGTGGATAGAGGAAAAAACATATATACCATGTTCTCTAGAACTCCTAGGCTCAGATTATAGAAAATAGTGAAATCTCAAATCCAAACTTGGTAAGCCATAAGGAGTGGTGGAAATGATCAAGTTTCCCTAATCACAAAAAATGTATAAATTAAAATGGTAAAATGATAAGTAGGCATGAATTATCATCATAAATGATGGAAATATATAATGATCACATGAATATAAAATGATAGATTTTTACCATAAAATAACACAAATGATTCTATGTGAAGGAAAACACTACTCATGATTATTTCCTTATCTTGTAAGAAAGACACCTAGCTAAGGTTGGGAGTAAAATCAATATATAGAACTATAAAAATAATAAGTGCATTTGAGGAGTGCCATGGTCCTATCTGAGGTCTTAAACTTCAAAAATAACAATAAAAAATAACATAGGCATTAACAAGGGACCATAATTTTATATAAAATGAGATTAAAACCAAAGAATCACAAAATAAATAATGGTTAACTAAAAAATCTATGGATGGGTATTCATGAGGAAGGCCTTGTATTATTTGAAGTGTTACAATATAACTCACAAACTAATAATCCCTAAGGTCTTATTAAAGATAAAAGAACTAAAGTCATAAGCTAGGTGTTAGGGTTAATGTGTAATAAAAACCTATAGGTGTGAAAAAAGGAATGTCAAAGTGAAACTTGCAAGAAATTTTAGATCAACACTATATATAAACCTATCTACAATTATGAAAGTAACAATGTATTGGATAATGGAAAAAAATACATAAATTAAAACTAATAAAAATATGGAAATAAGTAAATCACTTATTCAAAAATGAAGCATTGGTTGATTCTTTGAATATATGTCCCTCATTTTTTTGCAAATTATATGTATTAAGTCCAAGGATATCTTTAACTAGGTAGGCACCCCACCACTTTTAGGTATACTTTACATATTTAACATGGGTGTAATCCAACTTTATCACTAATTCTCCAATATATAAATTAAAAAATTTAACTTATTTTGTTATGTTGTTTATCAATGTGAGCTTTTTATTGGAAACTATGTTGTAAAAAATTCATGTCACTCATAAAGTAAGTCTAAAACTTGAATATAACTTTCATGAATATATTAATCTATAATTATTACATGAAGAGAGGTGAAAAAATATGGTAACTCTAATTCTAATGGTAAGATGAATTAGGATCCATAAACTAAAGAGAAGTGAGTTGTTAGAGTGGTAGTACATGTACTAGTGTGATAAGTCCAAAGTGTAGGGTAAAGCTTGAGATGCCACTCTAAATGAAAATCCCAAATATTATTTTGAAATATTTTTTAAGTATTTTTTTTAGGCTTTAGCTTGACCATTATACTAAGGGTGATAAGGGGTTTAAAATTTGTGTGTAATTTTCAATTTTGCACAACTATTTCATGTCTTTATTTTTGAAATGCCCACCATTGTAAGATATTATGGTGTAAATTATTCTAAATCAACATATGATCTAATTTATAATAAACTTGGATATAATTAATATGATAATATTTACCATAGGCATAACTTATACCCACTTATTAAATTACTATCTCATGGTGATGATGAAAATATGGCCATCTTGTGATCTAAGTAACATGTCAATGAGATCTAATTCCCACATTAAAAATGGCAAAGGATAATCCAAGGTCTAGAGATAATTTATGAAAGTTTGAATAAAATAATCATGGAGTTTTTAAGGGTTACATTTTTTTATTAAATGTGATGGCATATTTTTTGAGATTAGGCCAAAAGTATCCCATTTTTAGGCATTTACAACTTGTATCATATCCACTATAATGCGCTTGCTCAAGTAGAGAAAGAAATTAATATTGAGTAACACATTAGACAAAGGTACCTTTGCCATTATGATAATAGAGTATGTTATGTATAAGTACATATTTTCAATCTTGTTTGTGGAGATTAGTGTTTTCACAAGAGTCAAATTTTGGAGGATAAGTATGATGTTCAATAAATTGGATGATGCCTTTTTACTATGTGATTTATCAAGTAGTGATGACCTCAATATGGAAAATAATATATTAATACTTAAATTATATATTATATGGATATTTATTCATATGGATGAGAAACTATGAGTCATGTAATGTCACATGAGGATAAAAAAGGGAAGATCATGAATTAAGAGGATAAAAAATAGTGTTTTATTCTCATGGGATTATTTTGATCATGAATGATGAAAAATCTTTGGAAATAGTAGAGACAAGTTGAATATATGTAATTAGGTTTCACTTTCACATTGATATTCACCACTAACTTGATGACATATAAGTTATGAGTCTCCTCAATCATGTAAGGGATGTCCAAATCTATGGTTGTTTTCATCCCAAGGATGAGAGTGTTATATTTAGCCATGTTATTAGTGAATTAAAAGTTCAAGTATAAATCTAAAGAAATTATTTTTTCATAAGTTTTAGCTAGGATAAAACTTTCCATATCTACTTGAAGGTACTTAGATCCACTGACATGAAGTATTTAAGTTTCCTCATGTGAATAAATTATTATTTTAAGTAATTATTATATAATAACTTTATGTTTAGGTATTGAGACTACTATTTTATGCTCTTTTATAGCATTTACCTTGAGATCATCTATGAAATTGTGAAATTAGCCATCGAATGAAATAGCTTGGTTAATACCTTCAATGAAGAGGATCTATTATATGGGAAGAGTGTCTAAAATTTGATTTGTATCAAGGACATGTGTGATAAAAATTTGATCAATGATTACTTGGACTTTGATCAATTTTGGGGTCACAATTATTAAGTCAAAAACCATTGAGAGTACCATCCATTTTCATATTCAATCTCTAGGAAAGAAATCCTTAGAGGATAAATTACTAAGGGAATTAGAATGGACAATGACATAAGTTATTTGATAAATCATATAGTGCTAAAGTTTTTTGGCTATGAATTATATTGTAATATATTCACACTCTAATATCATGTATCAAGTCTCATAATTTATCAAGGCATGATTGATATAATATATAACATACTATTTTCCTGACTCATATTGTTGTGCAAGTATTACCCCAAATGATATAGGGTGGATGATGTGTACAAAATGAGAAGGTGATAACTAAAAATTAATTAAATAATAATGACTCCATGATGTCAAAATATTTTTGACATGAATTGGTCCATTCAAGATAAATATCTTAAAGTAGAGAGTTTAATGAATAGATGTGGTAAGCCATATTAAATACAAAGTGTCTAATTTCCAATAGTTTCTATAGGTAAATGTGAATGTTATGAATGGATTGAGAAATAAGACTGTTAATAATGGTGTTATTTTTAGTAGGATATAAGCCAATCCCTTAGAGGGGAATTAATAACCCCAATATTTTTATGGAAGTGACACTAAAAAACACTTTTATGGATTGACTCTAACTTTTTATTTGATGAGATAATCAAAGACAATATCAAGATTGTGAAGATAATTTTCATGATGATTATATTTGGAAATAATATCATCCATATGGGTTTAGACTATGCTATAGATAAGCTCATGAAAAATATGGGTCATTTCACATTGATAAGTTGCTCTAAAATGTTTGAGGTTGAAAGGCATCTTAACATAGCAATAGGTTCCCTATTCAGTGGTAAAAGTAGTTTTATGTTGATCTTTCAAAGTACTTTGAATATTATTATATATTTAAAAACCATCCATGAGGGATAATATTTCATATCTAGTTGTGGAATCAATAATTTTGTCAATATATGGTAAATTAAAATTATCTTTAGGACATGCTAAGTTTAGATTATAAAATTCAATATAAATGTGAATAACCATAATCACTTTTTTTGTGAATGAGAAAAATGTTGGAAACCCATTCTAATCAATCTAATATTTTGATGAACTTAGCATCTAATAGTTTGAAATGTTATTTCTGACATAAATTGGAAACATTGGGAGTAAAATTTCATTGATTTTGGCACACAGGTTTGACATCTAGATACATGGACAATGATGTTAGTGTTAATGTTTGGCATGCCTTTGTATGAACAAACAAAGGTATTGTGAATGCTTTTTAAAAAAAGATAGTGTTATTATTCTCTTCAAGACAAAATTCCTTAGAGATGAGAATTGGTTTAGGAGAGGCAGATGTGTCATAATAAATGGTAAATTTTTTTCATTAAACATAACATTTCCATCTTAAAAATGATATAGAGCTAAAGGAAGTTTATAAATAGAATGTATTTTTAGATCAATGTTATTAATGAAGTGAGGAGAATTTCTATAAAAAAATTTAATCTTATTATGTTGGAGAGGAAGTTGGGGCTCTCTAACATGGAATAATTCTAAAATAACATTGCCACTAGTAAGTGTAAGTATAGGTCCATAATATTCAATGTCTAATTTAAGATCCTTAATATGATTGCCATTGTTATCAAACTTAGAATGAATTTATCTTTCATCAGTTGATTTTGCATCTAAGGTAATATCAACTAGTGAATTATAAGTTAAATAATTTGAATGTACGGTATTGACTTGGTTGATATATTGTGGTTTATAAGGATTGGGTTGAACTACATCGGGTAGGCCAGTATAGTCTAGTACAAGAGAAATAGATTAAATTATATCAAGCTAGTTGATATAGTTATTATGGAGAAGAATGTGTTTTACTATATTGGGTTGGACTATAAACTTTCATGTAGGTGATGCTAATAAACAAAATGTATCAACATTTGGGGATACCTAGTTGATGTAGTTGGGGATTAAAGGATGGACTATATCAGGTTGGATGATATAATATAGATATTTAGTGAAAAATTGAATAGTATTAGTTTTATTAATAGTGGTAGGATTGTGTTGAACTTCCTATGCAGTATTGAGCAAGTCGATGCCATAGAATTTTGTAAGATAAACTTAATGAAAAACCCATGGAATGTTTCTTAATGTTGGATTGATAAGAGGGACATAACTTTTGGGTTTAGGTTTAATTAAATTGGAATAATAGGATAAGTGAATCACATGAAAATCTCAATTAAATGCATGCATTTTGGAAAGAATATTTTGATAATACATTACTTCCAAGTCTCTTGATTGGGATTAGATGATAATTTAATCATGGTCATAAGATAAAGAGACATTATGCATGATATGTTGGTTGAGCAAGTTCAGTGGGGGTTTATTTAGTAGAGAGACACCCATGTTGTTGACAGTGTGAGGGGACATTATAAAGGATCTTTAAATAATTTAGCTACCCCATAGACATTGAAAACAAAGTCATCTTCTATGTAAATGGATTCATTAACATTACATGGGAGAGGAATTTTAATATCGTCATGAATCAAAGGAATGTAGTGAAAGGAAAGATAGAGGAATCCATTCTAATATGTGGGGAGGTAACTTAGTGGTATTAAAAATATTCTATAATTCATTAGGTTCATCATCAACATAATCTATAAGAGTGACTTTGAGATCGAGATTCATGTAGACAAACTCAGGTAGAGGAAAACTATTAATCTCAAAAATAGTGGGGAGGTGATATTGACATTTAGGATTAAGAATTTAAATACCCCAAGGGTTAGGATATACTTTGTGTTTATAATGCCTATAAACATGGATGAAATTTATGTATTCGTTACCAAAATATGTGATAAATCTCATGTGGTGGAGTCCATGGACAACCTAAAAGCATGTTATAATAAAGTTTAAAGTCTAATACCATAACCTTAGTGAATATTATTTTGTGTTTAATAGTAAGAGGAATCCAAATGCAACCAAAAGGACTTTGATTAGTTTTTATCAAATAAACTATAAGTGATTCTAGTTTTATTAAGTTTATCTTTAGAGTATCCAAGTTGTTGGAGTAACCAAAGAAAATTAACATTAATTCTAGATCCTTCATCCACCAATACTTTTATTATTAAGGTATTGTTTATTTTAATCATAATAAAATGGGGTGAGTCATTATCTCAAAAAATAATTTCATTGTTAATCATATCTTATTAAATAAACTTTATGTAGGGTTAACTATAAGGAGAAGATTCAAAAATAGTTTTAATGGCATGAGCTTCCATAGGTTTGGGACCTTCAGATGATCAGAGAGGGACTTCAAATTTGATAAATGGGGACACTTTAATGTCTTGTAATTGTTGAATTACAAAATTGTGATGATAAAGATAAGTTATCACAAGCTCCATTAAACAAATTTTTCAAGGCATGAAATTAATTTCATCTAGAAATTTCCATTATGGTTTAAATTTAGAGTTGTGATAAGGCTTAGTTTGATTAGTAGTAGTGATTTTGGAAAAAATAATGGGAGGATCAATAGAGATAGGTTAAGGCTTTGCTAGAGGAGTTGGTTCATTATTAGTTTGTGGATCCAAAGAGGAATTAAGATTGTGTAGATATTAAAATTAAATATCTATAGAATATCAAATTTTATATTTAACGAATATTAGTTAGGGCTCTACCATTAATTTTTATACCTCCCTACTATTGAAAGGCTTACATTTTCCATCTTAATGTGCCTAAATTCTTATCTCTTAGTTTGATCCATATCATTTTGATGACCTAAGTATCTTGAATTACAAATAAATATGAAAACATGATAAACATCCTTCACTATCAAATCTAGATATGTACTAATTTTCTAGCCTTTTGGACACTACCACTTATGGTAGTGTGCAAATCATTTTCTAGTGTCAATTTTTAAAAGTCATCCAAATTGTAAATGTTTAAAAATGTATGGGTCATCTTATATGTCATATTAAACCCTAATATAATATATTTTCAAAATGTATGGTATAAATATAAGTCTAAGCTTTATCATTCCTCATATAGCAAATAATAAATAAATACCTACTAAATCTCAATCAATTAGCTGCACACCAAGCTATTCTACCCTATTCATCCTTATTTTCATATCAAGCATAAAATCAATCATAGTATAGGTATGAAACATTAAAATAGAATTCATGGGAAATATTTGTCTAATTACAAGCTAGATCATTTCATGAATCTTCATATAGTATATTTCACCCTTGTGCACACACATTCCCACACATAATAGAAACCTACATAATTTTTAGTTTGGAGTATTAGCTATGTATGTAAAGTGCATTTATAGAGAGTTCTTTAGGGTTATCTTGGCACCATGAGCCCACTAACCCATTTTTAGTAAACTCATTCTAAAGGTGAAGAAGGATGAAGAGCTAGGGTTTGACTAATTAAAAAAGAGTGACAACCTGTATTCTAGATCTCATTACATCAATAGAAATATGATATAAAACCTATGACAAAAAAATTGGGCACATCTATATCCAATCATTATTTTGTATTAGATACCTAGATTATAGTTAGACACAAGCATCGATGATAGTGTCTAGAATTGATGATGGTGTTTGTGGCCATAGATGTACAAATTATAAAATCTCATGACTTATCTAGAACACTAATCCTACATACTTTCCACATGTTTCCAATCAATATTTTCCTACACATAATAAACCTAGATAAGTATCATGTTTATTTAGTATTTCAATAAATTGAACATCTTTCAAATTTGGTACTTTATATATTTAGCATAACTCAATATTTTAATTAATAATATTTATTTATCTAAGTTTGAAATTAATTGACCTACTATAGATTAGTTAAACACCATTATGCTTGAATTATTTATTTTAAAATAATTAATGATTAAGTGGTATAAATTCCAATAATACATTAAATGCATATTAGTAAATAAATAACAATATATTTTATTATATAGATTACATAATTTAAACTATGCATAAATAAATAATAAAGTATATGTTATGAAAACTTACCATTGGGTGGGAGGTTTCATCCATTGGTTACAATGTTTCACTCCACTTATAAATGATATTACATAGTAAAATCGTGTTCAATTCAATTTAACTCGAGGTATTCCAATACACATAAACTCAAGTATTCAATTTTCTATAAATAAATTATCCAAGAAGAAGTGATAAGAAGAAGGGTGATTTTATTGGGTCTAAATTATTTCTTATTAATGACCAATCTACTGTGGTTTTTTACCTACATGTGAGGTTTTCCACATATATTTAGTATTGTGTATTTGTGTCTTTATCTTAATTTACATATCTATATCCATTCATTATTTATGCATTATTTCAACATGGTATCAGAGTAAAATTGATATGGATTTATTGGAAATATTGGTTGATAGATTGATTGGCTTGTGGAGATCCCTATTCAAGAAAATCTCATTCAAAACATAGCCTTGTATGGCCTAGTGTATGGCCATATGAGATTTAGATATTGGATGAATTTTTTAGGCATTATTTAAACATGCAAAAATTGTATTTTCATATAAAATTCCATCCAAGACTGTAAAAAGAAACAATAAAACATTATCTGCAATCAAAAATCACCCTTATCATGATGATATGGCCCTTGTATGGCATAAATGAAGAAAAAATATTTTTTAGCTTGTGGAGCTTGTGGACTATTAAATATCTATAGTTTGATCATAAATATCACTCAAACATTCAATCCAAGAACTTGGATAAACAATCAATAAATAAAAGAGAATTCAATATATTTTATGGCATCATAGTATGGTATATATGGCTTATGATGGAAAAAATTGGTTTTAAATACATTTTTAGCCTATTCTATGTTTTAAACTGGTAAATCTTCATTGTCTATGATATAAACACATCTTCTAGATAATGTGAGGCATTAAAGATCTTCTCTAGCAGTTTTACATCCACCTATGGTATCCTTGTATGGCTATACCAGTTGAAAAACATATCAAAAAATTAGTTTTTAGGTAGAGAAAAATATTTGGGTTGTGTTTGGATTATTTAAGATCCATTTTGGAGGATTGGAGGATTGTGTGAAGTTTTACATCACCAATTGTACTCTACTTCCTCCCCTACATCATTACTATATAGGAAAGTTTACAAAGGTTAGTATATAGTTTTTTACAAGTATTTATTAAATAATTTTTTTAAAACATGTAATTGTTTTTACATGCATGTATTTTTTTTTAATGAGTGAAAACACTATAAATAACATAATTTGCATACAAAACTCAAATTGTCAAAGGGAAGTTAGTTAGTGTAATTTTTTAAGGAACTTATAAAAATAAGATCAAGAGTTCAAAACACTCTACCACCCTTATTTTTTATCAAACCTTGAATTGGTCAAACTTATTTTTTACAACTAATTAAATTTTTTTATCTCTTTATCCTTCAAAAATACTTTTTGTGATAATTAAGACATTTTGAGACATTTACACATCTTACAACTATTTTGTCACTCTTTTATGAAGTTGGTTGTGTGATAAATCTATCTCTAGGTTTTTTTAGGTTTTGGACACATTGTAGTGGTCTATATTATGATTTAACACTTCTTTATATGTTTTTTTAATAATTATATTGAAAATAATTTTTACATTGTTTGTTTTGTGACACTTGATTTGGTTGCATTTTTTTTGAATTTTTTTTCAAAAATGTGTTCATTATTATTTAAACACTATAATATATGTTTCATTACTTAAATAAATTATAAATTCACATTAAAAAGTTCATTTTAACCCCTTTTTAATGTCATTTTATTATAAAAAATAGTAAGTATCAAACATTCAAGGGAAGTTATGGCTTATCCCAATTTTTTGTTAGATAAGTTTTAAATGTAAATGGGTATAACTATAACATTTTAAAATATGTATTAAATCCAAATTTATGGCTTTGAGACTATGGATCATTGTTATTAAGACTAAAAACCCTCGTTGGGAGACATGTCTCGATTGAACTTAGCAATGTGTTTCAACATAAATTGCAAGAAGCCATGTAAATCATTTTGATGAGTTTAAAGGATGAATTCCACCACTATATCGACAATCAGGAGTCACCCAATAATGCCTATAAACTCCTTGAATCTATGCATGAGGGAACTCATCTCTAAAAAATTATTAAACTTATACTTGAACTACTTACTACTCCCATGAAAGGTGAAGAAAAAGTAGTTAATTTTATTGAAAAAAATCTTAGTTAGATGGTTACAATTTTAATTTAATTAAAAATTAACTTCCTTATTTCATTATTCGATTAAATATTCATAATTTTTTTTACAATTTCATTATTATTCTTATTTATAAATACCAAATAGAGTAATACATCTATGACCTCACTACCCTTTTATATATTATTATTAAATAAGAATAAGTGATGTCAAATTTTTATTATAAATATAATTTCACTCAAGAACTTCTCACTCTAAATAGTGTTTCTAAAAACACTAGAAACTAGAAAACTAAACCTAAACCTAGCAATATAAAAATGGGAACAAGAAATCTGGTAATAAGAATCACAAAGTTAAAATTAATAGAAATTGTAATATGTATGGTAATTTTAAACATAAAGGTGAAGATTATTTAAAAAAAATAACATGTCTAACAATAAAACCTCTAAAAATAATAAAGAAAAGAAAGGTTCTAATCAAAATAAACAAAAAATCAAAACAACAATCAAGAACAAAATTATAACACTATTGTACTATATGCTACCCTATTTGATTCTAATGAAAATGAATGGATTTTAGATATTGTTGCATCACATCACATAGAATGTTTATAAAATATTTTATTTGATACTAAAAATACTTTTGAAATAAATTTTTTAGGTGATAATTCTTTTTTAGAAGCTACTAAAGGAAAAGTTAAATTTGTAAATGTAGATATAAATGATGTTTTCTATGTTTCTAAATTTAAGAAAAAAATGGTATCATGTTTTCAACTTACAAATGATAATTTCATAGTAACTCCTATTAAAATTAAATGGTATATTGAAAATCAATTTGACTCTTTGATTATTTAAGGAATTCAAAATAATGGTTTATACATATTTTATACTCCTTATGCATGTTTTCTTTCATCACAAACTAGAAATGAATCGAAATTGTGGCATGAAATATTATGTCATACTAATTTTTTAGGTTTATATTATATGTCTCATCATTATATTATGGTTCTTATTCATGTTATTTCTTCTCATCAAGAAACTTGTGAGGGTTTCATATGTGGTATCACACTAAACCCTTTCACAAAAATCATGATGCTTATTCCTCTAATCCCTCAGAGCTTATTCATAATGATGTTAGAGAACATATAGAAGTTGCTTCCATTAAAATTTATTTATATGTTTTTAATTTCATTTATGATTACACTAGGATTATTTATTCTTGTTATATTTTAAAGGAAATGTAATGTTATCTAAATTTAAAGAATTTAAAAATTTAGATGAAAATTATTCTAATATTTCTATTAAAAGATTAAGAACTGATAATGGTGGAAAAAACATTAGTAAATAATTTTATTTATTTATTTATAAATTTTGGTATATAAAAAGAGTTAACAACTCCCTATTCCTCATATCAAAATTAAATTACTAAAATGAAAACTAAACCATCATTGAAATGGTTAGAACAATGTTGCATTCTTAAAATGTTATTAAATTCTTGTGGACCGAACCCATGAATACTATTGTGCACATTATACATACATTTATTAATAAATATTTTCTTATTTATACACCCTTATAAGTGTGGTCTAATAATAAATTGATTATTCCTCACCTTAGGATATTTGGTAGTCATGCTTCAATCTTTATTCCTAAGGGAAAAAGAAATAAACTTGACCCTACCTCCTATTCTTGAATTTTCATAGGTTATGGAGGAAAAACTAAAGTATGAATAGTTTTTTTTCCTTTATAAATGACAAATTATTTACAATAGGAATGTATAAATCATTGAAAAGTGTTTTTGTGATCCTTGTGTGGAACCCCATCATATTGTTTGTTTTGATGAAGTTGACTCTTCTATTACTCCTTATGAAGAAAAATATTCCCTAAAGAGATTTGATCCAAATTTGGATAAATTATAGTTTGAGGAACCTTCTCTACTTTGTGTTTAAACTAAAATACATAAATGGATTGAATATCTAATTCAGTCATCTAATATTGATAATATTAATAAACTAACTAGGAGTCAACATGCATATCATGCTTTCATGACTTTATGTGAATGTGAACCTCAATATTTTTTTAGAAGTTATTCAAGATTATAGATGTAATTTTTTTATTCAAATTGAAAATAAATCCCTAATAAAAACTAAACTCAGATCTTATCTCACCTCTACCTAAAATGCATATTGTTAGTTCTAGGTGGCTTTATAAAATCAAATATAATTCAATTGGTAAAATTGAAAAATTCAAAGATAGACTAGTTGCTTGTGTTTTTACTCAAAAATATTGGAATTGAATATGTTGAAACATTTTATCCTATAGCAAAAATGAGTACTATTAGATTGTTTATTGCCCTTGTAACTCAAAATGGTTGGATTATACACCAAATGGATATCAAAATGTCTTCCTAGATGGTGATTTAGAAGAATAAATTTGCATGAATCAGCCTAAATGTTTTGATAAACCTAATAAAGAACATTATGTTTTTAAGTTGAATAAATACTTTTATTGGTTAAAACAAGCTCCTCTAACTTGGTATTCTAAAATCACTAATTATTTTAAAGATTTAGGTTTCTCTAACTATTATTTTGATGATAATCTCTTTGTAAAAGTTTAAAATAGTCATTTTATCATAATTTTATTATATGCTTATTGGTGATAAAATTAGTTTAATTCATAAATATAAAGATAAACTAAATCAAATCTTTTTAAATCAATGGTCTAGTCATTCTTCATCATTTTCTAGGAATGGTTTTACTTCAAGATAAAAAAATCAATTATTGTATCTCAATCTTAGCATGCACATAACTTTCTTGTTAAGATTAATTTTATTGACTATAATCCTAAATTTATCCATATTGAAGTTGGTGTTAATCTTGATCCAAAACCTACTTGTGATAAATCTAACCCCACTGTTTAAGAAAAGTAGTTGGTATTTTAATTTATCTAACTATTAATTAGTTATTTTTTTAATTTTTTTAGGTGTTGCTTCCAAATTCATGCAAGATCCATACTTGGATCATTAAAAATTATAAAAATAGATACTTCAATATATCAAAGGAACTGTAAATTTTAGTTTATATTATTCTTCCATTGATAATGCTAATCTATATGATTATTTGAATGATGACCATGTTGGTGATATTATAGATCAAAATCTACTTATGGATTTGTGTTTAGGTTTTGTGTACATTCTGTCAATTTAAATAATAAAAATCAACCTACATGTTTCTATCTCTTTTATAGAATCACAATATATAAACATTGTGGAAGCTACTAAAAAATTCATGTAGCTATGAAAGTTGTTAGAATAAATTCATTTGGATGTTTATCATAGTACCACTCTTAATTTTAATTAAAAAAATTTTGTATAGTTCTAAAGAAAAATTTAGTGCAAAACCAAATAACTAAGCATATTGAAGTTCATGTGCATTTCATCTAAAATAAAGTTCTCGAGGGTGATATTAATCTCCATTTTTTCCCATAGATGAATAAGTGGCATATATATTCATAAAACCACTTGGTGTTATAATTTTTTTGTGAGTTTCATATAATGTTAGGCCTAACAAAATTTCAATTAAGGGGGATCATGTATGACAATGTTTCTTTTTAACATCCATATGTTTCTTTCATATTCTCTATACTTCTCATATTTTAAAATCATTGTAATAAGTCACTTTATATGATTTTTAAAACTTTACCATGTGTAAATTTACATTGCACCCAATAGTTAAAATCATATCTTGTAATGGAGATCCTTATGTTATAAAGAGCTCCAAAATGCTTGGTTGAATATTCATGAGAAACTGTGAGATGTAGTCTCATAATTGTGCTATCCTAAACTTACCCTAAGCATTTTATGGATTATAATTCATTTTGTTTCAAAAGGTGATATTCGCATGATGAAAGTTTTTAAATCTTTCAAATGTTACATGCACCTTAAAATCATCATATATGGTTTATGGATTATAATTACTTTTGTGTAAAGGTGGATATGGCATGTATCCCCACTTATCATTAAGGGGGAGTGTTGGAATAATTAATGATTAAGAGGTATAAATACCATGAATATATTAAATACACATCAAAAAATAAATAAATAATAATAGATTTTATTATTTTCATATGTGATTTAAACTGTGTAAATAAATAATAGAATATATATTATGAAAACTTACCGTTAGGTGGGAGGTTGGACCCATTAGTTATAATGGTCCACTTTATTTATAAATGATTTTACATAGTAAAATTATATTCAATTCAATTTAACCCAAGGTATTCTAATACACATAAACTCAAGTATTTGAAGTTTTATAAATAAGTGAGAAGGAGAAGGTTGATTGTATTGGGTCCAAATTATTTCTCATTAATGAATAATCTATTATGGGTTTTTACCTCCATGTAAGGTTTTCCATGTATTTCATGTATCTATATTTTTGAATTCATTTGCATAAATATATCCATTCATTTATTATGTAGTATTCCAAAAATTTCTATCTTCTTAACCCTATCCCTTTATATATTAAAAATTTAGGTCAAACACTTCGTAAAATCGACCTTTGGTAAACCCTAATTTAACCCAACGTTTCTTGATTTATTGTTTCCTTGAATTCTAATTTCCAATTTCAAAGAATTTAAAATTTAAAATTCAAAAAAAAAATCATAAAATTGTGTTTAATATGGATACATATACTATTTATTTCATGGAACAATATATGATTGGAGTAATTGTTTGTTATTCTCTATACATTGCTAAACTAATAAAAAATATACTCATATAGAATTTAAAAAATGGTATATATAAAGAGAGTTTTTTAAAACAAGATAAAAATAGTCTATTTTTACAATTCTTCTTGTAATAATATGGAACCTATGAACAAGTTCCTTCTATGCCTAAAATAGTAATCAAATATAAAGGATGTGATCTTGTTTAGCAATCAAGTAATACACATACCAAGATCTCAATTTTGGACCTTGTGAAACAATAAATTATTTATAAGGATATATTATATGAAACATTGTGCAAAACCTAGGTACCAAGTGACATAACATTGGATCATTTTATAGATATTAAACAAGATCTAATTGACAATGCAAACCTCATGACCTTTGACCACAAATATTTTCCTTCAAAGGATATCATTAATCAAGATTTGCCTTTAACAATACCAATTAATATTCAAAATAGAGGAAACCAAAATTATTATACACAATAGGTCTCATTGGAATATAAGTTTACAAACCACTCCAATGATTTTATTGATAAAATTTCACTTTTGGATTTGTTACACAAGTCACCCCAATACAGGGGAATTGGTTTGAGCACATTACATATGACAACTTTTCCAAGTAATATGGAAGTGACCATATGTGGCCTCTTTATTGAATTATATAAAATGGACTAATAATTATGTTTCACTTGAAAAAAATTATTTCCCACACCAACACACCAATGAACATCAGTTTCCTTTATTTATCCAAATATTTGTTCATTCAAACATGGATGCACAAGTTAAAACAAAAACTGGAACACCAACCAATACAATGTAATAATAATATAGTAGGCTCATCTTATCCAATGTACCTAAGGAACAATTAACATGATTACCCCATTATTTATATTCTTTACTTCATAAGATTAAAGGGTGTCTACTCATATCTCTCCCTCTTCATATATGGGTTGATATGATTCAACCTCTACCAAAATGATATGATGTTAATGCACATTATGACTATAAAAAAATCCATGTGAATTCTACAAACATATTTTATAACTAAAAACATAAGATCCAACATATTATTGATAATCAGTAGATTAAATTTGATGATCCTCTAAAGGATTCAGGTTCACAACCTGGTGATCACCAGAATCAAAAAATATTTAACTATCCTTTGAAAGATAATTATAAAAAATATACAGTAGTTAAAATAGAATATAATTCATATCCTCCAACATATTTTGGGCACACATTATATGTAAATATTGGTTCACTTCAGTGCACAATAGATCCTATAGTTTATAGGTATTTTAGCATAGTTTTCATAATTATATATGAACAAACATTTAAATAAGAGAAGTTTATTCCAAGATAGTTAATTATTAAACCTACTAAAGTTAATCCTTCATGAAAAGGTAAGTAATATGTAACCCCATTTCCTAGTAGCCCAAATTGAAAGGCCTTTATACCAAAGGTATACAATGTATTCTATAGAATCATCATCGAATCCTACATAATATTCTCAATTACCTAAACCAACTAAACATGTTTCAATTACTACTACTTGTAGATGATATTTTATGATTATGTATCACCTTGGTCTTGTACACTTGGAAAAAACAAACCTTTTTTGTTATTTTTAGCTCTACACATGCCTTGATTTTGAAAGCCTTGCATTTAATTTACCTTTTTTCCCTTGGCTTATCTCTTAATATGAATAACCTTATATTGATGACATAAACATCTCATCTTGCCATGAATTCTTAAAATATACTTATATTATACCTCTTCAAGTTTTGAGCCTATGCTCTCCATGGACACTAACATCCAAGTTAGACAGTAGTGTCAACATTATTATTCTACCTTGATGCAAGTGTCTAGTGTCCATTACCCTAAAGTCATCCAATTTATAAATGAAATGTATTACAATGGTCAACCTAAGTGATTTAATATGAGTTATCTCTTGATAGGATTGGTATAAATATAATATCAACCCTAATTCATTCCTCACATGGGTAACACCTAGTAATCAAACCAAAAGAGTATTCAATAAGCACTTGATTTACCCAAAGCTTTCTTATTCTGACCTATTCTAATATTATTCAAAGGAATAAACTAGATACATGCCCAAAGTACTAAAATAATAGTCATAAGGTCTTATCTTCCAAGTTACAAGCTATGTCACTATTGTAATTACTTTACACATTACATGATTCACACACAAGCTAACATAAGGGGGATAACTACCTTATTTTGAGGCCTTTTTTTAGAGTATGTGATATATAGGCAACATGCATTAATAGTGGGGTGGTTGTGAGTTATATTGAAACCATGTGCTCACTAATCCATTTTCCCACAAGGTCACATTAAATATGGAAAGCTATGGTTTTTAAATTTCAGAAAAAATGATATTCCATGACCTAAATTTGAATGCACCATAGCAAAGGTCAAGCCAAATCTAGAAGCATCCAGGTAGTCGCATCTTATTTGAGTATATATTCCATACATGACCTAGGGTCAAACCCAAATAGTAACATTGATGCAATCATCCCAAACTAATATAACTATCCAAAGAGCTATATGCACAAGATCTAAAATTTGATGATTGTTCCAAAATTATCTTCCCACCAATTTTTTATATGTACTAGATTCAACATTATGTTAGCATTAAAACCAACTAAGTACTCTCTTTTATGCCATTTTTATATCTAGCATAATTTTATTTTCCATATATAAACTATCTTAGTTTAATAAATTCAAAATATGGTACATCTAAGTTTAACACATTAATTAGACTAATATAGATATGGTATTCATCCTTATACCCTATTATTTCTATATCCTTAACCCTATTTACCCAATGAAGATTTCATAATCAAAATTAGGGTTAAACATTTGGTGAGCCTAAACTTTAAACATCAAAACCTAATCCACTTAGGATTTTATAAATTTTTTATTGTTGTACTATGTTTCAAATTTTAATCTTTTCATTTATGAAGCAATGGAAAATATTAGTACAAAAACATGATTCCAAATGGAAGATCAAGAAGCATTGATTACTTATCTCACTAATAACAATGGATTAATAGATGATTTTTTATATGTTATAAGAGATGAAATAAGCATACAAGATAAAACCAAGTATGCCTCACCTAATAATGGTGAATTCATAGAAGGTAATACAACTCAGCCCACACTTATCAATCCACATACATAAAATGGGGGGAATGATTATGTGTTTCAACCTTTGTTCCCTAAAACTACTATTGATAAATCTAATAGGAACCTACATTATTTCAACACAAAGACATATTTCAATCCCTATTACTACTCAAAAAATGTTTCCATCCCTTGTGGTGACTACTCAAATTGTTAATCAAAATCCCACTAGGCCCACAGTTTAATCAATCCTTCAATAAAGACCTTGCAGGACAAGGTTACAAACATTCAACAAAAGGTTTCAAAGTATTCACATGTTATAGAATCACAAATTTTTTTTCATTTCCCTCTTTCATAGAGATATATTTTCACCCTTTACTAACTAGGTTTGTTTCACTTAAGTTCACATTTTGTGAAGGTAAGGGTGATCCTAAACAACATCTTCAAACCTTCTATATGGCATGCCTTGATTATGATTCCAATGATAATTTTTTGACCAAATTATTTCCAAGGAGACTTAAGGACTATGCTTTGAGGCAATTTAATGACTTACCTCTCCAATATGTGAAATCATTCAAACCTCTTGTAGATTAGTCTTTGGTACACTTTTTTTATCAACATTACCAAAAAGGTTTCTTATGATCAAATTACAAAGATCAAATAATGAATGATTCAATCAATCACATGAATATGTCCTGAAATATGAGAAAATGATATCCAAAATGACCAATCCTATGGTATATAAATAATTGAAAGACACATTCAAGCAAAGTTTACTTGTTCCTTTACATGAGTCTATTGTTTTCAAAAAGTTTCACTCTTTCGATAACTTATGCCATGTTGTATGGGACTATAAAGGAATCTTATGTATTTGAATAATATCAATTTTGTATAATACAAACCAAATGCATCTAGATCTAATAAAAAATTTATAATCAAACCAAGTTATAAGGTAAGACCTCTTGAACATAAAAATAAACAACCATCACAGTAAACATAGTTACACAATAGCCTAATTGACTTGTCTTATCTAATGTACCAAAGAGACAATTTATGAATTTACCTAAGGTTCCTAATTCATTACTCTCATTTTTTCTAGAGTGTCATATTATATCTCTCCCTCCTCCTATAGATCTTGATGTAAATATACCTCTACCTAAAGGATATGATACACATGCTTATTATGACAATCGCCAAAGCCCTTGGCATTATACAAATAGATGTTTTGCCTTAAATCATAAGACATGTGACCTCATTAATGACCAAAAAATTACATTTAATGATCCTAAAAATGAATCAAGTTCGCATCCTAGTGATCATCATAAGCATAAAATATTTAACAATCCTTTGTAATACCATTCTAAGAAGGAACCAAAAGTCCAAATGGCATATAATGTACATCCTACTCCATCATATTATAGACACCCACTAAATGGGGTTATTGGTACTTACACATGACATATACCTCATATGGTTCATAAACCTAACATTTCTTTTGATGATAGTGAAATTAAGGATGATGACCCTAATCTTCATTTTCTATTCATTTGAGCATAGCTTGATAAACACCCCATACATAATCTTATGATTGATAATAATTTAATCTAAAATATTTTCACCATGAAATAAATTATGCATTTTGGTTATATGCATCATGATTTAAACCCCTATACTAGACCAATGAGAGCATTCGATAGGTTCTCCAAGAAGGTTCTTGGTGAGATTGATCTGTCTTTATAGGTTGGTCCCACACATGTGGTTACTACTTTTTAAGTTATATCTTATACATGTTTATTTGACATGTTTTTGAGATGACCTTGGATACATAATACTTAAGTAGTACCTTATATAGTGCATGGGTGTATTAAATACATTCATATGAATGGAAAATTTTAGTTTTTAGTATTCCATATGAGCATCCTATTGAACAATAGAAATTCATACCCAGGAAATTAATTATCAATCTTGTTAACATTAATCCACTATAAAAAGGTAAGAAAAAAGTAATCCCCTTTATTAAATGGCTAGTAATTGAGAGATATTTACATCAAAGATAGATAGTGCATTCCATGGAATCTTCATCTTTTATGTACAATATTTAGTTATCCAGAGTCCTTAAACATGTTCCTACTATTGTTATTCCAAATAAATAATAGATTACATAGATATGGGTTACAATAACCCCTATTCCTTCTATTGTTGCTTCATGACCTTAGAGTCTTAATAGACATATGCTAAACATCATAGATACTATAGTGACATATATTTCACCTAACATGCTCCTTGGTAGTACCACAAATTTCTTGTATTAGGCTATGAGTGGGGAGGTAACTATGATCATAGATATGGGTTACAATAACCCCTATTCCTTGTATTGGTACTTCATGATCTTAGAGTCATACTATACATATGTTGAGCATCATAGATACTACAGTGATAGATATTTCACCTATACATGCTCCTTGGTAGTACCACCAATTTCTTGTATTAGGTTCTGAGTGGGTAGATAAATATGATCATATTTTGGATGAGATCATAGGATGATCTTGTCTCTTCAATAAAAATACCAAAAAAATAAAAAAACATTCAAAATTCTAAAAACATTTTTTGGAACCTACATGTTTAATTAGCTCCTTGACATTTATGTGTTAGTTCCATGTTGATGGATAGCATATAATTTACTCCTACATACACATATATAGGCATATATGTACATGATAAACTTATGGGTGTTAGGATTTCCCTCTACTCAAATCACTATAATGTTGGGGTAATCCATCTTCTATGATCTTGATACACACAGGTTTTATGATTTGATGATCAATCTACATTATCATGTTTGAGCTTACATATGTAATTACACATGCCTTATCTATGTTTATATCTTACACATGGTACTTGATATTCTATATAATGGAATTTTTTTTCTAACACATTTGATCCATGAGACACTATAACATGTTTATGTCAGTTGCTTATTTTTTTCCTTTATACATTTCTTTGAGTATTTTGACTTGATATTGTCTTACTTATTTGAGCATTGGAATTTTCTCCATTGTATGCAACCCCTTATGCCTATGTTTACCTTCTTAAAATTTTGAATATGTCATTCCTTAATTTTTTGGACATTTGACTAAGACATGTCCATTCAATTTTGTGGCATTCAAACATGCCTCTTGTTTGCAATCTCCTTGTGATTTAACCTTTTAGGGTTTTACATAAATAATTCTTATGTTTGGTTAAAAGGATGAGATGTCTAAATCAATTAAATAAATTAAAATAATGAATCAATAATTTATCATAGAATTTGACCTTATTTTAATTTATAAAAATAAAAATAAATAGGCATAAATATAGACTTATCTAAAAAGTGACCATTGTAGATGATCTAGGTTATAAAAACTAGGTTATGGATAGTTTTGAGTGTCATCAACATGATTCTATAACCTATTTCCTCACTAGTTATTAGCACCCCATATAGATAGTAGTACCATGATTATGTAGTGTCATCCAAGTGGTGGTAGTGTCCCCTTTACAAGATTATTCTTTTTTTATGGTAGCACCTGTGTTTATGTTTTTATGTCATGTTCCTATGCACATAAAACTTAGAGCTCTATGTTATGCTTGGAAACCCTAATTTAGTGTGCAAATCCTAATCCTCCTTGAAAGTATGGCATGAGAAATATTGTGTGTTCATTATTAGGATAGGTTGGACATCCTTAACACCCTACTATAAACAAAGTAGCTGACATACCAATACTCTAAAGAGGGATCAAGCCTGATGTAGTTCTCCCACATAGTGCTTGATAAAAGTACAAGTGAATGCTAAAATGAGAGTGTAATTTGATTCCTTGAATATGCTTAGGCTTTGAAATCTTTGAAAACTAGGATTAGGGTTATTTTAGATGGTATTATGTAGAAGTAGGGAAGATTAGGGATTAAATACCTTAATTTTCCTCAAATTATCTTTGATTTGAATGTGTTTTAGATATATTTTCCATTTATTGGATAGAGGTTAATTATACATGTATTTATTGATATTTTTAGGTTATTCAAATAATAAAATGTGCTTAGGCCAACCTTAAGAGTGTAACACATTTGAAAAAGTATCCATTCAAGAGAGTTAGGGATAAGGATAGTAGTACCTAATTGGAGATACTAATGCCATGTTACTATAGTGTCCTAAATGTTGTGCTAATGTACACTTGGTAGACTAATGAGCATGTTGGGTTTGGATTTGAGAAGACAGTCCTAGGATTGTCTTTTGGATGACTATAGGCAATTTTGGTTTACTTAATGACTTAAAAAGTGTGTCTAAGGCTCTAGGATAGGTCTAGGGCTAAGATATGAATATGGTAATTTAAGTGACACTCTTAGCATCCAATTGCCACTTTTAGGTGATTACATTTGGAACCTTTATGTTAGTAATGCAAAAAAGTAAAATGACTAGTATAAAGGAAAAAGAAACATACTTGGACTTACCTTGGAAATGAAGCCTTTGTAATTGAGTCTGAATATATGAAGCTAGGTCTACGTATATGAAACATGATCCAAAGCAAAGTCCTATAGTGAAACACACAAAAATATATCCTTACTTAAGAGATGATCAAAAGCAAAAATAATATTCTAAAATAAAGTAACTTAATAAAGCTGAGTAAAGAGAGAGGAAAGGAATAGATACACCTCATTCAGTATGTGAATCAATGTATGAACTTGGTGACAACCTATGTGTTTGAGTGTATATAGTGATCATATCATTGAATATCTTAGACTGAGTTGATGGCTTACTCAACCCTCATATGGGTGTATCAATAACTTAATCTATTTTTGACTCCATAATTACCCACCCCTACTTGATGGATCATGATCTATGAATATCCTAGATAAGACTGTAAGTATGTCTAACATTATTATGTAGGTGGATAAAAAACTCAAGTAGGTCATGACTCCATTATTACCCACCTATGTGAATTATATGCATCTATAACTATACTATACAAAATGTTGAAATTATCTAAGTAAATCTAACTATGTATTTTAGCTCTATGGCCACTTGAGTATATTAGGCAAATTTAGGCCACTCAGGAATGCCAACCACTATAGATGGAATAAGGCATGAATCTGGTGATAACTTGGAATGTGATAGTAAGTGTATACATCATAAAAAATTACATAGAGTCTACCATTCCATCTAATCAACCTATGTGTAGTTGATTATATGGAAACTATGTACTACATACATGCCCCTAATATAATATCTGAGTATGCTAAATCAGAACTAATTATTTAATAATTGAATCTATGTAACTGAGCTAAATATGGGAGTGATCATTCCAAGTGTGATGCCCCAAATATAATAAATTGTGATGAATTTGAGCTAAAATGAATGTATCTAAGCTAAATCTAAATATAACTATCAAACCTTGACTATATTTGTGCAAATATGTATTTTTCCTAGTGTACCAGTCTAAATTATTTGGACTATCCTAAAGTTAGGGCTATTTAATAATAGTACCCTGTAGTGGAAAATAGTTCCATATGGTGCTAGTGTCCCAATATAGGTGATAATGTCTACCTAGTCTAAAATATGGGTGATCTAAACTATTGTTTGAGTCTCTATTTTTTCTTGTGTCTTCCTTATGTGTGATGTATGAAACTAAGCCTGTGTGCTAAAATGTGTTTATAAATAGCAATCTAGGAGCCTGATCTCTATGATAAATCCTAATAAATCCCCCTTTTTTTAGGGTAGTTATGAAATATGTGTAAGAACTACCCTTTAAAGAATTAGATCTATAAAATGTGTTAGTTGGAGTATGTGCATAATATTCCAATACAATGTACAAACATAACATTAGTGTAAATGTATATGAGTATAAATAGGTAATGTAAGATATATGTTGTAATCTAACATTACATAAGGGTGTCAAGATAGATGTAATCAATGTATATATTAGAAAATCTAAGTAACTACCTATGGGTATGGTGTATAATGTCCATCACGACTCCCGAGTAGGAAGGGTAAATGCATGAGATCCCTCATGGCATCAAAAATTGGTATGTGCGTAACAAGCAAATATAAGTGTCATGGTGTAGAAAAATACAATGAAGAATACATACAATCATATGATGCACAAAAAATATAGGACAATGGGACACAATATAAGGGACATGAGAACATGTCACTAAATCTAAGAATGAAGACATATAAGGACATGTTTAAATGTCCACATATGCAAGCAACAATTAATTTGGTTTAGATCCACATAGAATGACATGTTCAAATGTATACGTATAGAAGTAGTAAAACACACACAAGGGACATGGGCACATGTCCAAGGCATAAAAAATAGAGAAGTGGCATAGATCTAAAGAACAATGGCATATTTAAATGCCCTCAACTATGTAAGAAGCATAGGAAACACAATCAAATCTAATCTAAGAAAACTAAAAATGTAATCATTTATAACTATGTAGTACAAATATATGTATATGATAATAGGATATATATTGATTCTAACTAATTATAGATGGAAAAAAAATCTAATCAATGAGTATCAATGATCAATATCAAGAGAAATCAATGCATAAACTAGAATTATAGTATGTAAGATAGAACCTAGTTATAGGAACTATGTAGGAGATGCCCGCAATGGGTAGATGTATCAAATGTATAAACTTGGATCATTATAAATTCCCCTAAAGGGTATATGATAGCTAGTATGGATTATTGTAGTGGATTCTAACTAATTATAGATGGAAAAAAATCTAATCAATGAGTATCAATGATCAATATCAAGAGAAATCAATGCATAAAATAGAATTATAGTATGTAAGATAGAACCTAGTTATAGCAACTATGTAAGAGATGCCCCCAATGAGTAGATTTATCAAATGTATAAACTTGGATTGTTATAAATTCCCCTAAAGGGTATATGATAGCTAGTATGGATTATTGTATTGGATTGGATTCCTATCTAAAATCTGTAAGCACTCGATAAGAACAAGTGAATCATATGTGTATGATAAAACTAACTATACTAGGATAGCTAGAAATATGTAATATCTAGAAACTAGTAGAAATATAAACATAACAATTCATACAATTTATAAATTTTATGTTTTTGAAATATTTGAATTTTTTTGTGTTTTGACATGTTATATTGTTTTTGTGTTTTTTGAGTATAAGCTATGTACAAAAAAATGAAAATAAACTATGTACAAGGAGCAAGAGAAAAGAGGGAGTGTCTATAATCAAAATGACATTGAAGATTTCATTTTTTATACATATAATATCCTTAGATGCATCATGTTTAGTGGATTTTTAACTAATTTTTCATTAAGTCAAGTTAGGTGATATACTTTCAAACTAAGATTTTTTGTGTTGATGTATGGTCCGAGCCAATTTGGTTTAAACTTTTCTTTATTTTATTCTTTGGATTTGACATTTATGATATTTTATTTCAATACCAAATAATTAATTTTGAATTCCCTATTATGGAATCTATTATTGTAGGTTATTTAAATTCACTTATGCTAAGCTCTGAGATGTTTTTTGGCTTGGTTATGTGTGTGATAGAACTTTTATAGTTCATGGAGATGTTTCTCTCTATACTGGTAATATGTGATGAGTAATTTTAAATATACTCATAAAGATATGATTTCTAATTCTGATAGAATAAAAAATTATATGCCATAAATGAGTGAATAAGGAGTAGCTCCTATTCGTATACGTATAATGGTGCAAAAAGCCAAAGTGCATTGAAAAGTTCATTATTCTAGTCATCACCAAATTTGGTGATGATTTTGATGAGAATACTATTAATTATCTTATTCATTTCCTCTGCTTGACCATTACCCTATGGGTATTATGGTGTCAATAATGTGTGTCAGATTTTATATTTGGCACATAACTTTTTCACTATTGTATTCTTGAAAGAGGTTCCATTATTTTTAATTATGGCTATTGGGAGACCAAAGCAAGAAATAATATTGGTCATGACAAACCATAAAATATATTCCCCTTTTTTTGATTATATTGGGATTGCTTATACCCACTTTTTAAAATATTATGTTGTTGTGATAATGAATTTTTGGCCTCCTAATTTTGGGTTGATTTTACCTATCAGATTGAAGCCCCATAACATGAATGGCCATGATGATATGATAGGTTGAAGCTAATGCAAAGTTACATGGTATAATTTTCAATGGCATTGACATTTATCACACAATTTTTCATATTCTTCACATTCTTATTCCATGGTTGGCCAACAGTAACTTTGTCTAAGTAGCTTGTGGGACATTGCCTTACCACCAAAATTGTTTTCATGTATCTATCAAATAGCCATTTTATCATTCTTAACTAATAAACATTGGAGTAAGTGTCTGTCAAAATATATTTTGAATAAATCACCACTAATGATGACATATCAAAGAGAATTGTGTTGCAATTTGTTCTTTTTTATTTATAAAAGTATCTAGTTTGATAAATTTATTCAAAAAGTTGTATATGTTGGATAACCATTCAGATGGTGTTGAAATGCATGTGGTAACTAAGATTTTTAGAGTGATAAGTTCTGCATGGGACACTACCAAAGATTGTAATAATTTAATTATGAATAGATCTTGTTTTTCATCCATCTCTATGGGGATCAATGATGCATTACTATTTATTTCATTGACATGATATTTTTCTTTACGTGAGATGTTCTTAATAGATAAATTATCAAATTGAGTGTGTAGACACTGAACTATGTCTTTATAAGAAATCAAGTGTTTTTATTTTATTTGGTAAACGTTTGTGACTTGATTAATAATTAGTTATGCATCCTCATAAACTTTTATTGATATTATCTTAAAATCATAAGTTGTTTGAAGGCCTAAGATGAGAGCTTCTTATTCTTTAATTTTATTGGTGCATGAAAAACTAAGTCAGTTTGAAAGAGGTACCATGTGTCCCAAAGGATCAATGAAAACAATTCTATCACTAATATTGGATGCACATCTAAATCCGTCAAATAATATTATCCATGTGTCAGTAGTGGTATTGTATGCTATGAAATCATCTTTAAAATCATCATTAATAGCTTTTGTATCTAGTAATAAAGCTACTGCTAATTGGTCTATGATGATTTGTCCTTTTATATATTTTTGTAATATGATTTTGAGGTCAAATTTACTAACATAACCCATTTGTAAATACAACCTGAAAGATGTGGTTTTGACATGATGAATTTTAAGGTATCAACCTTGATAATGATCTATGTTTCATTATTAATCATGTAGTGATCAAGTTTTTGAGTATCAAATATTATTCCTAAATAAAGTTTTTTAATTGATAGATAATTCCTCTCATAGTCAACTAGTATATGATTGATGTATTAAATTTATCCTTCTTTATGTTGTTCATAAGGTTGTGGTAAGAGTGCCCCTAGTGCATGATCTATCATAGAAAGTTAAAGTAGGAGTGGTTCACTAGGTATAGGTGGAACCAAGATGGGAAGGTTGAGAAAGTATTTATTAAGTGTATCTAATCTCTCTTGACATGTGAGATCCCACTTAAAATTCAAATCCTTTTTAAGTAGTCTAGTGAATGATTGGGTTTTATCTATGAGTTGTGACACGAATTGATGAATTACCTAAAAAAAATTCTAGAGGGAGCAAAGTTGTTTCAGATTAGTATGAGGAAGAATATCCATGATTGATTTGAACTTGTTAGGGTCAAATTCTATGTCACTTTGAGATATAATAAATCCCAAAATTTTCCCAAAAGAAACTCCAAAGACACATTTCTTAGTGTTGAGTCAAATGTTGTATTTTCTTAGTCTTTCAAATATTTATCACAAATTGATTGCATGATGTTGTCATTATTTTTACTTTGCCAAAAAATCATCGACATAATCTTTACTATCTTATGAAAGAGGTCATGAAAGATATGCATCATAGTTTGTTAGTAAGCTTCACCAGCATTTTTAAATCCAAATGGCATGACTATATAGCAAAAGGTGTTGCATGATGTTGTGAAATAAGTCTTTTCTTAACCTTCTTCAGCTATCTTGATTTGATTATAGGCATCAAAACCATCCATAAAAGAGAGCATCTCATAGATGAATGTGGAATCAACTATCATATCAATGTTTGGTAAAGTGAATTCATCTTTAGTACATGTTTTATTTAGGTATCTAGAGTCAAAACAACATCAAATTTGTATGTTAGTTTTAACAAATATAAAATTATTGGTAACCCATTGTGGATGGGCAACTATTTAAATGAAACCAATATCTAACAACCATTGGATCTCATCTTTGACAAGGAAAACCACATTAGGATGTATTTTGTGAATCTTTTGCTTTAATGGTTTGGGATCACGATATAATGTACTTATATGTATTACAATTGAGGGATCAATGCCAGGCATATCTAAATATGCCCATGAAAATATTTTAGGAAAATTAGTTAAAATATGATGAATGTCTATGTCTTCATATTTATATAATGCAACATCTAAGAGTATGATGCAAGAATCAGTTTCAATGCCATAAATAAATTGAAATATTTCTTCATTAAGTTATATAGATCGATCTAAAGTATATGGTATTAGAGGAATTATATTATATATTTTAGGTAACGTATGATCTAAATCATCTAAACACTCATCAAAGTATGCCTAAGCACTTATGAAATGAGTAAACCTATTCTTATGATATAAGGAAGGGAGATCCTCATAAACACCTAGGAATTCTAAGAGAGCTTCATCATTAGCGAACTCATCAATAAATGGTAGATCTGGTGAAATTATATCATCAATGTGGTTAGGGTATATGATTGAAAGTGTATAAACAAGGTTTATTATATTAGTTACTTATGGAATAGGTGGGAAAAATCTGATATGTTAAGAGGCATTCATACAGGATCTAGAATTATATGTATCATTTTTATATCCATGTCCTTGTTTTCTTTGTTGATCATATGCTTCAACAAGATTTAGAATTACATGTTCATTTTTTCCAAGGCATTGACCTATGTAACCCATATTTTTAAAATATCATAATGTGAAAGGTGAAATAAATTTATTTCCCTATGTACTGGAAATAGCTAGAGAAGTTGTATGCATCTTTTGAATCATAACCTAGGGTGGTGTAATATAAAAATCCATGTGTGTAATATAGTTATATGAAGGCTATATATATTTATAATATTTAAATGGTAATTTATCCATAAGGAATGTGTATATATGGGCTATGTGATTTGGGCAATAATTTAGGTGACGGGTCCACCCCAATTGACGATGGAACTTTCGGGAGCCATAACTTTTGCACTGTAGCTCTAATTAAATCACCATTTTAACCATTGGAAAGATAATAATGAGGATAATGTGGTGAGATAGAAGTGTCCTAAATTTCAATTTTAGTAGTGTATTCTAAAAATAGTAATTCCTCGAATTCTATATTATTGTAAATCATGGAAGTCAACCCACTTAATCTCCCTCGATATTGGTGACCTTCCACATCCTCCTCCCACCTTCAAAAAATGTATAAATGAAGATGTAGCTTGAAATTGAAATTAGACATCTCTTCTCAGAGATAGGCATATGTTTGGGTCTGCAAATTTAGTGAATAAAACATTTCTTCTTAGAGATAACATCTTTGTTATTATGGTGTTCATATTTATTGAATTATATTTCAACCAAAGCTTTTTGAGTTTTGGATCACTATGTGGATGAATTTTAAAAATTTATGTAACATTGATGGAACTATGTGCATATCATGGATCCATGGTGTACCAAGCAAGAGATTGTAATTGAGATCATTTGGCATAATTTAAAATGTTTTAGGTAGTGTTCAGGGTTTGAGGGTAATGTTTAATGTTATTTGACCCAAAAATTTTCATGTAATGTTGTCAAAGCCTCAAATGCTCATATAGGAAGGATACAAATCAATAACATATATGTTAAGATGACATAGAAAATAAATGTTGTATATGTTTAACCCTGATCCATTGTCAACTAGAAATCATTTGACACTTACCTTGTTAATTAGTAAAGCAATATAGAGAGGTAGGTGTATATATATATGATGTGTTAAGTTGAAATTTCCTCTCTCTCAAAAGAAATATGTTTTTATGTCCATTTCACCACATAGGTGGCTTAGATGCTCAAAGTACCTAAGTATTATGAAATGTCTCATAAAAAATATATTTTAATGTTTCAAAGTCATTTAAAATCTCTAAAATATAAATTTCACTCAAATAAGTACTACTAAGATCCATAAATCTATATTCATAGGTGTTACAAACCTGTCAATCTTTAAGACCACATAAAGACATCATAACATGGACCATAGGGTCTACCAAGAGCATAGAGCTAAAGGTAGATGTGGGATGTTGGTTGGATGTTTTTGATCAAGAATAAGGAGGTATAAGTGATACCAATGATGTTCCAATATGTCTAAGAATGATGGGAAATGAATGAGAATGAGCCAAAGATAAAAATGCATCTAAGGGAAATTGATTGATTTTAGGTAGTATAACTATTATTCAATTTAACAAGTGATCTATGTGTTATAAAAACATTATCTTAAGTATATTGACTATAGAATAAATATAACATGTGAACTAAATAATGCAACGTGAAAAGCATTTTAGTCAATATGATGCATCATGTATACATATGTCTACATGATTAAATAATGATGTCTTAATTTTTTTGCACATAGAAAAAGCATAAATTATAAAAGAAAAAATATAACATGAAAAACATTTTAGTCTATATGAATCATCATGTATACATATGTCTATGTGATTAAAAAATAATTACTTAATTATTTTTCACATATAAGAAAGATAACATGCTATGAAGTATGATAGATATTGCATTTGATAATAAACATCATATATACATGTATTGATGTCTTTTATGAGCTTATTCCAATTTAAAGGGAATAATCATGCAAATGAAAGTATTTAACTTTAAAACAAAAAATGATTAATTTATTATGTCTTTATCATCATGATTAGAGATGAAATGTAAATATAGCATTGAAATTCTAAAAATGTAGACCCTAGGGTTTTGTATTACTAGGGTTTTAAATTAGGTTAAGTTAATCAAATATTTAAATAAATGAAACCCTAATGTGGTAAGGATTATATGGACTAGGTTATTTATAAAAAATTAAAAGATAGGAATTTATAAACCTAACTTGGTGAACAAAATGTAAAAAAGGTAAACCCTAGGAAAAATTAGGGTTTTAAGAAATGTTTAAAATAAGTCAGGTTCACCAAATAATTTAACCTTTTAGGGTTTTACATAAGTAATTCCTATAATTGGTTAAAGAGTTGAGATGTCTAAATAAATTAAGTAAATTGAAATAATTAAGCATTGATTTGTTATAGCATTTGACCTTCTTTGAATTTCTAAAAATAGAAATAAATAGGCATAAATATAAAGTTATCTAAAAAGTGACTGTCGAGAATGATCTGGGTTCTAGAAACTAAGTTTTAGATAGTTCTAAGTGTTATCAACATTATTCTAAAGTCTATTTCCTCACTTGATAGTAGTGCACCATATGGATAGTATTAACATGCTTGTGTAGTGTCCTCTAGATGAATATAGTGTCCCTTTTCCGAGACTATTCCTATTTTCTAGGATCACCTATGCCTATATTTTTATGTCCTATTCCTGTATGCACAAAACTTGTAACTCTATGTTATACATGGAAAACTTGATTTAGTGTATAAATCCTAACCCTCCTTACAAATATGGCATGAGTATAATTGTGTGTCTATTATTAGGATAGGTTGGACATCTTCAACACCCCACTATGAAGAGAGTTTCTTATATACAAAAACTTAGAAGAGAGATCAAGCCTAATGTAATTCTCCCACCTAGTGCTTGATGAAAGTTAAGTGAATCCTAGAATGAGAGTGGACTTGGATGATTTAAATGTGATTGAGATTTGAAATCTTTGAAAATTAGGCTTAGGGATTATTTAGATGGTAGTATGCATAAGTATGGTAGAATAGGGATCAAATACCTTATTTTTTTCAACTTGTCTTTGGTTTGAATGTGCTTTTACATATATTTTCCATCTAGTGAATAGAGGTCAATTAGACTTGTATTTATATAGATTTTTAGATTATTTAGATACTAAAATATGCTTAGGCTAATCTTAAAAGGGGAATACATTTGAAAAGTTATCCATTTGGGAGATTTAGGGAAAAGGATAGTAGTGCCCAATTGGGGACACTAGCACCATGTGGTTATAGTTTCCCAAATGTGGCACTAATGTCCACTTGGCATATTGTTGAGAAATTTGGGTTAGGATCTAAGAAGATAGTCATGGGACTATGTTTTATCTCATTGTAGGTGATTGTGGTCTACTCAATTATTGAAAAAGTGTGTCTAAAGCTCTAGGATAGGTCTAGGGCTAACCTAGGAATAGGTTAACTTAGGCGACACTCATAGAATCCAATTGTAATTTTTAGGTTATTACACCTTGAAACATTGCCTTTCAACTTGATTTTGAGTGATCTTGTGTGTGTCCTTGTTTACTTATTAATATTTTACTATTACTATCTAGACATTCCCATGATCTTTTTCATGCATTTTAGGCCTTCATCTAATCACATTGGCTCTACGTGCTTCAATAATACATTTACCTACACATATTTCATTTTATTTATTACATGGTTACCATCACAGATTTTATAATTATCTTAAGCTTACCTCAAATGGGGGGCATATTAGTGGGATTATTCTTTGGAAGCATGCTATCCACATTGTTGTCACTTGGATTTGCACCCTTTGAGGAGATGTCTCAACTCTCCTCATCCAAGTGGCATAATTAAAACACCTCTAGGCTGTGGGTGAGCCTAAGAGTGAGGTGAATCTTTAGATAGAGATAACTCCCTTGATGTACCACTTGTAGAGCACTACTACACCTAAAATTTGTGAGGAAAAAGGGAGAGATAAAACTAAAAACAAATTATCCTAAGGGAGGTGATAAAAAAATAATTTGATGACTTCTAACTAGATTCATGTTACACATGAGAACAAAGGACTAACCAAACATAAACTTTTCCAATTTGAACCTTCTCACATCAATGTTTCATTATGAAGTTATGGATGAATGTTTAGGCCAGGAGGGCTAGACAAGAGGCCTTGAATGGCACTAGTGAATAGGTTAAATAACTTGACCTTGACACTTCATATAACACTTGACATGACCTATAATAAGAATCTAAAAATAAGTGAGAGACGTAGACAACTAAATCTGGCCACCGATAACCTCCAACCAAGTTTTTGGCTAATTTCCACCAAAGTGCAAAATTTGGCCTAAAAACACTAAAGCACATTAAATCAATTTAAATTGAAATATTCAAGTGCCAATTTTAGATAGGGTATCACTAAATGGGGTAATTCAAGTTATGGGTAGTTAACTTTGATTAGATCATTTTGAGTCAAAATGTCAATTTTGCACTTGGGTGCTTTGGATTACTCTTTTCTACCAAATTTCTTACATGACACATGTGCCTTTGTTATTTTATGTTGTTAATATCCTAATGGGATAATGGATCAAATTAATCTAACATGGCCTTCTAATTCTAATCTAAATAAATTTTGGACCAATAACAAGGCATTCTAATCAATTTGAGTAATTTATGCACAAAGTGCTTAATCATGCTTAAAAACTAATTAATCCAAATCAAGGCCTAATAAAGAATTCCATAGATATTTTTGAATATATCATTCTTGGAAATCAATATTGAATATATGCATCATCAAGTTACCTCATTTCTTGGGAAGACATCCCTAGGCCATAAATGCCATAAATATCAGGATTCGTGCCTCCCATACCTCATCAATGCCCTCCATGCCTCTTAATTGCCCCTTTTTCCAATGACATGATGAGGATAATTAAAAACATAATTCCAAAAATTTAATTAATCCTCAACCACACATCTTCATCTCAGTATAGACGGTTTAGGTTGATTCTGATCAATCTTAAAAATCTATAAATAGGAGGCCTTACCACATCATTTCTAAGCTTAATTTGTGCAAAGTTAAAATGTAGAATTGATTACAAAGCTTCATGAAAATAGTGTTACCATGATAAATTGATTCCAAACTAATCCAATCCATAATCCAAATGTGCCAAGGAGAGATGGAGGTAACCAAGCTTCCATTGCAATGGACTTCAAGAGCATAAAGCTGAGTAAGCCACTGCGACAAAGTCATTTGGAGCATCCAAGGAAGGTGAAGGAATTATTGTTATTTTTTTGTAATTTTTAGTTGTGTTTGTCATTTTTTTTAATTACTAAGCTTACCCTATTAACTAGGCATGAAGATGTTAGCTTAGTTTTTTTTTTATTTGGTTTCATTCATAAACACCATATTAATCTCCTCTTAGTAGTCAAATTCTTAGTTCACATAATGACATGCTCGGTGGGACCAAACACATCCCACACATGAAGAAGATCATTCTGTAACTTTAAAATCTTTATTTGGATCATTAAAACTCTTGAAATTTGATTTTCTAACTTTATTTTTCCAATTTTTTTGTCATGGGTTTACACAGTAACTGTCATCGATTAGTAAAACCATCATCGATTGGCATAGCCATCATCGATCACTATTGGTATAACCATTGTCAATTAGATAGCCATTTTTGGTTAGTAAGTGTAACCATTTTTTATTATAGAACTGATGGTGGTCATTTTTTTCTTAAAAACTCAAACCCGAGAGCTAATAGGCCATTTTAAAATGCTTGGTTTGGGGTCATACAAACTCCATTTTAGATGATTTTTTTTTAAAACCACGTGTTTTCTCCTAACTTTTTAGAATTTGAAATTATTTTACCTTCAAGTTTCATATATTTTTCAAAAAAAATTGAAAATATATTTAAATTTTTTCTAATCTAACATATTTTTCTTTTGGGGTGATGCCTTAAGGGTAGACAGGTAACCAACAGACATGGAACTTGTTAAAGCATGTTATTAAGACATCTTTGGCATGATTTTAAAATGAATTAGGATTTTTTTTTTTTGTTCTTAATGAAACATTTAGGTTCTTAAGTGAATTTTTTCATAATTTAGGCTTTCAAAGTTCACAATCTTAAGACCAAGGGGTCAAATGAACACCACCCAATCTTTCAATGTTAGGTGCTTTAAAATGAACTCATCTTTCGAAAAGTTTTTTGTCTTCAATAGTTGTTTGATCTAATTTTGTTTAGCAAAGAGAGGGGTATTGAATATATTCTCTTCTATTTTTCCCCTTTATGGAACCCTTGGAATCAAAAGCACCATTCCTATTGTAAAAATCCTAGTCCAAGGCTTAGAAAGAATGTCATCTAAAGCACTCCCTAAAAAATCATCCAAGTTTGGGTGACCTTGAAAATGACCCTAAAGTATTTATTTTTATGTCTTTCATTTAATTACATTTTGTCTTGTGAGGGGGACATCATTACCTCCCTTGAGTTCTTTAGGGAAGATTTGACTCAAGGTTTCCTCTCTCGACATTGACTTCACTTACTCCTTCTGAGTTGCACATGGGATGTATCTACATTTGGACATCACACTACACTAAGTGAATATCAAGATATAGTGGTTGTAAAAAGGATTACACTTTTTTACAACTAGCCAATGTTACGGTCACCTAATTTCTATGTTTTTCTTTTGTATTGTTTGACATGAAAGTCATTATGCAATTAATTCTCCTTGAGACATTCAAAACTTGATAGTTTAGTTAACCCCACATTGCCATACCCTTGTTAGGATTTGGATGGTTATACTTAGAGTATTTTGGTCATTTCTTATTGGTATGTTTTAAGACTAACACTTGTTTGTTTGTTCATAAAGCCATGTCAAAACCCATTTATCTATATGTCACTCTTGTGTCTAAAGAGGTGTTATGCTGGCCATTTTACACCGTACTTATGATTTGAAATATTTTATAAACTTGTTTTTGTTTGTGTCATTTTATTTGAGGAGGGTATTATTATGCTACCCAAATCATGTCAAAATTTTTTGAGACTTTTTGAGTATTTGAAACATAACATAGATCACATCATTTTGAGCATGCTTACACCATTAGACTACTTAATTTGTTTCAAGACTTATTTACCATTGTATCAAAAACCATTTGTTTCAAACCATGTCATGTATACCATTTAGACATTTGTCTTGTGCTATCATGTTATCCAATATTGTCTAGCTTGTTTGGTAAAATCTTAGTTTTCAATTAACCTTGTCAAGTTTAGATTCAAACATTAATTGATTTTTGTTTGGGCCTTAATTCATGGGGTTGATACATAGATATTTATCTTTTAGGTTTCTTAACTTAGATTAATCAATTAACCATCATTATTTGTGCCTTTATTTGGGAAAAACACATCCTTTATCTAAATACCTTTTGTTTTATTCCTTATGCCAACTAATCATGTTTATGTTTGATTCTGTGTGTTGGGTCTATGTCAAAGTTATTTCCAAACTTATTAGATTAAATAAAATCACATCAACCTTTGTTTTAAGTCTAGATTTTGATGCCATTTGGATAAAAGTCCTAGCATATGGTTATTTGTTTGAGCCTAGATTTTGACTCCATGTTTGGACAAAAGACCTAGTAACTCAACTTTTCCCTTTCCTAGTTTAGACCTTGTTTGGAACACTTTAACCTAAACCTTTGACATGTCAGGTTTTATTCAAATTCTTAACCTTTTATGCATATAGCATTTAACATTAAACATTTAATGTTAGACTTTTTTATGCTAAGTCTTATCATGAACCATTTCAGAGATACAACTCCAATTTTAGACCATATTGGAGATACAATTTCAACCCCTTTGACCAAGTTAGAGCAAGTGTGAACTAATTGTCCTTTGGACATAGGTTTTCAGATTTTGTAAAAATCTAAGAATTTTTATTTTAGATATTTCATCATTTATGTAGATATGTCTTGCTAAAATTATGGTGGAGTCACATACAATCCAGCTTATGATAGAATGGCCACACGAAATCCTACTAGGAACCCCTATAGAAAAAGATTTTCTAAGGAGTTTTATTATTCTCCCTACAATACTCCATATGGGGAACATAGTCAAAATTGACAAAATCTAAATTGAGACCTTGATTGGCATGAAGAGGTTTGTGAGGAGGACTTTAAAGACCCAACTACAAATAATGTTTTTTGGGATACAGATCCATACCCTCTTTATAATAATCAGTATATGGAACACAATCAAGAACCAGCTTATAAGCCAACTCAAAACTAGGATGATATGGTTTATGAGGAATAATTAGATGCTTTGGCTTATGTGAATCATCAGGCTCCACCACATCATACCATTTATATTTTAGGACCATAATGTTGCACCATTCCCATACCAAGACCTCATCTTTTGGTTTGTGTGAGCAATCATGTTCCACAATACCAAACCATTTATATACCAAGACCTCATCCTTTGGCTCATGTGATCAGTCATGTTCCCCAATGCCCTACCATTATCCAACCATAGACCATTCCTCTTACATTACCAATCCCATCCAAACCTCAACCAATCCAATCCTTTAAAGACTAATCTATGTTTAAAACTAGTATTTTGAAACTCATTAGAAACCAAAGCCAAGAAAACCAATGCAAGATGTTTTTGTTTAACCAACCACTTGTGATAAGTCAACCTATGATGAATCACCTATTGATCCTAACCTAGGTATTAATGAGTCTCACATTGATGAGCCAGTCTTTTTTTAGTCACTTCTTAATTATTATAACTGCCTTTGGAAAAATCATTACCTTAACCATATGCCTATTTTTCAAGAGCCTTCTATTGACAAGCCAGTCACTGAAGAGTCATTTTTTGACCATTTTTCCATCCTAGAGGAGTCCCACTCTAACAAACTAGTTTTTGTGGAGCCCATTATGCCATCACAAGATGTTACTTATCCAAAACAAAATATTCAATAAGACATCATTATAGTAGAGTACCTATTAGATGAAGAATCAGAGTTAGAGTTAGGTTATATTCTTGAATTGATAACAAATTTAGCATCAGAATTAGAATCAACATTAGTCTCAACATCAGATTTAGAGTCCTTTGAGTTAGAATCAAATTCAAAAGAAGAATATGTTCATGATTGTTACAACATTGGTTACATATGCATTGTAAATTAATTTGAATACATTTTTTATCCTTTTACAATTTTTGAGGATGAGTACTTCAACTTTGACACAAGTTATCTTAGTATCTTCTATGAGGATTGTGTAGACTCTCCCTATTCCATTACCATTCCACATGCCATTACCATCAACCAAAATATCCATATCATTGACATTACATATCCCACAAGTGTTTATTAGAATCAATAGAATCACACTTTTTTGAAATACATCCATGGTGACATAGTAGTTGAAGAAGAGAAAAGAGGCCAAGACCACATTCATATAGCAAAGAACACTCTTTGAGTGAAACATTTTCAAAGGTGCTAGGGGATAATCAAAGTCAGAACTTAGCATCTTCTAGTGAAACTTTTTTAGAAGTATTAGAAGATAATCAAAGTCAAAAATCAACATTCCTTAGTGAAACCTTCTCAAAGGTACTACAAGAAAATCAAGATAGATTCATTAGTGAAACCCTCTTTGAGGCACCAATAGCTAAGCACAAAAGTTCTTCATAGCTTGATGAAGACAAAATCAAATATCAAATCAAAATAAATGCCAACCTATAGCCAAATCAGATGGTATCTACTCTCAGGCCCAAACAACAAAAAAATATGATGGTCCTATTGAGAGAACAAGTCTTCGATGCCACCACAACCAAAATTATGTTGAATCTAACATCAACAACATTACATGTGACTAAAAGTCTTGATCTTCATTTATTTCCCAACCATTCCACATTCCATTATCATTTATCATTCCAAAACAAACCTATCAACCATTATTTATCACTATTTACCATCCATGCTACATTTTCCTTTGTAGAGGCTACAAAGATACTTTATCTCAATGTTTGAAGGAATTAGAATCAATGACCAAGGAAGATCACAAAATCATTCTCAAAAACTAAATTTGTAGGCCATTCTTGATAGAGAATTTATTTAGATGAGGTATGGGCTAGTAATTAACATGATCAAGTATTCTCTTTGTATCATTTATTGATTACGACGTGCATCTCCCCATCAATAAGAATAAAAGAATCAAAAACCACACCCAGGATAAAAAAAATGTACCATACCATTTCATATTACCATTTCAATTATTACATATCCTTTTACCATTGTTGCATATCCCTTCCATTTACCTTACCTTACCACTTGGGGGCAACCCTCTTACCATTTTATCAAACCATCATTATCATTGAAAAAGACCATGTCATCCTATCATTCCATTCCTATCTAGACCAAAGCCTATTTTTATTCATCCTACCCAATCCTATTTTGATCTTGGCTACTTTGGTTCTTCCAACACTTTTTGTGATGGGATTTCAATCAGGTTTCAATAATCAATCAAATCTGTGTTTACAATAGAAATCTATGAAAGTAGTGTTACAGTAGATCTAGAAAGATATCTTTCATTTTCCATCTTGTATCAAGTTTGTTTATGTGAGCCTAATTATAACCACCTATGGTCAAATTAGTATCATTGACCTATGCCATTTTATCCTATTTATAACCATCTATGGGAAAACTAGGGGTAACACTTGTTTACCATGCATTGCCACATCATCTTGCCATCATTATTTTCATTTGACTAGCCATTTTCTAGATTTGAGAACTTGTTAGGACCTAGTTGGTTTTTCCTCACCTTTTGTGTTGATAGAATTACTATGAATTGAGGTCATTTTAGGACTATGTGGGACATGCCCAATTCATGTTGAGGTCACCTTAGTCCCCATTTCCATACGCTCTCACCATTTTGTAAGTAGGTATCTTCTCATTCTCTAATAAGTTAAGATACATCAAAAAATGCCAAAAACATTCATAATATTTCAAAATCCAAAAACATTTGTCCTATCTAAGCCTAGTTAGTTATCCTCAATCCACCTTACTGGGGCATGGTCATTATTAGGATGTTTTCTTTTGCTTTTGTTTTTAGGGTTTTTGTTTATTTGTATAGTTCAAGTTGTTTGTTTTTTTACTTTCCTTTTTGTTTGTTTTTTGCACTATTGCCTTGACTCAGTCTATATGTGTTCATTGGGTGATTCCTTGAGCACATTATTCTTGAGTCCATCCATATTCATATGTCAACATTGTCATCATGGTTTTTATCATTGGTGCATTATTTTTGAGTGTTTATTGGATCAGGAATCATTCCTTATGCATATTTTGGGATAGTCTTCATGTTTTCTCTCATGATGCCTACCATCACATGCTACAGTAAAAATTATCTTCAAGAAGCTCTACAATCAATAGATCTATAAAATTTTATCCTTGGCACCTTGGAAAATCCTTCCCTCCCACCCTTGATCAAATCAACCCATTGACCATTCTAGTTGTATCATTGCTAATCAGGATAAACATCTCCTCATTGGTAGGTACAACTGAATCATTCACACTAATGAATCTTATTCTTCTATTCATATCTTTCATAAATTTACACCCACTCATATTTAATATATATTCTAGGTTATATCCTTGAGTTATGCTTGCTAATCAATCCTAATTGGGGCACAATCATCTTTAACCAATCGAGTTCCTCTTAATGATTATAACTTCCTATGGGAAAATCATTATTTTGATTTTTATTCTGGATTATAACCACCTTTAGGCAAATTAGTATCCTTTTTAGAATCAATGCATGTAAGAATTTTATCATTTGGATTAATCTCAACCATAGGTTAATTCCACATTTCTTCTTGTTTTTTTTTAGGGACCATCCATCAATAAATGTAACGGCCACTCCCTCAAGGGGGCATCATCATAGGCTTCCCAAAACCATTTCAAGCTTTGTTCTTTAGTCATCATCTTCTTCTTGACATACAGGGCATCTCTCATTATTTGATAAGACATTGCTTTAACTATAGTTTATAACATCTCACCAAATAGGGGAAAACTATAGATACCTAAATCTGGCCACTGATAACCTCAAACTAGGCTTTTAACCAATTTCCACCAAAGTGTATAATTTAGCCTAAAAACACTAAAGTGCATTAAATGAGTTGAAATTGACATATTAAAGTTCCAATTTTGGCTAGGGTATTACTAAATGGGGTAATTCAATTTATGGGATAGCTAACTTTGATCAGATCATTTCAAGTCAAAATACCAATTTTGTACCTGGGTGCTCTAGATTGCTCTTTTCTATCAAATTTCTTGCATGAGACATGTGCCTTTGTTTTTCTATTGGTAATATCCTAAATGGGATAATGGATATAATGCATATAACATCAGATTCAAATTCTAATCTAGTTTATTTTTTTACCAATAACAAGGTCTCAAAAACCTATAAATAGGAGGCCTTAGCACATCATTTCTAAGCTTAATTAATGCAAAGTTATAATGCAGAATTGATTAGAAAGCTTCATGCAACTAGTGTTACCATACCAAATTGATTCCATGCCAAGCCAAGCCACAAGCCAAAGGTTCCAAGGAGAGATGGAGGTAGCCAATTTTCCATTGCCAATGACTTCATGAGCATAAAGCTGAGTAAGCCACTACTACAAAGGCATTTGGAGCATCCAAGGAAGGTGAAGGAATTCTTGTTGTTTTTTCTTACTTTTTAGTTGTGTTTGTCATTTGTTTTTGTTACTAAGCTCACCCTAGTAAATAGGCATGAATATTTTAGCTTAGTTTGTTTTTTATTTGGTTTCATTCACTAACACTACTAATCTCCTCTTCTTAGTCAAATTTCTAGTTCACAAGAGAATGAGACAATATGTTAAGGAATCTATAGTCTTCATTAAGTAAGATCCATAATTTAAGTAAATAAACTATGAAAAGTTATGGAATAGGTAAAAATTATTATTATTATTGATCAAATGGTATGAAAATGAGTAGGTCTTCACCATAATCAGGTGGAGCATGAGTTACAAAGGCCAAAATGACTAGTTCTTATAGAACTTGAGAGAGAGAGGAGAAGAGAGAAGTCCAAAGGTAAAAAATACACTTGTAAAATTAATAAAATGAGTTAAATATACATGAAAATAATATTTTAAATTAACCATGCAAGGTCAATAAGAACAAGTGTCACCCAAGTCATGAAACTCTTGAAATGGGCCAAAAAAGTTCTCATTCTAGCATAGAAAACAAACTTCATGATTTAGCTTTATTTGAGCATCCAAAAACTAATTAAAGATAGGTATGATGATTGAAATTAATTTTAAGGATTTCATACATTCCTCTCCATGCATTGGTTATAGTGTTGGTCATCTGGAAATGAGCTATCACCATCTACAGTCAAAGAAACTCCTCTTTCCCACACCTCTTACACTTCACCTCAAAATTAGATTTATTTTCACATTAAAATCCATTTTATAGAGTTTATGACATTTTTAAATATTTTACATGGCCTTAGATGTATTAGACACATCTTAAAATCAATGCACTTGAAGTTTTCCACCCTTCTCACTAGCTTAGTCATTATGCCAATTTTGACTAGCTAAGATAAAGTATCTAATTGAGGCACTTACGAATTATTCAAATGAATTAAATTGAAATTTTGAGTTATATTAAGTCATAATATTCCCTTATATGTTATTTTAATCTCTTGGAACCTCCTATAACCTATACAACACATAAAATAGTCAAAAATACCCTACTTTTTACTCCATCCATATAGTTTCGTACAACTCAAAAGGATGGGAAGGATATTTAAGGAGTCCTATAAAATTTTAAACCACTTTAATTATCAAAATATCTCATTTAAAATATCCTTCCAACCTAATTTCTCCAATCAAGTCACTCCAAGGGTTTAGTAAGGGTTTTGAGTGTTTTCTGCTCTTAAGGTTTGTTTATGAAGTTGGAACATTAGAAATGCAAAAAAAATATCATTATATAATATTTAAATACCCTTTATATCCCCTCTAAACTTCCCTAACCTCCATGAAAATTCTCATGAAAGATGTGAACAATTAAATCTCTCTTATCAAGCTTGTTTTTCCACTTTGCATTGGTTTGATGTAGCCTTGAGGCAAAGTAACATTATTTATAGTTTTTAATTCACTCAAAAAGATTTAAAACCTCAAATTTCATAATATAAACACGTTACATCTTATTATAAATCTTATCCCATGCTATAATTGAAGGAGATCTCTCATTTGGGCACTAAGCCTAACCATACCTAATAGCCTGTCCGCATCTTAAAGCCTAAAATGACTTTTTGATGGATTTCCATATAAGGTTTAAATTTTGAAACATATTTCATGAAAACATACACATTTTAAAATTATTTATAATTCATACCTAAGTCTGGAAGTAACACTGACCTCTCATTTGGACATGAAAATAAAATCCTACCTTTACGCCTATTTGTAAACTTAGCCACCTAAGCCATATTGTTGGGTTCCTTAATTATATGAGGTTTTACTCATGTTTTATTATATTTAATCCAACTTCGCATGCCTCATTTCCATGTCCAAACAGCCCCTAGTCCACCCTTCTCACTTATCTTCTCCAACTTGGTAGTTTATGCATAAAGGGAAGTGCCCTCTATATAAGACAAAATAGAGGGTACTTCCCCTATTCAGTCAGACAAAGTGAAGGTTTTTTGTGATTACTTAATTCATAAGAATTTTTTTTACCAATTTTCATCCCTTGACCAGTTCATTTGACCCGTCAACTCTCTCAAGATCTAAAATTGACTTGTGTAAAAGAGCACTATGCACAGTTTTTCAATGTGGATTGAGTATGCATGATTGGAGCCCCTTTTCTCTACTTGTATTCCATGTCAAGATTTTATATCTATAATAATGATAAATATTATTTTTTTATATTTCCATTCACCATTTCAACTCCCTATATACCTCTCATTACATAGTTGACTAGTCAAGACAATATACAACCTTTCTAGCTATGCTTTGTTTCAAAATATTGCACTTATAGATATTCTTATCTTGAGTTTGACCTTTGAAAATTAAATAATAATTTATTGAATATTTCCATGTTCACTTATCATTTTTTGGACCTATTTTGACCTTTATTATCCTAAATCAGCACTTAGGTACCCTATTTTAGTCATTGTCACCCTACAGTCACCTACAGTTAACTGTATGGAGTCCTGTAGGTGGATTTAACCTTAAACTTATGCTATATATGCCATGGATAAAATATAAGATATTTTTAATTAATTTAGAGTGATATTTAAATAACCAATATTTATATCCTCATGCTTGAATCTCACTTCATGACTGGGTCAAAAGCTAAAGTATGTTATAGGTGAATGTCCATAAAGGTAGGGACACATGTAGGTGTATATGGGGGAAAAACACACTATATCATTCTCCTTGAGTGACCTTTCAAATACTTAATGTTATCTTAAACCATATGAAACTATTTCATCATGAAACATGGTTTCATACTACAACTTGGATGAAGAGGTCTATTATAGCTCAGACCTGTAAATAATACTAAATGAGTTTAGTGTTCCAATAACAACTTTGAGGCCCCCCAATAACCATCTTCCACTAATCCTCTTGACTCAATTATTTGTAGGGACCTTCTCCTTCATGGATACTAAATTTTTTTATCATTAATATTCTCTATAACTATTGATAACCATGTAACAAAATCATGACAAAATGGCTTTAGGCCTTTATTTTCCTGTTTTAGGGATTTGATCTTGTACCTCAGTCCTTGAATCCTTCTATCATATTTTACACTTTCCTTTGCCAACCTAATCCTAAAAATATGTTTTTAAAGGTATACATAACATACTAGGATATCAATAAATTTTCCATCTCATACTTCAACATTTTTATATGGCTATTTGGTTTCTTGTTAACACTTATAGGTGGTTATGCTAACATAAAGCCTATGAAGATGAGGATGGGCATTGGACATGGGGGCAGACCATCCATTGAATTTTATATGCTATAAAGATTTAAAAACAATTACTTGATCATGAAAAACCTAATATAAGGTCCAAAACTCCATCTTAATATTTTATTTCTATTAGCACCAGTTGTAGGTGGTCATTTTCAAGGTACATGAATAATATAAGATGGCACGTAGTGAATGTTAAATTTTAATTTCAAATGGGTTTTGACCTATCTCCTAGAGTTTAAATGGACTATAATAATTATATATAATCCTATCCAACACATATTCTCCCTCCCAACATGATTTCTTTTCATGAGATCACCTATACACACATTTTAATGGTAGGAGACTGTGAGTTTAGGTAGTGGATAGAATTTGAACAATGTATGTTAATGAATGATCTCATTAATATTCTTAAGATAATTATAAATTAATAAAATTTATTATTACATTAATTATTTATTAATAAAACATCCATTCCAACATAAAATCTCTTGTAAACACCTGTTACAGAGTAGGTAGGGATAACAAGTGAATGTTTGTGTGTCATACGAGCTTAAAAACTATGAATATTAATTTGGATACTAGAGTTATAAGGTGAAAGGAATCAAGAGATAATTTAAAACATAAAAATTAACCTATCACAACCCCCTATAACCATTTCTAAAGCATGGGAATATTGAAAATAGTGAAAACCTACCCGTTACATAGAAAAGTGTCTTCACTTGTAATCTAAGATACTTTGCCCATCAAAACATCATGAAACATGAAATAAAACATGGATAAAATATAAGGAGGAATTATACATCATTTGGAAACAACATGAGCAATTGGATTGTATGTAAATGTCCAATCCAAATCAAAACTTATAAGATGCATAGATTAGCAAGTAGAAAAACACAGTCAACTTCATAAGGATGGTTCATAAAGTACATGCCACCATTATTTAAATTATTATATTTAAATTAATATCTATGACTGTAATTTTACTTCCCAAAGGCATTTGACTTGGAAGTTCTACAATTGTTTGTACCAAGCATAAACCAATCAAATAGTTTTGTGTGCCTAAAAGGGTGAAAAAAACCCAATTTTGACACATCCATAGTAATTCAATTATGTAAATGGATATAAGGAAGTTGAAGAGAGATTCTCTAACCTTATCCCACATGTCACCCTCCCTTTTGGGTCGTGCAAGTGCCAAACTCTTCTCTTTTCCTAAGAAAATTTCTCTTTCTTCTAAAAAACCTATCACTTTCAATTATGAATAGTTGATTAAGGCATAATAGACACATGTCATATGAAATCACACTTATTACACCTTCACACTTACCCATGAAGCCTTATCACTCATTTAATGCCCTATTTTAACCCCTAAATGACTCAAAATGATATAAGGACTAAAATGACTAATGACTAAGCCTAATCTAATATGAAATCACACTAAATGAATTATAATACACCTTAATGCATATATATTAGACCCCTAAAACACCTTAAAATCATTTTTTTACCTATAGGGGTCCCAATTTGACCTATAGGATCAAATTTGGTCAACATACTTTTTACTAGTTCTCAAATTTAGTTGGGGCATGTCATATGGACATGGATTGCACACATTCCTAGTTTCCATATTATAGTAAAGGCATGATTTAGAAGCATGTACTCCACATTTATTCAATATTTAGTACTTATACTATTCTATAGATTTAATAGAGGTATGTCATATGGATATGGATACCACATATTCAAAGTTTTTAGATTTGGTGGGGGCATGCTTTGGAATCATGTTATCCACACGTATTCAGTATTCAACATCTCCAATTTACATTAGGGGATGTTTTGGAAACATGTAATCTACATTGGTACTTATATCAATTATATAATTCTCCATATATAGTGGGGGTATGCTTTGGAAGCATGTCCTCCACATTCACACAATTACCTGACTTGGATAAAGCACATAATTATATGATTTAGATTCCTAGTTGTAGCATAATTATATGTATGGCACCATTGTTATATAGAGTTTCAACTTGATACATATTGAAGGTGAATATTCTATGAAACATGTGCCTAATATTTCAAAATCTAAATCAATCCCAGATTTTAAAACTATTGCACATACTGATACCCCATGGATTTTTATGGACTTTAGGGGGATAATCTATAGCAGTAGTTGGTTCACCTTTTGTTATGGTTGAGGTGATTAAATAAACTAATCTTTCCAAGATTTTAGTTTGGACTTGATCATCCCAACTCATGAGGTTATAAGTATTATTAGGTTTCATGATTGAACTAATCTCAACTGCCAGTTGGCAAATCACTTTTGTCTCGAATTTGCGGGCATATGCCTTGAAATTTATCTCTCTTTATCTCCTTGGATATATTCAATTTAAATATTTATCTCTATTTATCTTAATCTTAGTTTCAAATCCTTACAATGATACATCTTTTTCAAAACAACTTGTCAATAGGTAAGGGACTTACATCGGCACACATATATAATCCCAAAACTTGTTCTTTTAATTTCAATAAATTTAAAGTACTTTTAACCTACATTATATGCACTAATTATATACTATAACATGTTATTGGTTACCATCTAGTCACCATTAAATCACTCAAACTCAACTCTAGTGAAGCACTCAAATTTACTTAAGCAAAGATAGGGTGTGCATACACACCCAGGTATCAAGTACTAAAGGTGAAGATAGGGTGCACATACACACCTAGGTATGAAGTACTTAAGCAAAGATAGGGTGTGCATACCCTATTATGATATAAATCAAAAGAAAAACCTATTTATAGGTATGAATTACTAAAGGTATAGTCACAAGGTCTTATTTTCTAAGTTACAAGCTAGGTCATTATTGTACTTTACCCATTACATGATTCACACATAAGCCAACATGTAGGGGATAACTACATGAGTTTAAGGACCTCTTCTAGAATAATGTCTATGTAGGCAGTACCCTTTGATAATAGGGTTATTACGAGTCAGATCGACACTATGTGCCCACTAAAATATTTTTTTATAAGGTCACTATTAACTAAATTTACCATAAGTCAAATTAGGTGAACCCCCTATAGTTGAAATTTTTATATAGGGGTCTAATAGGGTCTTGTCTGTGTCTCATGGTCTTAATAGGGTCAACATTGTGTTTTAGTTTCATCATATTTATCTTAGATAGTCCTATACCATTTTAAATAAACTTTTGTGGTCATTTATGGTACTTGTATGATTTACCATAAAAAAAGTGTGTCAATATGTCATTCAATGTCTATGTGTTATTTAGGTGATAGAGTAACTATTTTGAGCTAAAAAACTATAGGTTTCAATGTATAAGAAGAAGTTAACAACAAAAAGAGAGAGTTTGGGTAGTTGTATAGACTATAGGTCAATATTAGCATGTGTGGAAGGATTAAGAATGACCCTTTAGGTCCTATAAACTCAGTTTCATGCTTAATTACCTTTTACTAGATCAATAATGGCATAAAACCTTTATATCTCTCAGTCACTCTTATTTATATGCAATGTCAACTAGTTTTAGTATGGTATAGAAAAAAAAGTGAGTTGGATCTAATACTATTGAGGTATGTAAACATTCCTTGTATACTTCAAATCAATTATAATATTTAGAGGTTTGGTGCTTTGTTTTTATGGAACATTTCTAAGAAGGTATGCTCCTTTTCTACATGTTATTTCCCATACCATATAGGTGAACACCAATTTAGTGCACAATATCTTATATATTACATGTTCACCTACAAGTAGCTAAATAAAGGACTGAGTAGAGTTGAATGAAGTGTTTGAGCCTATTTGAGATCTTCATCAAGTCTAGGATAATTGATAGTGTCATATTAATAATGGTGAAATCAAAATATAATAGGTAGAATTGAATCCTATGTCCAAAAGTTGATAAATTTTCTTTAGGGACATATTTCCTTAATATTTATGAAACAAGGATTTTACCTTATATTTGATCCTTCCATAATAGGGTGACATAAGGTCTAGACAAGTCTAAGTGTCTTCATAATATATCAAAATCATAGGGTAAATACCTTTATGTATAATATAGATTGATTTACCATGACAGGGTGATATAATAATTCTTATAATTCAAGAAATCTTTCATTGTAGACTTTTAGTGTCATCTATAGTACTTTTGAACCCTGAGTGATCCTATAATGCAAAAATGACATGATGGTTGCATAACTCAAAGCATAGTGACTCCATTTGGATTGAATGTTTCTAGTAACCTCAATAAGGGTTAAAGAGTATGAAACATAGTGTCAATAATAGATCATCACCTAAAGGTCTCATAGCTGCTAAATTGTCATCTACAGTTAATCTGTAGATCATAGTATGTTGATAGTGAGACATAAGGATCAAACCCTATAGACATGATTATATATGAAAGAATAAGGATGATAAATTCCATAAATATTAATTAATAGAGTTTAATTATAGTTATTTTAGGTATAATATCACATACAAGGGCCCATTTTATTCTCAGAATGGCACCTATAGTTGATTGTATACTCACAGTATACTAAACTAGGCAGTTTGGAGGTTGGCAAGTCCTAGGGCATGATATGGATGTGTCCAACTATGATATGAGATAAAAATATCCAAGAATAACATAGGTCATGGAACTCCATGTTATAACATTAAAATATACCTATAGAAACCCAATCTCCACCCAAAATAGGCACCTATAATATGACTCCAGACTAGGCCTAGTTAAATAGAGGTGAATTCAGAAGGTTGACAGAGGTTGGTGATGAATATATCATGATATTATAAAATTTATAGTGTTTAAATAAAATATATTACATTATACTTAGATAATATAGCTATATCAAAGAGGGATTCAACTCTTAACCCATAGTCAGCTCAAAACCCCTATACATTCATCAACTTAGTAAGATTATCTTAAAGTTTGTATAGTTGTAAATGATAGAAAGGTGATCTAACCTTGAAATTTGGTAAAAACATGTCTTCATGACCTATTATATCCTCTAATATATTCAATATGTATGGATAAATAGGGGAAGTGTGCTCTATTTTATCTCAGACAAATAACACCCCAAGCAAACATGACTGTAGGCTTGGTAAGTACATGGTAAGAGGATAATATGAGAAGTATTGGATCAACTCAAAATGGTTTATAAATTTATGTTGATAATGAAAAAATGTTGAGATATATTTTTATTTAGTATGAGTACCTAATAGTGGTTATAAACAACTGAAACATAGTCAGGCCTAATATGCCTAGAATTAGGCCTAAGCCCTATAGGGGTCTAATTCCTTTCCTAAGACCATATGACCATTATAACCTATTTGACGACATTAAAAGAGATATTTATAATGATTTTTATCCATTTTTATGTAGATAACATCTCCAAGTTGGTAAAATTTGGCCTATTTCACCTCATACTTACATAGAATACACTCAAAAGTTTGATAGGCTAACTTCAAGAGTGCACACCTATATGGATTGGTTATATGGTAACCCAAGGAGTTGGAAAAATTTGAGGAGGCTCACGATCTTAAAATTTGTGAAATTTTTTGAGATTTTAGATATAAACATTTCATGAATAATCCTTAAGAGACCAAACCCTTTAAAACCCTCCTAAACCCTTGGTTTTCACTTGATGAAGGAAATACCAATGAACATAAACTCAGAAGGAGTAGTTTGGTATGTAGAATATTTGTAACTTGTATAGTAATCTTTAATTATCCTTCTCATATAATTTTTAGATACCCTACTTGTATCAATAGGGTGAAAATAGGGTTTCTTAGAGGTTTTTTTGTTTTTTATAGGTACACAGGAGAGTTTAAAAGTGAGAATAATTTGGGGAGGTCAATTAGGACTTGTCCTAACTCCATATGTCCATTTATCACATCATATGGACATGAAAAACTTCTACTAATTGATTCATCTCAAGTAGTCTTTGGTAGAGAGTGAAAATGGAGAGTGACTACCAAGTGAGAAAATGAGAAGTTGGTTTTTAGACCTTTTTAAGGTCTAATTCAAGGATTGAAAGGCAAGGGGTATCTAGATAAGTGTCATATCACCTCTTAAATTTATTTTATTTAGTAATTTAAGGACATTTGGATGATAAATGTGAAGAATGAGACCAAGAGGGTTAATGAGTGATTGTAGATGGTAAGTATAAGTGTCCAAAATATGGATATCAGTTAGGGCCACATATGATGACTATTATGGAGTGTTTCTAAACCCTCATTAATATTTAATATGTTTCAAATCTCCCTAGTCTATTTTTGAGTAGTTAAAATATGCCTAATAATGAAGGTAATTCAATATGGCAATTAAAGACCTCTACACCAATTTTGAAGAGTATTCATGCTTCAAATGGAAATTTATCCAAAGAGACCTTTCATGGAGTATTTCATACTCCATTACCATGTAAAGTAGCTAGTTTTCATGCCTTTACATGTGGAATTTTGACCCTTGAAATTATTTATTCTCTCTCTTCTCACATTCTATAAATGCAAGCCATTTTGGCTCTTGTATTAGAATTCCACATCTAGTATGATAAATCCCTACTAGTTTAATATTGTAATTTTCCTTTGAAATAAGATATTAAATCTAGTTTTGAACTAACAAACTATATTTTATAATTATGTGAAGTTATGTATAGTGAAAAGTCAAGTGATTGATATATATCCTTGCTTTCTCTCAATCCTTCCATGTTTGATGCAAGTTGTTTCAACTCTAACTGGTCACATGACATGTTGTCAAGTGTATTGGTATATTTTCAAGTGTAAAAGTACCCTAAGTGTTTGAATATGATATTTGGTTCACTTAACTTGTGTAATTCCATGCATTTCACCTCTATGTTTGAAATATTAATGTTAGAGTAATTTAGGATTTTAAGACTAGGATTGCGAGTCATGTCTCTTAGTTCACTTTGGTAATATTGTGCCAATATTTCTAGTGTATCACCCCCTTAGAGTATTTTAATTTCATGTCTACTTTTATCCCTTTTTATTCAAGAAATTAGTTAATGTAGGTGATAATCATTTAAAGATCAATCTAGGGAGCTAGCCCTTAAACCTAGAGGTCTACCTCTACTATAGTCAACCCATAGGCCTAGATGTATTCCAATGTTACCTAAATCTTAGATTAGGACTGAAAAACCTCCTACAAGGTGTAAAATTTGGTGACAATAGTTTTTACATTCCTGGTGGGACCATTTTCCTAAAGACATCTTATCAAGGTGAATTTTGGTTTCGATGACATCAGGGATGCATATGGTGTTCTACTCAGCATTTGGAAACTCCATTAAAGATAATATTTGGTTATAAACCATTGTTTTCTTAGTTACTATGTTCAATATCCTTACTAGGTCATTAAATAGTAGAGGTCTCAATCCCATAAACCCATTCCTTCAACCTGAACTTCCTCTTGAAGTTTAACATCCTTAGCCTATCTTGACCTTTGAAGAATAAGATGACTTTTCAAGCTAATAATATCAATAAAGTGAAAAAAAATTTGAGGATAACATGGCTAGGAATAATTCCTTCCCATCCTTTAACACTGAAAATCCCACACCATAATGCATATGATGATAGACCCCCTAATGCTACTAAAAGTGTTCCCACATTCAATGGTGAAGGTCATATCACTCCTAGTGAACATATTAGGGATATATCAAAAAATTTAAGCTTTCATAATGATACCAAGATCAGCATTGCTATTAGAATCCTTATCATGTCACTTAAAGGGAAAGCACTTGACTAGTATAAGACATTGCTCAGAGGGTGTATCACAACTTAGGATGATTTTGGATAGTTGTTAACCTCAATTTTTGAAGACAAGAGTGATCATACATCACTCATTCATTAGCTCAATGTCATTCAAAGAACCCCTAAAGAGATCATGCATGATTTTAATGAGAGATTCAAAAAAACTTGGCATAGGCTTCCTCCTCCCATGAGACCACCTATAAGCTCTATGTTTCCCACATATCTAAGGTCTATTGGTACTGACATATCCATAATATTGTATTCCATGGGTGGTTACACCTTACCTAAATCATATGACCTTTCCATTAGAGCATAGAAAGGCTAATAAAATCTATAAGGTTGCCTCCAAAAGTGCCTATGCCTTTGTTTCCAAATATTTCTATTGATACTTCAAGTGTTTCTAAAGTCCTTAAGGCTAATACCAAGTCTATAATTAATTTTAAGGATGCAAAAGATGTTATTGATTGGAAAGCAAGATATCAAGCCTTAGAGGCTCAAACTAGGAAACTGAATCTACAATATGATATGAATTAAAACCCCTATCCTTATTCTCAACAATTAAATAGGTTCATACCTAAAAAATAAGTTCAATATATAGGTCAAGGATATCCTAACTTCAATAGGCATACCAATACATACAATCCAACCTCCACATCCAATACAAGAGCAATAGTGTTGGTGCATAGCAACTTGGTGCAAAGAGAGGAATGGAAGCAAGGTCAATTATTGTATGCCAATGAGTATGGAGATCATGATTTTTTTGTTTAAAGATGAGTAACTCCTAAAATATTAGTATAATATAATGTTATAATGCAAGAAAATGAAGGATGACAACCTCAAAGAGTGTGTCTTAAAAATTAACTAGTAGAAGACACCTATGTTCTTAACCAAGGTAATTCAATTTTAGAAAATAATAGATCAAAGAAGAAGGCCATGGGAGATGATAATGGTGACTATAAAATTTCAATTAACCCTCATACAAGGTAGGAATTTGTGACTACAAGTATGGTAGTCCCTATAACTCTTGTACCCACTTCAAATCAGAATGTTAGAGGGGTTACTCAAAATGTTCCAATGTCTCAAGTTCTAAACACTTCCCTACCTTCAAGTACACAATAAAATTTAAATGCTCCTTCTTTAAACATTTTTGAATCTTTGAAGAGTGATAATCCATCTCTTTTTATTTTGGAAGTGCTTCATTTTCTTGGCTAAAATGAACTTTTACAAAAGCATCTCTCTCAGATTCATGTTATCCCTAAACCATCAAGTCATGATGATGTTTCTCTCAATAATGATCCTAAACCCATTTTGATCCCTCTTATAAATCTGAAAATCCCCCAACCTTCTATCTCACTCTCATTGTGGGGGACAAACTTGTTCACAACTACACAATAGATAGTGGAGCTAGTACTTCAGTGTTGCCCAAGGTTTTAACTGATAAATTAGGTCTAAAGTATAAACCATATAGTAAAGTGGTGCTTCAAATTAATGGGACACCAACAAATTAGTGTCTTGTCATGGGTTTGATAGTTTTCCTTCATGATTATCCTATTTTACCCATCCTTCAATACATTATGGTTATTGACTTGCGTGCTCACTTTGCTATCTACCTCTCAAAGGATTTCACAACCAAGATACAAGGATAACTCTCAATTGATTTTTCTTTATTTTACTTCAAGACAAGGTATGGAGAAAATTAACAATTAAAACTCAAGAACTAGATAAATTCCATATTGAGCCCTATATAGAAGCAAGCTCTAATTTGAATTGTGTCATCAATGATCATGAGGAGTCTATTGTGGATGATGGAACATATTCTATGTTTAAGGTAATATATGATATATTTATAAATTATTATGGTGAATATGCCTCTAAATCATATCCATACACTTAATTTGAGTAATCTAATCTTATCATGTACATCATCCATGAAGGATTATATGAACATTCTAAGGTAAGCAATGAACATTCTTTTTCATAAGCTATTGAGGGAAATTACCTTATCCACATGTATGATGATGATAGTTTTAAAATAATGATAGATAAACATGGTGAGAATAATGTATTTCTACCTAAAATTGATGGAGTCCTTGAAGTTGACTGTCATGAAAAAGAAGATCACCTATGGTAAAGGTTTCATGCCATAAGTCAACAGTTTTAATAGTTGAAAAGACCTAATTATCCTCCAAATAAGTGTGTATTTAATAATGAGGTTATTAATAAACATAATAAGAAAGTTTTTGAGAGACTTATCAAATTTGAGATTGAGTATCTAATAATTATCATAGGAGTTTCAATATTGAAGGAGTCAAATGAGATGAAAATAAAATATTTTGTCATTAAAGAGTAGTCAACACCTCAACCTAAGGTTGAGTCACTTACATACATGTTGAACATAAGGAAGACAAACTTGATGGTATTATTCATCAAGTATATCATTTCTAAGAAGTTAAAGTTGAAGTAGCTTTGATGATTTCCAAAGTATAGTTTGAGAAATGCTAATTAGACATGACATAAGAATTTTACAGTTTCAAATAAGATCCTTATAAAGAAAAATAGAACATCCTTAAAGGCCCAAAGTGGCACACTTGTAGATATCAGAAGACCTAAAGGTGATAATTCAGTTTACCATCAACATGATCAAGTTTTTCTTGACAAGAATGTTCCACATGATAGGTTTCTTTCATGGAGTAGAAAGGATGCAATAGGTACCATCTTTGACCCTGGTTCAAGCATGGTGAGTTGGTATTCACCTCACATGTTTTAAGTCTTGTATATACTAGGATAGGTGTGATTTTAATCTATTATGTGTATCTTCCATAAGTGTTCTTGAGAACACATGTGTGTTTTCTTAGGTGTCTTTTTTTTGTGTGTTTTTTTCTATTGTTTATTGTGGTTTCAATGTTAATTTAGTGTCATATATGTGCATAGGTGACTCCATAACTTAATAGATAGTAGGCTACTAGTATTTGGCATAGATGTTTTGACACCCATAGGAAATTGCTAAGATTGTAGATTAATTTGACCAAAATTAAAATTAGGTCAACCACCTATAGTTAAAAACTTGATTTAGGGGTCTACTAGGGTCTTGTATGTGTCCCATGGTCTTAATAGGGTCAACATTATGCTTTAGTTTTGCCATATTATTTTAAGATAGTCCTATGTCATTATAAATCCACTTTTGGAGTCATTTATGGGATTGTATATTTTGACATAGAAAAAAAGTGTGTCAAGATGTTATTCAATGTCCATGTTTTAGTAAGGTGTTAGAGTAATTATTTTGATTTGACAAACTACAAGTTTCAACATACAAAAGAAGTTAACTACAAAATGAGAAAGTTTGGGCACTTGTATGAATTATAGGACAATCATGGCACATGTGGAAGGATTAAGAGTGACCCTTAAAGTCCCCTCAACTTAGTTCCATGCTTAATTAGCTTTGACTCTCTCAAAAATGGCATAAAATCATTTTATTTCTCCATTGCTCTCCTTTGTATGAAAAAATGGTCAACCAATTTTAGTTTGGTACAGATAGAAAAAGGTGAGTTGGATAAAATTATATTGAGGGATGAAAAAACTCCTTGTCTAATTTAAATCCATGGAAGGAGTTAGAGGTTTGGATAATTTTCCTTTGTGAAACTTTGATAAGAAGGTATGTTCCTTTTTATGCCTACTCTTTCCTATACCCTTTAGGTTTCCTTTCTATTTGGATTGGTCTATACAAACCAAGCATTGTACATGATTTTGGAGAGTGTAACTAGGTTTATCATGTGATTATCAAATTAGTTTTCATGTGTGGTTTGAATGAAAATATAATAAGCACCATATTTTACTAGTTGGAAAATGCATCATAGTCTGCAGGTAGGTTTTGGAAATTACAAATCAGCCTCTTTCTTGTAGTGGTTTTAAACTAAGGTAACATGTGGTGTTTACATCTCATTAGATAGTGGTTAGTATCTTCCAAGGTGTAAGAAATGAGATGGAGCCATTAAAAGGTTAGTAAATTGATTGTGAACCCCAACTAAATGCACATTGTCTTATATCTTGCATGTTCACCTACATGTAGCTCCATAGAGGACTAAGTAGAGTTGAATGAAGTATTTGAGATTGTTTGAGAGATTAATCAATTTTAGTAGCATTGAGAGTGTCACAGTAAAAATAGAAGAATCACAATATGGTAGGAATACTTGAATCATATGTCCACAAGCTGCTAAAGTTACTTTAAGGACATATTACCTTAATATTTTTGAAATAGGGATTTTGCCTTACATTTTATCCTTCCATAGTAGGGTGGCATGAGGTCTAGACAAGTATAAGTGTATCTATCATATAGTCCAATCATAGGGGAAATTATTTGATGTATAAGATATATTTATTGACCATAAGAGTGTGATATAAGAAGAATTACAATTTAAGCAATCTTTCACGATAGACTTTTAGTGTCATCTACAATACTTTTAAACCTTGAGTGATCTAATAATGTAACAATGACATGATGGTTGCATAACTCAACAAATAGGGACTCCATTTGGATTGGAATGTTTCTATTAGACTCAATAAGGGTCAAAGAGGATGAAACCTAGTGTCAAGAAGATATCATCACCTATAGGTCTCATATTCCCTAAATTGTCATCTACAGTTAATCTGTAAATCATAGTATGTTGATAGTGAGACATAAGGAGCAAACCCTGTAGACATGATTGTCTATGAAATAATAAGGATGAATAATGACATAAATATTTATCAATATATTTGAATTATATTTCCTTGAATTAGATAATCACCTACAAGGGGCCCTTTTATTTTTAGAATGGCACTTATAGTTGATTTTATACTCATAGTATACTAAACTAGGCAGTTTGGAGGTTGGAAAGTCCTATGGCATGATATGGATGTGTAAAAAAAATGATATTAGATCAGAGGATCAAATAATAACTTATGTCATGTAAATTTATGTTCTAACCTAAAAATATACCTATAATAACCCAATATCCACCCAAAATAGGCACCTACAATCTGACTACAGACTAGGCCTAGTCAAATAGAGGTGAATTAAGAAGGTTGGCAGAGGTTGATAATGAATTGATCATGTTAGGATCACCTTAATAGTGTTTTCATAAAATATATTACATAATAATTAGATAATAGAGGTATATCAATGAGCTCTTCAACTCTCAACCTAAATTTAGCTCAAAACCCTACATATTCATCAACTTGGAAAGACTATCTTGAAATTTGTGTAGTTGTGGATGATATAAAGGTGATCTAACCTTGAAATTTGGTAAATAAGGTACCTATGACCTATTATATCCTCTCATAGCTTCAATATGGCTGGAAAAATAAGGGAAGTTCCCTGTATTTTGTCTCAAACATAGGGTACTCCCAGTCAAACATGAATATAGGATTGGTAAGTAAATGGTGGGAGGACAATATGAGAACTCTTGGATCACCTTATAATGGTGTATAAAGTTGTGTTGAGCATGGAAAAATGTTTAAATATTTTTGAAGTCAGTATGAGTACCCAATGGTGGTCATAAATAACTAAAACACATTCAAGCCTAATAGGCCTAAAATTAGGTCTAAGCCCTACAGGGGTCTAATTATTTTCTTAGGACCATATGACCATTAAATACTATTGTATGCATTTAAAGGATATATATAGAATTATAATGAGCCATTGGCATGCAAAGAACATCTCCAAGTTGGTCAAATTTGACCTATTTCACCTTATACCTACACAAAATGCACTCAAAACCTTGAGAGGCTAACTTCAAGATATCAAACCTATATGGATTGGTTTCATGGTGACCCAAGGACTTATGTAAATTTGAGGAGGGTCTTGATCTTAAAATTTACATATTTTTTTGTGAGGTTGGATGTCAAGATTTCATAAAAAATCCTTAAGAGTCCAAACCCTCCTAAACCCTTTGTTTTGACCTGATGAAGTAAATATCAATGAAGACACACTAAAATGGATTATTTTGGTATTAAAACTATTTTTAAATTTTATATTACTCTCTCATTTTCCTTCTCGTCTAATTGGTTTGTACCCTACTTGTATGGACAAGGTGAAAATAGGGTTTTTTTATAGGATTTTGTTTGTTTTGTAGGTTAAAAGGAGATTTAAAGAGTGGGAGTAATTTTGGGAGGTAAATTAGGAGTTTTAATAACTCCATATTCTAATTTATCACATAATATAGATATGGAAACACTTATACCAATTCATTCATCTTAGGCAGTCTTTGGTAGATAGTGAAAATAGAGAGTGACTACCAAGTGAGAGAATGAGAAGTTGGTTTTTTGAGATTTTTAAGGTATAATTAATGGATTGGAAAGTAATGGGACTCTATAAAATCATCATATCACCTATTATATGTATTTTATTGAGCAATTAAAGGACATTTGGATGACAAATGTGAAAAATGAGGTTAAGATGGATAATAAATGACTACAGATTGTGATTACAAGCATCCAAAAGATGGATATGAGTTATGGACACATCTGATGATTATTATGGATTTTTTATAACCCCTCCATGATGTTTCATATGTGTAAAATCCCCCTAATCTGGTTTTGATAATTCAAAATATGCCTAATCATGAAAGCAGTTTCAAGATGGTAGTTGAAGATGTCTATGCTAGTTTTGTGGTTTTTTCATGCTTCATATGGACATTTATTCATATAGACCTTTTATGGAATATTTAATACTCCATTTTCCTATAAATTAACTTCTTTTCATGCTTTTACATGTGGTATTATGACCCTTAAACTTCTTTCTTCTCTCTATTCTCACATTATATAAATGTAAGCCATTTTGGATCTTGTATTAGAATTCCACACCTGGTATGGTAAAGCCTTACTAGTTTGATATTGTAATTTTCATTTGAAATAATATATGATTTTTTTTTTTTGAGTTCAAAAACTATCTTTTCTAATTATGTGAAGCTATGTATAGTGAAAAGTCAAGTGATTGATATCTATCCTTGTTTTATCTCAATCCTTCCATGTTTGATGCAAGTTATTTCCACTCTAGTAGGTCACTTGAAGTTTTTTCAAGTGTATTGGTCTATTTTCAAGTGTAAAATTAAAATTAGTGTCTGTATGTGATATTTTTTTCACTTACCTTGAGTATTCCAATGCATATCACCTCCATGTTTGAAATACTAATGTTAGAGTAATTCAAGATTTTCAGATTGGTATTGAGAGTCATATCTCTTAGTACCCTTGTATGGTAATATTGTGTAGATATTCATAGTTTATCACCACCTTATATTATATTACTTTCATGTCTACTTATATCCCCTTTCATTTAAGTAATTATTTAGTGTAGGTGATAAGCACTTATAGATCAATCTAGGGAGCTAGCCCTTAAACCTAGAGGTCTACCTCTACTATAGGTAAACCATAGGCCTAAAGGTATTCTAATGGTTACCAAATATTATATTAGGAATTAAAAACCTCATATAGGGTGATAGAATAGGTGACAATAGTTTTTCCATGCCCAATGGGACCCTTATCCTAAAGACATCTTGTCAAGGTGAATGTTGGTCTTGACAACATCACAACTATATATGGTGCTCTACTCAGCATTTGGTGACTCCATTAAAGCTAATATATGGTTATAAACCAATGTATTATCATTTTTTGTGTTCATAATTCATGATCCTTAATAGGTCATCCATTAGTAAAGGTCTTAATCCCATAAATCCACTCTTTCAACCTGAAATTCTTCTTGAAGTTCAACATCCTCAGCCTATTTTGACCTTTGAATAACAAGAGGAATTTGTAATCCAATAAGATCAAGAAAATTAATAAGAAATTAAGGATAAAATGGATAAGAAGCATGAATTCCCATCCGTTAACACTAAAAATCCCATTCACCTCAATGTATATGATGATATACCCCCTAATGATACCAAAAGTGTTCCCATATTTAATGGTAAGGGTCATGTCTCTCCTAGCTAGCATATTAGGGATATCTCAAACCTCTATAGATTTCATAATGTTATTGAGGTCAACATTTATATTAGACTCCTTACCATGTCCTTGAGAAGAAATCACTTGACTGGTATAGGACATTGCTCGAAGGGTATATCACAACTTGGGATGATTCTGGAGAGTTTTTAACATCAAGGTTTAAATACAAGAGTGATCACACATCACTCATTCATCAACTCAATGTGATACAAAGAGCCCCTAAAGAGATAATGCATGATTTTAATGAGAGATTACAAAGAACTTGGCATAGGATTCCTTATCCCATGAGACCACCTACAATCTTTGTGTTTCTCACATATCTAAGGGCTATTGGTACTGACATATCTATAATTTTACATTTCATGGGTGATTATACCTTACCTGAAGCATATGACCTTACCATTAGAGCTAAGAATAGCCTAATACAAGTTGGAAAGTTACCTCAAAAAGTGCTTATTCCTTTGCTACCAAATATGTTTATTGATACTCTAGTGTTTCTCAAGTCCTTAAGGCTAATACCAATTATATAACTACCCTTAAGGAAGAAAAAGGTGTTATTGATTAGAAGGCAAGATATCAAGCCTTGGAGGCTTAAACTATGCAACCTAATCCACATTATGGTATGAATCAAAACCCCTATCCCTATCATCAATAAGGAAATATATTTCCACCTTAAAAATATATTCAAGATAAAGTTCAAGGATAACCTAACTTTAATAGGCCTACCAATGCATACAATCCAAACTCCACATCTAATACAAGAGAAATATTGTCAGTGAATAGCAATTTCATGTAATGAGAGGAATGGTATAAATTTAAATTAATGGATGTAAATTAGGGTGTAAATCATATTTTGGTTTCTCAAGGAGGATTCACTCCTCACCTATCAATAAAATATGAAGTTCTCATGTAAGTAAATAAAGGATGGTAGCCTCAAAGAGTGAGTCTTGAAAATTTACTAATAGAAGACACCTATTCTCTTAAGTAAGGTAATTCAATTGAAGACAATAATAGAGAAAATAAAAATGACTTTTGAGATTCCCATGGTGTTCATAAAAGTTTAATTATCCCTATTATAAGGTAGTAAAATATGATTACAAATATGGCAAATCGTACAACTCTTGCACCCACTTGAAATTAGAATGTTGGATGGGTTACTCAAAATTTTCCAATGTCTCAAGATCCAAACACTTCCATACCTTCAAAGACACAATAAAATGTAAATGATCCTACTCTAAACATTTTTTACTCTTTTAAGAGTGTGTATACATCTCTCTCTTTGGTAAATGCTTCATTTGCTTGGCTAAAAGGAATTTTTATGAAAGTAGTTGTCTCAAATTCATGTAATCCCTCAAACATCAATTCATGGTGATGTTTCTCTCACAAATTATCCTAATACCATTATTGAGGCTTATTCTAAATCTTAAAATCCCCCACCCTTCTACCTCACTCTCATTGTGGGGGATAAACTTGTTCACAACTACACAATAGATAGTGGAGTTAGTACTTCAGTGATGCCCAAGGTTGTAGCTGATAAATTGGGTCTAATGTATGAACCATATAGTAAAGGGGTGAAATAACTTGATGTGACACCAGATAAATTAGTGGTTTTTATCATGGTTTTAATATTTTTCTTTCATGATTATTCTAGCATCCCCATCCTTAAAGGCATTGTGGTTGTTGACTTACCTGCTCACTTTTTTGTCTACCTCTCAAGGGATTTCACAACCAAGATAGGAGGTTTCCTCTCAGATGATTGGTCCATATTATCCTTTAGGATAAGGAATGGATCAAAGGTAACCATTAGAACTCAACCACTATCTAAATTCCATATTGAGCCCTATGTAGAAGTAAGCTCTAATTTGAATTGTGTCAATAATGGTCATGAGCAGTTTGTTATGGATGATGGAAAATATTCTAAGTTTGAGGACATATCTAATTTGTTTCTAGATGAGTATGGTGTAGACACCTATGGATATGATCTATACACTTACTTTGAGTAAACTAATCTTGGCACAAATATCATCCATGAAGGAGCATATGAACATTATGAGGTAATCATTGAACATTCTTTTTCACAAGCTAATGAGGGAAATTACCTTATCCACATGTATGATCATGATAGTTTTTAAAGAATGATAAATCAATATAGTGAGAAAAACAATGTCTTTCTACTTACAATTGATGAAGGAGTCCTTGAATTTGACTGTCATGAAGAATAAGATGACCTATGGCAAAGGTTCTATGCCATAAGTCAATATTTTGAATAGTTGAACAAACTTACTTCTCCTCTTAAGAACTATGTACCTGATAATAATTTTTTTGATAAACCTAACAACCAAGTTGTTGAGAGTCTTATCAAATGTTAGGTTGAGTGTCTAACAACTGTCATAGGAGCTACAAACTTGAAGGAGTCATATAAGACCAAAACAAATTATTTTTCCATTAAAGAACATTCAACACCTAAACTTGAGGTTTAGTCACTTTCACATGTGTTGAAACATAAGGAAGACAAACTTGGTTATCTTATGAATCAAGTATATCATATCTAATAAGAAGTTAAATCTGAAGCAAGTTTGATGACTTCCAAATTGGAGTTTGAGAAATGCCAATTGGACATGACAAAATTCAAGAAGTTTGAATTTTAAAATAATATCCTTAGAGGGAAAAATAAAACATCCTTGAAGGCTCAAAGTGGCACACTTATATATATCAAAAGACCTAAAGTTGATAAGTCATTTGACCATCAAAATTAGAAAGTGTTTGTTGAAATCATATTCCATATGATAGGTTGCTTTCATGGAGTAGTAATGATGGAAGACGTACCATATTTAACCCTAGTTGAATCATGGTGAGTTTTTATTCACCTCACATGTTTGAGTTCTTTGTGTGTGTCTTCCCTAAGTGTTCTTGAGAACACGTGTGTTTTCTAAGGTTTATTTTTAAGTAAATGGTGAGAGGAAAATATGTGAAGTATTGGATCACCTTATAATTGTGTAGAAAGTTTTGTTGAGAATGAAAAATGGTGGAAAGAGATTTAAAGTCAATATGAGTACCTAGTGGTGGTCATAAACAATTGAAACACAGTTAAGCCTAATAGGCCTAATCCCTATATGGGTCTAATTCCTTTCCTAGGACCATATTACCATTCCATCCTATTTATTGACTTTCAAGGAGAGATATGTAATGATTTTGATCCATTGGTGTGTAAATAACATCTCCAAGTTGGTCAAATTTGGTCTATTTCACCTCAAACCTACACATAATGAACTCAAAAGCTTAAGAGGTGAAATTAAAGATCTCACACCTGTAAAGATTGGTTATATTAGGACCCAAGGAATTGGGGACATTTGAGAATGGTCCTGAGATTAAAATTTATGGAATTTTTTGAGATGTTGGATGTCAGGATTTCATAACAATCCTTAAGAGTACAAACCTTCTAAAACCCTCCTAAACCCTTGGATTTGACCCAATGAAGGAAATAAAAATGAATACTCACTAAAAGGGAGTAGTTTGGTATATAAAATATTTTTAAATTATAGATTAATTTTTCATGATCCTTCTCATCATTGGTATATACCCTAATTGTATGAATAGGGTGAAAACAGGGTTATTGTAGGTTTTTATGTGTTTTATAGGTACAAAGGAGATTTTAAGAGTGAGAATAATTTAGGGAGGTTAATTTGGCTTGTATTAACTCACTATGTCCATTTTTGATATCATATGGACATGGAAACACTTTTTCTAATTTATTCATCTCAATTAGTCTTTTTTAGATAGTGAAAATGGAGAGTGACTGCCAAGTGAGAAAATGAGAAGTTAGTTTTTAGACATTTTTAAGGTCTAATTCATGGATTATAAGGTAATATGAATTGATAAAGGTGTCATAACACATATTCCATGTATTTTATTGAGTAACTGAAGGACATTTGGATGATAAATGTGAAGAATGAGGCCAATAGGGCTAATGAGTGACTGTAGATGGTGAGTACAAGTGTCCAAAAGATGGATATGAATCAGGGACACGTATTGTGATATTTTTGTGTGTTTATATTCCCTCATTTATATTTAATGTTTCAACTCTCCCTAGTATAGTTTTGAGTATTCAAAAGGTGCCTAGTCATGAAGGCAGTTTCAAGATAGCAGTTGAAGACCTCTATGCCAGGTTTGAGGAGTTATCATGCTTCATATGGAAATTTGTCTAAAGAGACATTTAATGGTATATTTCATACTCAATTATCCTAAAAATAAAATATTTTTCATTCTTTTACATGTAGCATTATGACCCTTGAACTTATTTCTTCTCTATCTTCTCACATTTTATGAATGCAAGCCATTTTGGCTCTTGTATTAAAATTCCACACCTAGTATGGTAAACCCCTACTAGTTTGATATTGTACTTTAACTTTGAAAGAATATATGAACCTAATTTTGAGTTCACAAACTATATTATCTAATTATGTGAAGTGATGTATAGTGAAAATTCAAGTGAATGATATATATCCATACTTTCTCTCAATCCTTCCATGTTTGATGCAAGTTATTTCCACTCTAACAGGTCATATGAAGTTTTGTCAATTGTATTGGTATTTTTAAAGTGTAAAATTAACCTTAGTGTCTATATATTATCTATGATTCACTTAAATTAAGTATTTCCATGCATATCACCTCCATGCTTAAAATACTATTTTTTTAGTAATTCAGGATTTTAAGACTAATATTGTGAGTCATGTTTCTTAATGCACTTATATGGTAATCTTGTGGAGATATTTATGGCATATCACCCCATTAAATTAGCTTAATTTCATGTCTAATTTTATCCCTTTTCATTCAAGTAATCAATAAGTGTAGGTGATAAACACTTAAGGATCAATCTAGGGAACTAGCCCTTAAACCTAAAGGTCTACTTCTGTTATAGGCAACCCATAGGCCTAGATGTATTCCAATGTTTACCAAATATTAGATTATGCTTTAAAAACCTCCTATAAGGTATGAGATTTTGTGATAATAGTCATATTAAATATGGAAAGATAGGGATTTTTCATTTCACCAAGAGTGATAGTACATTACCCAAATTCAAATACAACAAAATGAAGTTAAAGCCAAACCTAGAAGAATCCAAGTGATCACATCCTATTTTATCAGATATTCCATACAAGATAATAGAATCAAACCCAGATAGTAGTGTTAATGAAACCATCCTATACTGATGTAATTATTTAGAGATCCAAAGGCACAAGATATAGAATTTGATGATTATTCCAAAATTATCTTCCCACCTAATTTCTACATGTACTAGATCCAACACTATGTTAGCATTAGGACCAAGTACTCTATTTTATGTCATTTCTATATCTATCATAGTTTAACCTTCCATTTATAACTTATCTTAGTTTAATACATTTAACATATGGTACACTAAGTTTAGCACATTAATTGGCCTACTCTGGATCTGATATTCACTCATGTACCCTATCATTTTAATATCCTTAACCTTATTTACCCAAGTAGGATTCCACAATCTAAATTAGGGTTGAACACTACTCCAAAATAATAACATATCATTTAATTATGGGTTCTATGAACCCTTAATCCTTCTATTATTTATTCATGACCACAATGTCCTATTACACACAAAAAAAATACCATAGATTTGTCAACTTCATATATGACACCTATGTAGGATCCTTAGAAGTACCACTAGTTTGATATACCTTATTAAAATTTTGGAGTTACATATGAGCATACATTTTATGGTAACATAGGCTATTTTTTTCTTTCCAAAATATACAAAAGATATAAAAAAAATTCCAAAAATATAAAAAAATCAAATATTCAAAAAAATATAAAAACATTCAAATAATTCAAAATTTCAAAACTATTCAGTATTCCAATTTTTTATTAGCTCTTTTGCATATATGTTGTTTGATTTACGTTAGTAGATAACATATAATTTAATTGGTATATACCCATGTGTCACACATCTTTAAGTGTGATATAGGCATACCCAAACACATGATCAATGTACTTATAGATGTTGGACCTATCTTCTAACTATGTCACATAGTATATTGGGATCGTCTGCTTCCTTGATTATAATTGATATAGGTTACATGTATTTCATGATTGTTTCTAATTTATCATGTTTTATTTTATATACTAATGCTTACACATGTCTATATTCATGTTTATATCTTTCACAATGTACGTGATATGATATGTTATTTAACATTTTTTTCTAACACATATATGTAGGGACTAGTATGATATGCTTATGATGGTTGATTATACTTCATCTATTATTGATTTCCTTAAGTGTGTCCATTGCTTGATATTTTATAAATTGAGTAAAATCTAAATATGTTCCTTGTTTTTTGGCCGATGTGCCATTATATTTTAATTGGACATATAAATATGTCATACTTTATGGGTTGCACATTTGAATATGTCATTCCTTACAATTATGTGGAATTTCAACATGCCCCTTGTATGAGGTATCATTGGACCATTGTCCTGCATTACATTAAGTGACCTTGTGTGTGTTTGATTTTTTATTGAGCCTATATTATTACTCTATATATATTTCCATGATCTATATCATGAATCTTATGACTTGATGTGATCACATACCTTGAGATTAATTTATATATCTATTAATACATGTTATCTCTATATGATACATGATTCATTCATAGATTATATAATTACCTTATAATTTTAAGGTAAGGTACCTACCAATTTCTATCTCCCTCACCTCCAAATTAGGGGAATGTCAGTGGGGGAATGTCATAGAAGCATGACCTCCACATTTTTTATAGTTGCTAGATTTCAATAGGAACATGTCATAAAGACATGTCCTCCACAATTACACATTTTCTCAATTTATAGATTTTAGTCAAGGCATGTCATAAAAACATGACTTCCACACTTACATATTTACTTAATGTCTCCATATTTTAGTGGGGTCATGTCATAAATACATGACTTGCACATTTACACATTCTCCAATTCAGTTTCATGATCCATATATATGCCTAAGTCAGAATACTATTTATTACACTAATTTTTCATACATTTGAAATAGATTTTTTTAGATTTATGACAAATATACTCTATCTCATACATATTATATATGCACATAAAATTATATTTCACCAAAAAAATTAAAACTTTCCAATTATTCTATTCACCAGGGTGTACTAACTAAACAATGATGTAGTGTTATCAATCATTTGTTGTTGTAAAAATTGGTTCACTTTATAGGATGAAATGATTAAATCAGTCAACTTCAATATATTTATATATTTTAGTGATGAAATCATCAAATCTCATTAGATTTATAATATTAGTTTAATTAATCACTCACCCTCACAACATTATATATATTCACACTTGAGTTGTGCAATTGAGATATAATAATCTCAATGGTTGTGTCACAACTTATCCCTTATACCAAATTTAGGGAATAATACCTTCCAATATCCCTATTCAAATATCCAAGGTTTATGTATGAATATCTTATATATCTAGTTATTCATGAGGAAGCATCTTTACCAAATCAAAGCATCAAGAGGCAATGTTGTTGCATTGGCATATAGTTGTAATCCTTCGTTGCTCTTTTTCTTTTCAGGTATTTCAATTATTTAAAATTTTAGATTATATGTATTGATTTACACTATGACATGATATTGGTTACAATTCATACACCATAAAATTATTCAAAGTGGGCTCAATAAAAGATAAAGTGTGTTATATACACCTAGGTATGCATTTATTAAATTTAAACTAGAAATTTTATCCTTATGCATTACTACATTAAAAGTCAGGGGGGGATTTAGATACTAACACTAAATATTTATATCATCTCAAACTTTTAGATTTCACAAATGTCAATTAGGGATATACCCTTTATTTTTAGATCTCCATGTTGTCAAAAGTCTCACATTCACCATCTCAATGTGACTAAATACTTATCATTAATTATAATTACCATATCATTATAATGATCTAGGTTTTTTACATTACAAAGAAAGATTAAAACATGATAAGGATCCTTCAATATTAGTTTCATATCTGTGCCTATTTTTGGGCATTCTAGACACAAATGACCATAAAGAGACACTACGACTAATGGTAGTGTTCACATCTTTATCTAGTGACTAATTACCAAAAATCATCCAAATTGTAAATTTTTTAAAACTTATGGGTAAACCTATTTATATTATTGAACCCTATCATAAGATATATTTAAAATATGTGGTATAAATAAAATCATAATCCTTCTTATTCCTCATCTAACAAATATCAAGCAAACTCCTACAAAATCTTAATCAATCAACTACAAAACCAAGATATTCTACCCTATTCATCCCTATTTTCATATCAATCATAGGAGCAGCCATATTATAGGTCTAGACCATTCAAAGGTTATCCCATCAATGATATTTGTATAATTACAAGATATATCACTACATTCGTCTTGATATAATATATTTCACCCTTGTGCACACACATTCCCACACATTAGGGAGAACTACATAAATCTAAGGCCATCCTTGAAGTATTGGTTATGTATGCCACACCCATTAATAAAGGTTTATTTGGGGTCATCGTGACACTGCGATCCCAATAAACCATTTTAAAAAACTTATTCTAAGGGTGAAGAACTAGTGTTTGATCAATTGGAAAAGAGTGATAACTTATATTCCATATTTAAGTACATTAGTATAAATTTTATAGAAAACCCATAATAAAAAAATTAGTTTCATCAATATCTAATCTTTATTTTGTATTAGATGCATGTGTCATAGTCAAACACTAGCGTCAATTATAGTGTCCAAATCTAATGGTAGTATTCACATCCATAGCATGATCTCATGCTCAAGTTGTACATGAATTTGTATTTATATGAATATTTTTCATGTTATTATAAGGGTAATAATAGCATCCTTAATATTCACAAGAGATATTTTAAGCCTTCTTCAACACTCTATTCTTAATCAAGACTACTTCTAGGTCAACAAGTTATGTAAATGGTGAGTTACATGTTTGAAATCAAAAGTTTGTGTTTTAATGAGGATAAGATAATTTTAAAACCATTATAATTTTATTAGGTAATCCTCACAATTTATTGATACCCCACATGTTCAAAAAGTATAAAAGGCCAACTTTTCATCATTGGAGGACTATAACTTCTGTTTGAATCCTTTAAATTTCACAAAAACTTGGGAATAGATAGACAAACAAGCCTAGAAGATGATTCCAAAAGTTTTGGATCTAATAAATGCTTACAATAACATTTATTTAAATATGGTTTTAGGTTTACATGAAACTCATATTTCAATAAATGTGATTGTAAGGATTTATTAGATCCAAAACCTTTGGAATCATCTTCTAGGCTTGTTTGTCTAACTATTCCCAAGCTTTTGTGAAATTTAAAGGATTCAAATAGAATTTATAGTCCTCCAATGATGCAAAGTTGGCCTTTTAAGGAAAATTTTCTTATTCTCTATATATAGTCACCCAACATAGATGCAAACATATTCAAACTCTCATACCAGTCCTTATCCACCCTAATCACTCTTAATTTGTCATTTTTGCATCCATATTACACTATTTCACAAAGCACATCAAGTGGGAAAACTACATATGGCTTGATCCCTCTTCAAAGTATTGTTATATACATAGTATGCCCACACAAGGGGTGATATCAAAGAGAAAATACTAGTATAAAGGAAAAATAAGTTTATGTCCAAGTGGATGTATTGACTATTTGAAAACCAATAAATGAATTGGTTTTCAAACTATAATATATCCATGTTCAATATTTGCAGTAAAGAGCATGCCAAGGTATAAATATGATAGTCAAATTATAAATAATTTAGTAGAAAAATGTAGCTACCTAGAATAGATATATATCTAGAACACTAATCTTACATACTTTTCACTTATTTCCATTCTAAATCTATATGTGTATAGTAGACCTAGATAAGTATCATTTATCTTTCGTATTATAATCAATGGAAAGTCTTTCAAATTTGGTACTTTTTGTATTTAGCATATCTCAATATTTTAAATTATAATATTCATTTATTTAAGTTTGAAATTAATTATCCTACTATAGATTATTTTATGACCCTTGTGCTTGAATTTTTATATTATTAAACCTATCCCTTTATATATAAAAAATTAGGGTTAAAAATATTGGTTATAGTATATTTAATAATATTCTCTTCAGTATAAGGATTCTTAGGTTTGGTAACATAATATTTGTAATCAAGATTATGATGGTAGTAGACTTTTTCACATTCACATATTTGGAATTAATATAGTATTGATCATAACTTGCATCAATAGCACATACATGTTCATTCTAATGTTGTGTATTTAGAGCCAATGATTGAGAGGATTTATGAGACTTAGATTTCATGTATTTTTTTAACTATAATTCTATTTTTTGGAAGCTTTAATATATTCATTATGGTGATCTTTAAGCATATCATCATGGTCAAATATTTCTCTAAACATAATCGTAACCACAAATTTATTAATGTTACGACATGTTTTGTGAGAGTAACCAATGTTGGTGTTGACCTAATAGAACTTCATGGCATCATATCATGGTGAAGGAGTAGTATTAGTCTAATCAAATGGTTTAGATGGAGATAATAACTTATTTTCCTCTTACACACTAAAGGGTGTGCAGGAAGGAAGTTGGGTATTTAGTGCTCTTATTTTGGTCTGAGGAGGCTTGGTTTGAGAATTTTTAATGATGATCACATTAGTTTTATTTTGGAAATATTCATTTTTATGAATATGAGAAGGTTCAAATGAGGTCATAAGGAAATCTTTTCTCTATCAATATCCTCTTATAAGGTTTGGGGAGAAGTAATCGTAAACTTGTATTGAAGAGGGGATTTAAGAGAGGTAACAAAAGGTTTGAAGAGATTATTGTCACTCATTTTATGGTTAGATTTATGAGCTAGAGAGTTCCATAATTTGATGAAAGTGAGTAGATTCATTAGGATATTGCTTAGCATTTATGAAATGGCTAAAGTTATTTTCAATAATATCATTATGTGGAATTCCTTAGCTAGATCATTGACTAAATACTCTAATTGTATAATGGAATGTATAAGAAGTTGATTATACCCTTTATGAACATCACCAAAAAAGTTTTTTGATAGGAGCTTCATGGTAGAAAAGATATTAGTCTGGAGCCATTACTTATATACATTGACAAAGGTTTTGAGAAATAAGGAAGGGTATTTAGTTCCATCATATGTGATAGTTGGAGAGATGTTTCCAATGGAAATAAACAAAATTAAAGAATCTAAAGGCTTATTCTAATTATTTTGAATAATTTTATTAAGCATAGGAGGTTGAGTGATAATATTCCCATTGGAAAATCTAAGAGAATAAGGAATAAAGCTCTGATTTGGTTGAGTCCTAATGACTTGAGATAGTTGGCTAGACATTTGAAAAAAAATGATTTTTCATTTAGAGAATTTAAGAGATACTATAGTCTTGCATAAGATTCATTTGTTTAATAATTTATGTAAGGATTTGAATTGTATCTAAAGGTGTGTTTTGTTTAGATATATTAGGAGGGGTATTTCTAGCATTAAATATGAAAAGTAGATTCCTAGTGCTAGTGTTGGTTGCCCCAATTTTCTTAGAAGAATGAGGAAGCTTGGTAAAACAACCATTTGTTTTTGTATTGTAAATAGTGGTATCATAAATATTTATAATAAGTCAAGACTAATCATCTAGATCTTCATTTTGGTCTATTTCAACCATATTACATATGATATATCTAGAGTGATTTTGGGAAAGTTGTACCATTAAGATTTGTCTCCAATGGTAGGCAAGGTAGGAATAAAGGAAAAAACAATAAATAATTTGAATGGGTTGAGGATATTAATAAATATATTAAGAGGTAACATCATGATGCTAAGTAGGTTATAAAAATAATAATGAAAATTTACTAGTTTAAAAAACTAATAGTATCAGTCATGTTGATGTAGTTAATTTCAAGTACTGGGAGAAATGATTGTATCAGTTTGGCTAATGCCATATAGGAAGTAAAATACAATGCTACTAGTGACTTATAAATATAATTATATCATAATGTCTGCTGCATTAAGTTTTAGAGATAAATATACTATATTGGGATGGTGAATGCAATCATATTGAAAAAATAGAAAATTATGCAAGATTGGCTGATGCAGCTAGATAAAGGGTGATGAAATTAGACTGTATTTGGTTGGATGATCTAGTTAGGATAAGAGTCAAAAATATCTATTGGTATGGATGATGTAGTTGGCTAAAATATGATAAAATCTAAATATTTTGGGTTAATTGATGTAGTGAGGGAAATAAACATAGAGAACTATATCAAGTTGACTGATGTAATAAAAACACATAGATAACCATGTTAGTTTGATTAATACAATTATGAAATAACACATAATTATATTAGTCAGTTGATTCAATCTACAATAAAACAAATAGTTTAGGTAGTTAATAGCATCTAACTGATTTTTAAAATAAGATCAAGTGAATTACTAAAAATATTTAATTGATATTGTGGGATTTCAAATATACTTTATTTTTTATTTATTAGTGTTGGCACAATGTTTTTGAGAACTAAATATATAGGCTAATCATTTTTTTATCTCACTAAACCTAATTTTAAAGGTACAATTAGATTAAATTCCCTAAGTAACATGTTCCTCTCAGGTGCAACATAAAATCAAATAGATGGTTGGTTTCCTAAAGCTTAATAAAAAGTGAATCATATGTATTTTTGATATACCATGAGGCATGTGGAAACTAAAGTCTATTTTTTAGTGTTGTAATATGGTTATGAGAAATGGGGTAAACCCCTCACACTATGATGTCTATAAAAAATGTGTATCCCTAAATGATAATCACTAAATATTAAATGTCATAAAATAGTTTCTAGGGAATTTAAAATAAAGAAAAATAATGTTCAAAAATGAATGTCAAAAATAAATTTGCAACATTCAATGGATTTAAATAAGAAGGCAAAAAAATATATCAAATAGGCCAATATAATTAGATACTAACTATGTTGAAACTAAAATAGAATGGAATTATATCAGGTTGGTTGATGCAGTTGCAAACACATAATAGAACTATATTAGGTTCATTAATACAGCCTATGCAAACACATAACATGATTAGATTGGCCTATGTCATTCATATATAGGGAGGAAAATTGTATTGGGTTGGTCGATATAATTGGTTGAATATAAAAATTGAAACAGACCTGTATCAAGTTGGCTAATGCAATATGATGAAGGAAAAAAGATAATAGTAAAGTTATAATCAGGTTCATTATAATTTATGCATGTTTTAGTATTATCCTCAAACTATATTATCTCAATAGATCCAAATTAGAAAAAGGTTAATGAAATATAGATGTGATATTAAAGGTTTGAATAGTAGTAAATGAATATGTAGATCTAGAATATGAGTTGCCTATATTACAAATGCAAAGAGGAAAGGGTTTCAAATCTTAAGTCTATGGCACAATGAAATATATCTAACTATACCTTAATGAAATTAGCCTATTGTTAATAAGGAATGTAATTAGTTATGTAAATAAATCAAAATAAATGGGAAGGGTTAGAATGATCATAAAGGGTAAGGTGTTATGGTTTATAAATGAGGGTCTATGCAACTTAAAATGGAATATGTAAATTCTAAGTAGTCATATAGCCACACTAGTATAAGCATAGAGAGAACCTATAAAAGGATACACATAAATTTTTTCACTAAGAAAAAAACATCATCTAATCCACTAAATAAATAAAGTAAATATTATAGGGTTAAAAATACTTACCTCAGAGTGGACCTATATAACATCAATCTCCCCTTTTTCCAATGGTATTTTATGAAAGATTTTGCATATGTGAAAACATAAAATGGTTGGTGTAAGACCTAAGAATAATCCCAATTAAATATACTATTAGATCTCTAAGACTTCCAAAAGACAAGTTTATTTAAGATAAGTTCTAGATCTAACTCCTCCTAATGTGACTTAGGGTAGAAGTGTGAGTGAAATCAAAGTGACTGAATTTATATAGTTATGTTGGAATGAAATATGACCTATATATATAGTTTCCCTATACCTAAAGCCAACCCTAAATTCTAATTTGATGACATCAACCAAATCGATATAGTTAAGAGGTGTTAGATGACACTAAATGGCATCAGTGAGATTGATACAATATGAATGTTAGTAAATATGTTCAAAACTACATCATAATGGTCGATGCAGTATAGGAAAGGAAACATTGCAAAATATATAGTATTGTCTTGGTCAATGCCATTAGATATAATGAAACTAATATACTTAAATAAGAAAAGATGGAATAAGGTACGTAGTAGGAAAAATAAGAATAAGTTAGAGTGGTAGTATGAATGATATGATCATGACATATATATAAACATCTCTCTCAAAGCACCATGAGCCTACCCATCCTTTTCCTAGTGTACATTTTAAGGTGTACACTCAAGGAGATCAAATCTCAACAAGTTACTACAAGAGAAAGCATCAGTAAATGATAAAGTGAAAAATATTATGTGTATACATTTATTTCCTCTTATATGTGATTAGATCCATATCTACACATTAAGCCATTTTTATATCCATTGAATGCAAAAAGTGACACCCCATAACCTAACTTCTTATTTAGTTAGAAAAGGTTTTATAAAAATGTGTAATCTACAAAAAATATGTATAAGGATCATTAATCTCATGATTTATATATATATTTCTATCATCTATCTCACATTATAATGATTTCAATGTGTCTTCATCTTCTCTATGCAAATGATGTTAAAAATGATCAATAATTTTGTTACAAAGTTATACAAGATTGTATTGAAAATGAAAAAAAAAGTAGAATGAATAAAAAAATAACGACCATATATTAGTAATATGATTAAATTAATTAATTAATATAATTTGAAAATAATAAGGTCACATAAAGTGTCAAATCAAGTTGAGTTAAGTTGAGTCCTAGGTTGAGTTAGATTCAAAGTAAGTACCTAACTACTTTAGGATGCAAATTTTATAATAAGAGATGATTTTCATTGGAATGAGGGTTGGTTATGTGTTAGCGTTCCTTCTTTATGGATTTTTTTAATTAAATAAATCCATTAGCACTTCAATGTTTCTTAATTATATGTAAAAATCTGATGATCTAAACTTTATGTTGTGAATATATATAGATGGACTTATGTCATATGCTTGCAATATTAACACAAGAATGACTTTGTACTTCTAGGTGACCTTCATTTTCCATGCATTTTATATTCATGTTTTTATTTTCATATAAGATAAATGGTTCCCACTCAATTAATTCCTTTCTGAATTATACAAATGGTCTTTTGTGTTTATTATGTTGTTGGTTTCTCATCTCCTTCCTTTTTCTTTCATTTCCCTCTACATTATATCATTTTTCCCCATTTTTTTTCCTTTGTAACTTATCATTAAAATCACCAAAGATACCAAAACCCCTCATCATAAAATTGATATTACCCTCTCTATCACAAAGGAAAATCACCCATTCCATGGTGATTTCTCTAATGTTGAAAGTTTATGTCACTATTGTTGGGCAACTTAGCAAAACAAACAAAGAAATCATAATGGCATAAATTATTTCCAATACTAACCATTGATACCATAAATGGGATATTAATTTTGAGTCCAGGTATCATGTGGTACTAGAGTCACCTGGCATGAGTGAAAAAAACCAGATGTAGGTGTATCAAAATATGAAAAGGAATGGGTTATTGTAATATAGTTATCATCATCACTCCTAGGATCACATATATGATGAATAAATACAAAAATTTGAGGATTATTTGGTGGTTGTTTTATAGTAGGATAATGTCTCACTACATATGTATATTATGATACATGTTGAATAATTTGTGGTGATAACTTAGTACATGGTATAATAGTTAGTGGCCTCTAGGAGTCTTGATTAACTCACTGATGTGATAACTATTATAAATTTGGTCTCCTAGGATAACCAAATAATCTCCCCTAAGATAATTTTCTAGATATATCCTACATAAGTGTTATAAATAACTCCATACAATTCTCTTGAATAGGTGTAAAACCCAATTACAATGGCGGTGAGGGCAAATGAGGTGATACCACTAGCTAAAGAGAGTATTCATATTGAATGATTTACACTTTAAATACATTGTTGTAGTGTATATATTTCATAAATCAATTCACTTTATATGGTACTACATAGATATTTTATATCCAATAACATATTAACAAAATGTCAAAAAACCATGTGCTTGGTAAGATTATAAATAGTGTAGAAATTATATCAAAACTGAGTTGAAGAGGTAGCACAGTGCACCAAATAGTGTTTTGTGTCCTTCCATAAAATCCTTTAACTAATTTTGTATTATATTTTATTTTCTATTGTGTGTATCCAAGTTTTTTGATAAGTGTCATTTTTCACACATTCTTGCTTGACCCATTTTTAACCATGACACTATGTATGTGTTTTTTTACTGATGTAACCTTGAAAGAATAGGGCATGGAGATCTGAATCATCATCAATAATATAACTTTCATAAAATTAATCATATGGTGATATGGTAAGTTAAATTTAATTTTAAAAATAATCTCATCTATTTATTAATCATATGTCACAAGAGGAGGATGTGCATTGTATGCATGTTGTACTTCAAAATTATCCTTAGTCTTTATTGCCTCATGTTTGGAAAATGGATCATTGAATATTTTTAGTTTTTAATTTAAATTTTTTTTGTGGCATAAACTCCTTTTTATGTGTTTTTAAGTTAATATATTTATCATCAATAATATATTTTATCTTATGCCTTAACTTGAATTTTTTGTTTGTGTAATTTATACGATCTCTATGGTAATCACAACATGAATACTATCATAACCCCTAGGTGTAGGTGTTCTTGAGTCAAAGTATTTTGGTGGAGGAAGAGATATGAGTTTTCACTCAAATAAATTATGTATAATTACATGATGAAGTGATGGTAATCATGAAAATTTCCACTTCTATGGAGCAGATAATTGAAACTGATTTGTAGGATGTGATATTTCATAATTTTTTTTCTTTGCCTTATTATTATTATTATTATTATTATTATTATTATTATCATTTGATTTAACATTCTAGCTTCACTATATCTTAAATTTATTTTTTTAATTAATTTTATCATACGTGAGTTGTTTAAATCTACTAGTTTGACTTCTCACTCTCTCATTGAATAACATAATTTGTCAAAATACTTGAAATTCTTGAATATTATCGATTCATGTGATGGTGCAAGAAAACTTTTATTTAAGATGTATTATAACTCATTTTATTCCATATTATCTTTCATGTTATCTATCATGGTATTATATCATAATATTTAATCATTGATTCACTCATTGGAACCTTGCTTGAGTTTGACAAATTACACATAAGATTATTTCTCATCAATGTTAGTGGAAAAGTTTGTGAAAAACTAATCTACCAAAGAGTTTAATGCTCTAATTAATGTGATGGGTAAGTAATATAACCACCAAAAAATATATACTTTGAAACTTTTGATGAATAATTTAGAATAATTTATCATTGGATGTGTAATCCAAACATGGTGTATTGAAGGATTGATGGTATTGTTCAGGAACACCTTTACCATCATCAATTAGAATAATAAAGAGCTACATATCCTATAGGTAAGTGATAAGATAATATATTAGGAGATAAAAAATTTATTAATAAATTCACATGATTTTATTAAATGAATATCTCTATATGTACCTTTCTCTAACTACAACACCTTACCTTGCAGAGCTAAAATAGTCTACTCAAGGAAATATACACTAAGTGAGTTTGATGATGTATTATGTGTGGTAATCTTAATATGTGAATATTATTTAGGATGAGGTATGTAAATATGTTATAAACCATGTGTTTCCCCCATATCTTGGTTGGACATCACATTTATGTTTGGAGGTGTGGATGTAGGAATAGTACCAATTCTATAATTTTTAACACTTGTGATTGGGTTGGTAGCTCAAAAAGAGTGATTGAAAATATCAAATGGCTCTTGTTGTTACCTATATGTAACAACCTTATATTTTTGTGTATCTTTATATTATAATATTCATTTGATCAATTTATCCACTTCTTGAGGATGTTGATGAATTCCATGAATAAATTTGGACAAGGATTTAACTTGGCCAAAATCTACACCATTAAATTCATTGGGATAAATACTATTTTAGGATTAATGAGTATCTTTATTATATTTATTATCATGTTTTAAATTAGGAATTTAAACATAATCATTAGTTTGTACATATTGATGAATAATTGCATCATCCAAAGAAGAAGAAACATTCATTGTATTTATTATGTCCTTGTTAGAGGAAGTCAAAGGAATGTGGTTATGCTCTATGGGCCCCATTAATTGATAATTATGCCTTAAATGGATAAGGGAACTATATTTATTGATGTAATATGATGAAATCATGAATATATGCAAAATGTGAGGGTCACATGTGAAAATATTTATTGTCTTTTATATGGAGAAATCAAAAACTAGAACTTAAACCCTAAAGGATACCCAAGGTTTGGCATAGTTTGATAAACATTATAGTTCAAAAATATGTTTCAACCTAACTTGGATTGCATAATATTAATTAATATATAAATTTGTGTTTAATTTAGGTTGTAAAGTATGGAATTTAATCATGAATTTGAATATAAATTACTAAAATAGATTTGGCAAGTGGCATGTGATAAATATAGAAAGTAATAAAGAGATCAATATACTTTGCTTTATTATTTCATTTAATAATTGTGAATAACTTTTGATAGTGTAAAAAATACAAAATCAGGGCTGTGAGTCATTCATATCTTAAACTAATTATTTTTTCATGTAGGGTCACTAACATGAAGCTGGGGAAATAATGTCAAAACTTGAGACTAAGGTTGACATTATTATCTTAGATTGATTTAGATATCTATGACCATATCATTAGTTGTGCATACTTGTAATAAATATGTGTGTGTAATATTGACCCTTGAATGTGCATGTTGCTCCATAAATTATTCTCATTCTCATCAAAACCATAGGTATGCTTATTAAGTATAGAAACCTATTAAAACTTGTGAAGTTGAATCAGTTGAATTATCCCTAATTACCCTAATTGATGATTTATCTCTACCTATGTGTCCAATACTCTAAAGAGGGAGTGAATGCACACATATTTATTCTTCTTAAGGTGAATGTGCAATTCTATTCCTTTTCTATATGAATGCACCTAAAATTTAGCTTTTAATACTTGACAATATTTTTATTGACTTGGTTTGATGTGTAAGAAATTACTATTAACTATTCCTAGTGACTAATTTTTAATTTGAGAAGGATATGGCATATTTTCTCAATGTGTAATAGTGTATAGATGTTTTATAGATAAATTTATAGTGAGTATTAATTATGGGTTTAATTTATATTTTTATGAGTCTATTTGGGTAATTTCTCATTTCACTGACACATTAGGAAAATAGGCTAACCCATAGGAATGATTTTATTGTAAAAAATAGTCTTTATTGGGTGAAGGTCAGTAATGTCACCCTCAAGTTAGTTTCATTGATGAAATTTTTCTAATCCTAATATTCTTATCTAGGAGATAGGAATGCAAATCTGATGATCTGAGATTTTTGAGTAAGATATTTAGCTTGTTTAACATATATTGAGAGGTTTGTGTAGGTTATTAGCAACAAACCTAGAGGGTTAGACTCATAACGGTCATATGAAAGTGATATAATGATGAACAAAAGGCATATATGTGCACACAAGTCATGTATGGTGAAGTTAGGTCAAAAGTGACATTATCAAGTGTCTAATACCATATTTTAGTGTCTATAATTTTGTATAGATTCCAAACTTTAGTGTCACCAATAGTATTTTATGGTTCTAATATTTGAGGACTTGGGCTTCATATTACTATTTGGAATTGGGTTGATATATTTTTTATGTCAATGATATAAAAAATGTGTAGGAAAAATAATAAATTCTATTTGTAATTTTTTTTAATTTGATACCCATCCCCTTCATATTTTATATATTTTCCATGTAGTGATGTTGCTTAAAATATTAATATGTATGGTAGATATGATAATTGGGTATAAAAAATATATATAAGGCTCTTCAAGCATCTATGAATTTGTGTGAATAAGGTATCAATAATAATTAATATGTCTAGTCAACATTTTTCCTACATGTAATTGGTATTGATTTCAATCATTTGCCTCCTAATATATTTTTTTATCATTTCTTTCCACATGTTGAAAAATATAATCATAGAGGCATCATATATTAGATTTATGAATCTTACATAAAATTGACTTAGACAAAACATTGAAAACAAAAATGCAATGCTACATTGAGTAGTATATTCAAATAGAATATGGATGTATTATTATTTTCAAGTAATACATGCACTTTTTTTTGTTTGATATTTATTTTGGGTCAATTGTAGGTATGATCTCATCATATTTTCATGGAGCTAGAGCAGTTTTTATGTAGAATCAAGGCATATGTGAACTTTACAATAATGAATCATAATTAGAGTAGCATTTTTTAATTAGGTATCTAGCATATTCTAATGTTTTTGGTAGGTTTTACTACCTCTTTAGATTAAATCAATATTTTATATGAGAATCTTATTTATTATGAAGATCAAATATGTGTAACTACATTCATCATAGAGATGACCCAAGAAAATGTGGCCTCCTTAAGATTTATCAACACAACTTATTAATTCATGGTCTAACTTTAGAATCCATTATTCAACCTCAATTTTATATGCATAAGTAGACCCACTATTATACTTGATAGTCACAAATTTTTAGAATAAAGATCTCAAAAATATCACTTTTTTGTTTTATGTTTTGTATCCTTTTTCTCTTCCATGTTCTTATTTGACTTGTACTTTTACTATATTCTTAATACCCTATTATTATTGCTAATGGATATTAATAATATATTCATATTTATAATAGAGTTAAAACATTAATAATTATTCAAAAAAAAACCCATGGATAAAGAAACCCAAAATCCAAGAACAACAGAGAAAAATTAAGGCACTATAACACATTTGTTTTGATAGAGAACATGATTCAAGTAAAACCCACTATATAATTTAAAAAAAAATGTAATGAAGGAAAGGAAATCATTTTTTATGATTTTTTAGGTAGCCTATAGCATATAGAACCACCTCATACTTCCATTATGTAAGAGGCACCTAATTGTGATTCAAATGTGTGTTGTATACTACCTCATACTCTTAGTATAAAGGAGGTACAAAATGTACATACTTTGCTCTTTTAGGATTTAATATTATGACCTCACTATTAAAATCATAAGTTTTTCATCGTTAGGCCAACTTAGGGGTACAAAATAACTCACTTATGGAAATAAGTGATTCAAACCCATTATATCATTAGAAAAAAAATTATATTGATATTTACACCTGAGGCATATTATATGGAAAAGACAAGCCTAATTTCATCTAATCTATGTTTATTAATAATTTTTTTTATCATTCCTTAATTTTTTAACATTGATCCTTGTACCTAAAAATTTTCCATCATATGTAGCTATATGAAAAATATGTCAAAATGAATACTTTCAACTATCAAAATTTTAATGTCATGTGCTTATAACTACCATGTGCGTGTTTGATTTGATTAAGCCTCAAATGGAAAAGTTGTGACCTAGTCTGGAAACCCCTATTATGTCACTTTTCATATCAATAAAAATTAATATTTTTATTTTATTACATTTATTCTATATATATATATATATATATATATATATATATATATATATAATATAATTATTCATCACATAAGAAATCCTTAAGAGGAAATGAGTTGAATATTTGTGTCCTTATAAATCCAGTCATTTTCAAAATTTGAGACATGGTGATATTATCTAGGTATGTTTTTCATATAATTTATACTCAAAGAATCATATTTTATTGTCATGTCCCCTTTGTAATTAATTTGATGTTGTTGGAAAATTAGCCATTCCAATATTTCTCTAACACTATTCATAGGATCACTATTCATAGGATCATTATTCACTAAGTCACTATTCATACAAGCATTATTCATGGATTTATTAATCACTATCACTATTCACTAGTGATGTGGTAGGTGATACAAGTGATTATGCAATAGATAAGGTGGATTATGGATGATGTGGCATGGCCCACAGTGGGTCTCCCTTCGAATCTAAGGCATGTGAGTGGAGTGGGGTGTACCATTCCACTAAGGAGATAACTTTATGACTTTTATGATCACATGGTGTGGTCCTTGGAGTAAAATGACATAATGTATAAGTATGGCATATTTCCTTAATTACTTCATGATGAAGAGTGGGGGACAAGTCAAAAGAGTGTTGGGACCTCTTTTGGAATATTTTGTATATTTAGTAAGTGGAGGACAAGTTTCACTATGCTAAGTTGGCTCACATGTGGAGGTGGGGTAATAGTTATGAAAGCACGTGGAATTAAAGGAAACTTTGTCTAAAGAGGGAGATTGATTTTGACTCTCTCACAAGGTGAAAATCTTGCCACTATTGCTCACTAGTAATCCCACTAGAGGCGGGTGCATTTCTTCCTTTACCATGAAGTTTCCTTTCTCTCCTTTCTAATTATATTTATTCATGGATTCCTCCTTGTAAATTCATTAAATTTCTAATATATATCACTTTTATGTCTTTCATGACATCATTTGAACTTATGTTCATTCATACTCTTCATTTAATGAAAACCTACTGAAGATAGGATCAGTGGATGAAAACCCATTGGTTACAAAATCAAAGGATAGAAACCCTATGGTTCTTGAGGTTGATCTCATTAAGAGGTTACAATAGAGCTTTAATAAATGTAGTTATAGTATGGTATTATTGTAGTTCATATTAGCATATCAATGTGTATGTGAGAATTCCTTATTTCTTGTAATAAATGTTTTCACTTCAAAAAATCTAATATATAAATCGGTGGTGTTCTTCCCTTTTATTGTTCAATTCAAGTCTATTTCCATCTTTGTTGTATTTGGATTTATTCAATTTAATTATAATTGTATAATATCCCATTTGGAGATTTTAAAGTGGTATCAGAGTGATTTAACTATTTTGGGAATATTGGAGTCTTATTCTTGATTTAGTTAAGGGTCTGGAATAAATAAATAAATATATAATATTACAATAATTATAGTACTAATTTGTATAATTTATTGTTCCTTTTAAACAATTTTAAAAATATCAATAAATAAGGAGAAATGTAACTTAACTTAAAAATGGACTGAGATGGCTAGGACAAAGGATGAAACTGGTTATGCAAGACTGCGATAGTGTCATGAACCAAGATCTAGATTTCATTTAGTGAAAGGATAGGAGAACCAAAAATAGGACACTTTATGTTCTAGTGCTATGATCTAAGCCCTGTTACTATTGTCAAAACTCATCATAGAGATTTTAGTTTTTTGGGTTTTGTCCATTGTCCCTATGTGAGCCTACCTATGAAATTTTGAACCTTCAATGTTGATAAAGATCTTTATAGATATAATTCAATATTGAAACCCTAGACCTTCATTATGCTTGATAAATTTTGAGAAAGAGATGAGGTAGTGTGTGTAAGATGCACTAAACATTTATCCATAACCCTTATGTGGGCACCCTGCCTACATATTAATAATATGAAGAGGGATTCAGCCATTTTAATTCTCCCACTTGATGTGCTTTGTGCAATAGTGTAATGAAGATGTAAAAATACTAAATTGAGAGTGCTTGAGGTGGCTAGGGACTGGTGTGAGTATTTGAATATATTTGTAGCTGTGTTGGGTGATTGTATGTAGAAAATAGGGAAATTTGACTGAGTGGTTTGTTTGTATTCTTGCTTTCTTTGTAAGATTTGTCACCTCCTTTCTAAATAAAATTTGAATGGCCTTTTATAGGGATGTATTGGTCATGGATTAAATGTATTCATGCTAGGATGACATAATGAATAATGGTAATATGATGGAAATGATCATTTGGGCTCAAAATGTGATTAGATAGAAGCATCAAAAATAGGACACCCTAGGGTCTAGTGCTATTGTCCAGGTCTGGTACTCTTATCCTATAGGCTCAAGACCTAGGGGATAGAATTGGCTTGGGAAATATAGCTTGTCTGAGCTAGAATTAGGTTTTAGAAGTCTATGGATGATTGATTATGAAGAAAAGGTGTTTAGAAGGGTCATAAAATCATTCAAGAGGGTCCTTTGGATAGGGTGTCACAAGCCACACTCAAGATATAAATTTATACATTTTATATGACTACATTTGTTCTACCCTTTATTCTAGTGATGTAGCAAAGCAAAATACTAGGATAAAGGAAAATTAGAAAGTCTACCTAAACTTACCTATAAGGGTAAATCCCATGGAGATGAGTGATGTTGAGTGTTCATAGAGAGAGCACATTGTGAAGTGTAAATCTACAAAATAAAACAAAAATTAGATCAATTCTTACTAGATACATTATATCTATAATAAGAACATATAAATCTAGGTAAGAGAGAGAGGAAGAGAAAGGAATGAATACACCTCATCAAGTATGTGGACTAATAAAAAAATTATTGTGTTATTGAGTGATGTTGAGTGATACTAAATATGTGTTATACCAAAATTAATATCATGAATGGAGCTAAGTGCTCAATTCCCTAAGAGTGGCTTAAGAATGCAAAGGCTAGCCCTTTGGATCCATCATTTCCTACTAAGTAAATCTATTTAATCATGTGTGTTAATCAATTTTTGGACTATGTGTCCAATCCCTCTAAGTATGTGGATCAAGAATATAAAGGCTAGCTAGTCCTTTGTCTCCATTATTGCCCACTAAGTAAAGCTATAAACTTATATTGGTATGAATGTGTGTCATATGATATGGTTCCAAAAACCCATGAATGCTCTGAGATATGATAATGTATCATGGGTATCCAAATTTGTATTAGAAACTAGACCAATATTGGCCATTTTGAAAGGTGGATATTAGGCTTATATAAAAGCCATTTTGAAATTGGGAACTAGGACTATATGGAATCCATTCAAGAATTTGGAGGTTATGCCTATATGAAAGCCACTAAAAAATGATGGAAACCACCTAAATATGTAATAAGGCATGAAAATACTGATAATGCCTAGCCAATATACTAAACTTGGAAAGAAAAGAAGTCAAATGTGCCATGCACATTGCCCCTAATCACTAGTATCTGTAATATGGATTTTGATCTAAAATTTATTCCAACTGCCCAATCTAAAATTAGAAGTGAGAGTCATCATGTCATGCATGATTCCCCCTATATGTTTATTCTCTAATAAAAATTATACTAAAACTATTAATTATAAATTGATCTATATCTGATCTTACCTTTCTACATGTTTCTAGAAAATCTAGGTTTTTTGTTGTTTGTATAAGAGTGCCAAAAATAAGACACCATGTTGTCTAGTGTTATTGTCTAGGTCTGATGCTATTATTCTTTACTAAATATGATTATTTTTTTGTAATCAATACTATTTTTTGGTCTATTCTATTTTATTTGGGTTTTGGTTGTTGTTTTGAGTGTTCTAAAACTTGATTTTTGACCGATAGAGGGCTCTGATCTCTATGAAAAAACATCTGATTGTTACCCCCTCTTCTGAGGGTAAGAATTAATACCTTGCAATGACTTCCCTCAAAATAAATGTCCCTACAAGTGCTACAAAATACATCATATGGAAATGATAATCGAAAATATGTCTCAAGATATAACATATTTTATATTAGAGATTGTTAGATCAACATGGGTATGCCTAGATAGATGTAACAATGTAATAACATGTGTAATATATTGAAATAAAATTGGAGATGTTAGTTGTTATTTTTCAAGGAGGAATGGAGCAAGATGTCCATCATGGCATCCAAGAAATCAATATAATACATGATGTGGATCATGACATTGCAAACAATTGAGAAGTAATCAAGAAAACAAGCACATAAGGCAAGAATTAAGAAGCATACAAGAGTGGACAAGGGGCCAATCAAATAAGGGACATGGGTATATTTCACTTAAAATAGAAATAAATCATATAATGCATGTTTAAATTCCACATACACATACAATTAGAAATAAGTAAGGTTGGCATGAGGGCCATAATCACATAGAAGAGTACAAGTAAAAGACATTGGCAAATGTCTTAAGGCACACATAAGAATAGAATCAAATGACATTGTCACTTATCCTAATGCACATACAAGAGATAAAATAGGAAATAATAAATTCAATCACATCTAGGTATGTAAAAAAAGAAAGGAAAATATGTAATAAACTGTAAATACAATTACATCTAACTAATAAAAGTAAGAAATGAAACTATGTAAGACATGGAGTATAAGACTAGGTATATGCTAAGAAATACACAAGTGTTATATACTAATGAATTTCAATAGATTAATCTATGTAATCTAATAATTGATGTGCATCATCATGATAACTAGACTATGTGGTGTAGGAATGACATAACATGGATGGTGTAGTCATGTAGAATATGCCCCCAGTAGGTAGATATATCAATGTATGTCTCAAATGTAGAAGTAGAATTCCCCCTCAATGGGTAGAGTGAAGCAATCAAGGATCTATATGTTACTACACACACTCAAAGAAGATCAATTGAAGCATGGTAATGTAAATAAATTGACAAATAATAGCATACAATAGCAAAATGTAAGTCGAGCATGGTAGTAGAAATGTAAAGCATTGATAATGTATACAATTGAAATTTTTTTGATATTTTTGATTTATTTGAATGCTTTTTATTTTGACATATTTGAATGTTTTTATATTTTGAATTATTTGAATGTTTTTGGTATTTTAAGATGCTATATTATTTTTGGTATTTTAGAATAATTTTTGTATAATTAATTAAAAGGAGAAAATGTATAATAATTTAAAAAGAATCTATGTATAATAAATCATAAGGAAACTATGTACAAAAAATTGAAAAGAAGATATGTACAAGTAAGACTGAGAAGAAATGATACTAACTAATGAGTCTCATGAAAAACACCCTATCATGGTGTCCAATATCAAATAAAGGAATCATGCATGATTGTGAACCATGAGGGAATGGCTGTGAGTATGACTTTGAATATTTGGATTCATTATTAGTATCTTGAAAATTATAATAACCTATATTGTTCCACTCATCATTATCATCTTGAATTTGAGCCAATGGAATTCTAACGTTGACTTTTGTCGTATCTAGATCTTTTCCTTTGATAAGTTGTGTTTGTGAATGATTTGCCTTAGGATATTCAATAAATCCCAAACCTTGGTGACAAACATTATCAACTACTAGAATAGGAGTAATGATTCCTTAAGCATGCTTTCCCAACCCTTGACCTTGATAATCAAACTGTTGTAGATATTTTTGATGAAACCCATTTTGCTTTGAAACTTGAGCCTCATTTTGGATAGGTAGATTTGTATCTTTTTTGTGTTTTACCTATTCTTTTGGTAAATTTTCATGCTCTAATTTTACTTTTTGGTCCTTTTGTTGTTCTAAGTTATGCTTTGGTAACCACTTTTGTATTATTTATTAATTTGACCCTTTGTGAATGTGTTCCTATTTGACTAATTTAACTTGTATAGGGTCCTCATTAGCAATTATTTATTGTATATGTTTCTTAAATGCCAAACATGAATCTATGTGATTCCCATGCATTTTATGATATGCACAATAATATCTAAATCTTTTTACTAGATGTAGAGGAATTAGTTTGATCAATTTAGATTTAATCATTTCCCTTACTACCTCAGTTAAACTCTTATTTGATTTTTGAATTATTTTTGAATCACTAGTTGTAGATTTACTTTGTTGTGATTTATTATTTTGATATGTAATATTACTTGCAACCAATTGACTAGGTGAAGGTGCATATACATGATTGACACTAGGGTGCCTTTGAGGCTTTTATATTATAATACAAATTTCCAATGTCATGATATTTTCATGTAATACTTGATTCTACATTAATCAACTTAATCATACTAATGATTTGATCCCTTGGAGTCTCACAAATTCAAACCCTAGTTACTTCCAATTGAACATGTAAGCACATATATTGAATAGGGTTTGAAGAATCTATAGGGTAAATGTATGCATTAGGAACAATAGTATAGGCTACCTCACATTTTGGAGTGGTGATAGCATGGACCTATTTAGAGGGAAAGTAGCTATCATCCTCTTGTGGGAGATGAGAAGAAAGAAATTCTTTCTTGTGCATAAGATATGACATTAAAACTTGACAGGTGGTTATTAGCTTATGTAATAAATCCTCTAAGTATGTAAATATTTTATTCTTAATTGAATCATACATAATAGAGAGATAGCACATTAAAGATTTATATGCTTCTAGGTAGAAACCATGTATGTAGAATTAAATGCATGTAATTATAATTATAAGTTGTATATCAATATGTTTATAAAGATCCTTCCACATAAGAGATAGCAAGCAAGGGATAGAGAGCATAAAATTATGCACTAATGTATTAAAAACTTTGATTTGTGATATGATATTTCTAATATGTTTAGCAAGATAGTCTTGAAAATTATTTCACATGAGAGAGATAAATTATGTAATGAAACATTATATTAAATAAAAGTAAACATTGCATTGAAAGAAAAGGATCTTAAGATTTTTAGCAATAAATTTCTTAATATCATCCCATATTATAAAAAGTAAGCATGCAAGGGAAAGAATGAAGATTTGCATTAACATGTAGTAAACTTCATCATTCATATACATGATAGGACTGATTATGGACTCATTATTTGCAAGAAATGTTTTAAAATTAGTAAGATCCATTTTTTTATTTTTATGTGAAATTTGATTTTAGATGTAAGGTGATACCTAAAAATCATGGGACCTAGTATATGCAATTAGGGTTTTAAATAAAATGATTTTTAAAATTAATATGGTAAATTTTAAAAATTAAATTTAAAATTTTGAAAATTAAATTTTTATTTAAATATGTAGGAAAAAATTAGAAAAATAATGTAAAAATATTGGGACCTAGTATAGGCAACTAAGGTTTTGAAAGAAATAATTTTTAAAATTACTAAGGTAAATTTTAAAAATTAATATCAATTTCTAATTTAAATATATAGGAAAAATTATAAAAATATTGGAAAAATCAGTAAGGAATTTTCCCTAAGGTTTTTAAGGTTTTTATGTGCAAATGAAGTAAGTCGATTTCACAAAATGATTTAATTATTTTGGGAATATTAGAGTCTTATTACTAATTTAGTTAAGGATATATAATAAATAAGTTAGTAAATAATATTTTAGTAATTACATTACCTATTTTTATAATATATTGTGCCTTTTAAACCATTCTAAAAATAGCAATAAATAAGGAAAAATGCAACTTAGCTTAAAACTACACTAAGACGGTTGAGATAGAGGCTAAAACTGGCTATGTAGGATTGGGACAGTGTTATGAACCTAGATCTAGATTTTTTTGGTGAAAGGATAAGATCACTAAAAATAGGACACTTCAAGGTCTGGTGTTATATTCTAGGTCCCACCATGGTTGTCTAAACTAGTCATAGAGATCTGATTTTTTTAGGTCTTATCTATTGTCCCTGTGTGAGCCTACCTATGAAATTTTAAACCCTGAATGTCAATGGAGCTCCTTGTAGAGTTGATTCAACCTTGAAACCATAGGCCTTCATTGTGCTTGATAAAACTTGAGAAAGAGGGGGGGTTAGTGTGTGTAAGATGCATTGAATGTGTATCTACACCCCTTGTGTGGGCACACTACCTACACACCAATACTCCAAAGAGGGGTCAAGCCATGTGTAATTCTCCCACTTGATGCACTTTATGAAATAGTGTAATGAGGATGCAAAAATGCCAAATTGAGAGTTTTTGAGGTGGTTAGGGATTGATGCGAGGATTTGCATATGTTTATAACTATGTTAGGTGATTGTACGTAGAAAATTGGGAAATTTATCTTAGTGGTTTATTTGTATTCATGATTGATTTTTAAGATTTGTCATGTCCTTTATAAATGAACTTTGAATGGAATTTTATAGGGATCTATTGGTCATGGGTTAAATGTATTCATGCTAGGTCGATATCATGAAGAATAGGAATTAGCTAGAAATGTTCATTTGAGCTTAAAATGTGATTGGATATTAGTGCTAAAAATGGGACACCCTAGGGTTTGATGATATTCTCTAGATCTGATGTTCTTTTCATATGGGCTCAAGACCTAGGGGATAGAATTAACCTAGGAAATGCAACCTGGTTGAGCTAGAATCAAGTTTTACAAGTCTATGAATGATTGGTTATGAGAAAAAATGTGTTTAGAAGAGTCAAAAAATAATGCAATAAGGTCCTATAGATAGGGTGTCACAATAAACACTAAAGCTACCAATTTGGACATTTTATATGACTACATAGAGCCAAGATCTTTCTAGCTCTTAAAAATTTTAGTTGCATCGAGCATGGTAGGACTTTTGGAATTTTGTTTTGGTCCTACAAAGTCCAAGTCTTTGCTATAAGATAGAAAAAAAATATTAAATTCCATAATTTCTATGTTTGATAGTAAGTATAAAGAGTATCATAGTCTATTTGAATACATTAAGTCAACCATGTCCTTTCATGAGTATTTAGTTATTGTAAGGATCATTCCATAAGAAGATTTTGTAGAAAAATTCTCTTACAAAATAAAGAAGAAAAGGTAGAACTAGAGCCTCATGAGGTTGTGAATATAAGTACACAAAAGGAGGAGAAACCCATCTTATATGAAGATGAAAGAGAGAAAAGCTGAGATGAATATACCATAGAATATTTTTAGGAGAAATGTTTCTTGTAGAAGAAATAAAGAATGGAACTAGAAAATGTGATTGAAAATAAACTAACCACATTACATACAAGCTTAGAGGATGTAATGAGGACCCAAAAATGTTGTGATGAAAAGAGCTAAGAGAGCTAAGTTGGTAGCCACTCAATCTAAACAACACCTTAAAAAAATCAAAGCTAAGGATTGTGGAAATATTTCATTAACTTCTAAGGTTGAATTTACATCTAATGTTTGTCTTGAAGAAATCAAGGAAGAGCCAAGGTTATATGAGAATGGTCTACCAAATAGCCATGTTGATGAGCATGATTTAGGGAAGGTTGCCCTGGTTGAGACTTATTCTATTGATGGTGAGAAGGGTGATACTACTAATACTACTACAAATCCCTCAGAGACTTTCAAATCAGCTGATAGAGGTAAACATTTTGATTGGTTTTTATATTACAATGTGAGAAATAAGGATGTTGGTAAGAGCAAGGATTTGTTTCATATGATTTCATTACAAAATTTATGTCATGATGATAATTATTCTAACAATATTGAAAAAAAATAAGGGTAAAAATTAGAAGGGAGATCCTTTCTCTTAACATCAAGATGTCTCATAATTAATGGTGTGAGATCCATGTGTTTTGGCTAAATCTAGCATATAGAGTAAAGGTAAACCTTATTTGGATGTAGAAGAGGTTTTTTAATGCTCTAATAATTGAATATGTCAACCAATGGTTTATGTAGTCAAATAATAAGAGGATATACTTTATAAATTCAAAGGATTCAAGATGGAGGAACATTCACTAACCTCTAAAATTTTAAAGGGTAAGGTAATGATTGGTTATCAGAATATCATGGTGAATGGATATGCATTTGAAGGAGATATTATGAATTATAATGATATAGATGTTGAAGGTATCTCAAAAATTCATCCTTTATCAATAGTGGACAAGATCAGTATTGACAGCCTAAGGTATTAGCATAATGATCATTTATTGTTTCCTCTTATGCCATTATAAAATTTTCATCATTGTATAAAGAATGCACCAAAGGGTGATAGAGTGAGAAGCACAAATTAGATTATAGGGAATGAGGAATATTTGTTTTCATTCCACATTGAGTTTTCAAATGGGATCCAAGTAATATTTTAAGAGTAAAAGTAGATAGAGGAATTGGTATTACTCTTAATTTTTCCATATTTTGCATTTGGAATGAAGGGAAGTCCATGAGTAAACACTTGGAGTTTGTTGTGTTCTCTAACCACATTGTGAAGGATCCATGTTCAAGGGTTTTAGATCACTTGTGGGAAAACAAGATCATGGATGATGAACAAATGGAGATAGTCCCTATGGGAATCTTGATTCTAGATGTGGGTAAGCAAATCAAGTGCATTTTTAATGTTTAATATTTTATGACTAAATTTGTTATGGGGATTTTGGTATCAAACTAAAATAAATTTGTAAAATTCATGAAGGAGGAGATACTACAAAGTCTTAAAATCATGAAGGAAATACAATTAGTCATTATTTTTTGTGAAAAAGATTTATACATCATGAGTCTTGAAGGAATCAACAAAACTTGGAGATTGCATGGTGTGCATTTTATGGGAGAGCACACTTCATAGTTGGAATCCAAGAAAGAAAACTTTTTAGTCACTTGTTGGAGGAATTTTCATCCCAAGGATAAAGAGGTAATAAATTATGATTTCATTGATAATATTTTGATATCCAAAAATACTTGGATAGATGAAGGATGATTCAAGAAGGAAAATAAAAATTTTACCACTTTGTGCATGTATCTAGGTGTAAATCTACATCATGTTTGGGTAAAGATAATAATCTATAGGTTGAAAAGTAGATTTATTGACTATTTGATATGGTAAGGTCAAGAAAGGGTTAGTTTTTTTAAACTCATCAAGGGAGAAAATGATAAGCGTTTCAATCCTTCTTATAAGTGAAATACAAAGTATGAAAGAGATGGTAAGGGCATGGATTTACTTTACACTATATACTATAATTTTTTTTTTATAATGGTAAGTATTATAAGTAAGCCATCATCACTCTTTATTTTTCAAAGAATGATTTGAGAATAGACTACCATTAGATTAGTGTTTGTAAGGTACATGTGCATAAGACCATTTTTTATGGCCTCCTAGTATATATTGAGTGTGTGGTCGTAACACTCAATGTTATAGCTAGTCTCAAATTTAAAGTGGAACAGGTGGATCAAAAAAGGATTCAATTTTTTCTAGTTTGGGTATTCCCCACCATACTAACCTTGTTGATAAATCTCCTTAGTCTATGCAGATATAATATAAGGGTTGTTAATGGATTTACACATAAGGCAACACCCTTAACCAAAAGGATAGAGGAAGCAACTCATGAATGAATAGATAGAACACAAGGAGTCTCTAATAAGCCTATAATGGTAATCCACTCATGTCTTGTATGTTTTATTTCAGATTTCTCACACACATTTGTGGAAAAATATAGTGTTCCAAGAGAAGTTATTTAGGCCATATTATTACAAAATTGGGACCCCATTAAAATTACGATCAAGAAGTTGAAAATTTTATGAATTGTTTTTTATGTGAATGATAATATAATTCTTCCCATCATGAATTTTTTGGGAAATTTCAAGAGTATTGACTTGTGGTATATATTTGGTTGAGGTAGAGTACAATGGATTCAAGTTATTCTTGGTTTTAATTTACTTTCAACAAAAGAGGCACATAGATGTTTTTTCTCAAATAATCCTACACATCATAATATGGGATCTAGGAGATATTTATAAACATAAGCAAGGGAAATATTGTGATAAATTCATAATCATTATTGTTTATGTTATAAATGCTAACCTAGTTGTGGAAGTTTAGATGAATATCAGAGTGGTGCATCAAACACATGGTGCATATTTCCTAATATTTGTTTAGGATCTTGGTAATACTCATAGTCAAGGGGATGGTACAATCACATTTATATTACTTAACCCAAGTCAAGGATGTAAATTCATGCCTCACATTAGGGGTCCCCTAAAGGTTTATATTTATGTTTTTATGAGTCATGCACATTTACTTGACATTTATGATCATAGGTTTAAGATATTTTTTAAAGAGATAATTAAATCACATGAGTGTCACAAGGGTGTTTGGGATGTTAGGCCACATATATCTTGCATTAATCTTTGGCATAAGTTGTCTAACTTGATATGGATAAGTGTTAGATTACATGGGCACTATAGTTTGATTCAACACTTGGGTACAATTATTCTAGAGCATTATGGTTTTCAATTGTTTGAGGACAAGTAATTTTAGTAAGGGAGGACTTGTCATGTCCCCTTTGAAATTAATTTGATGTTATGGAAAAAATTTCCATTCTAATATTTATCCATTACAATTCATAGGGACACTAATCACCAAGTCACTATTTATAGAGGCACTATTCATGGATTTACTATTCACAATCACTATTAATTGGTGATGTGGCAAGTGATACAAATGATGATGAAATAGATGAGGTATATTGTAGATGATGTGGCATGACCCATAAGAGGCCTTTCATGGAATCTAAGGCATGTGAGTGGAATTGGATGTACCACTCCACTAAGGAGATAGCTTTATGACTTTTTTGATCACATGGTGTGGTCCTTGGAGGAAAATGACATAATGTAAAAGTATGGCACATTTCCTTAATAGATTCATGATGAAGAGTGGGGGACAAGTCAAAAGAGTATTAGGACCTCTTTTGGAATATTTTTTACACTTAAGAAGTGGAGGACAAGATTTACTATGCTAAGTTGGATGAAACTTTGGAGGAAACTTTGTCCTAAAGTGGGAGATTACTTTTGACTCTCTCATAAGGTGTCAAGCTTTCCACTATTACTTAATAGTGATCCCACTATAGGGGGTTGTATTTATTCCTTCACCATGAAGTTTCCTCTCTCTCCTTCTTTCTAATTCTCTTTATTCATGGATTTCTCATTGTAAATTAATTATATTACCAATTTATATCTCTTTTATGTCTTTCACGACATTGTTTGAACTTATGTCCATTCATGCTCTTCGTTAGATGAAAACCTAGTGAAGACAAGATCAGTGGATAGAAACCCATTGCTTATAGAATCAAAGGATGGAAACCTTGTGGTTCTTGAGGGTGATCTCATTTAGAGGTTACAATAAAGCTTCAGTAGATGCAGCTATAGTATGGTATTGTTTTAGTTCATATTAGTAGATCAATGTGTATGTGAAAATTCCTAATTTCATGTAATATATGTTTTCACTTCATATAATCTAATATATTAGTTGGTGGTGTTATTCCCTTATATTGTTCAATTCAATTCTATTTCCATTTTTATTATATTTGGATTTATACAATTTAAGTATAGTTGTATAATATCCCATTTGGAGATATTACAATGGTATCAAAGCTAATATCTTGCTAGCCTATGAATATTTATTTTGTATATTTTAGTTGCATGAAGCATGGGAGGACTATTATAATTTTTGCCCTAAGATATAATAAAAATAGTAAATTCCATAATTTCTATGTTTGATAGTAAGTACAAAGAGTATCATAGTCTATCTAAAGACATTAAGGCAACCATGTCCTTTCATGAGTATTTATTTATTGTAGTAATCATTCTAGAAGAATATTTTGCAAAAAAGTGTCTCTTGTAGAAGAAAAAAGAAAAGGTAAAACTAGAGCCTCAAGAGGATGTGCATCTAAGTACACACAAGGAGGAGAAAACCATCTTACAAGAAAAAAAAAAGGAGAGAAAAGCTTGAATGAATCTACCATAGAAGATTTTGAGGAGAAATATTTCTTGTATAAGAAAGAAAGAATGGAACTACAAAATATGGTTGAAAATAGACTAACCACAGTGTAGACAAGCATAGAGGATGTAATGAGGACCCAAAAAGGGTGTGATGAATGGATGGAAAGAGCTAAGAGAGCTAAGTTGATATCCACTTAATCTAAACATCACCTTCAAAAAATCAAAGCTAAGGATTATGAAAACATTTCATTAACTTCTAAGGTTAAATTTACACATAATGTTTGTTTTGAAGAAGTCAAGGAAGATCCAAGGTTGTATGAAAATGGCCTACCAAATAGCCATGTTGATGAGAATGATTTTGGGAAGGATGCCCCAGTTGAGACTTATTCTATTTATGATGATAAGGCTGATAATAATACTACTAGAAATCCCTTAGAGACTTTCAAATCAACTAATAAAGGTAAACATTTTGATTTCTTCTTGGATTTCAACTCGAGAAATAAGGATGTTAGTAAGAGCAAGGATTTGTTGCATATGATGTCTTAAAAAAAAATTATTTCATGATGAGAAGTATTCTAAAAAGATTGAAAAGAGTAAGGGTATAAATTGGAAGGGATATCCTTTCTCTTAACATCAAGACGTCTCATACTTAATGGTGTGGGATCTAGGTGTTTTGGCCAAATATAACATATAGAGTAAAGGTAAACCTTATTTGGTAGTATAAGAGGTTTTTTTATCTTCTAATGATTGCATGTGTCAACCAATGGGTGATGTGGTCAAATAAGAAGAGTATTAAATATTGAGGAACATTCACTAACCTCAAAAATTTCAAAGGGTAAGGTAATGATTGGTTATCAGAATATCATGGTGAATGGATATGCATTTGAAGGAGATATTATGAATTGAAAGGATATATATTCTAAATTTAGATCAATAATTCCTCCCTTATCAAAGGTGCACGAGATTAGTATTGGAATCCTAAGGTATGAGCATAATGATCATTATTATTTCCTCTTATACCACTATAAAATTTTATTCATCATGAAAAGAATGCACCAAAGGGTGATAGAGTGAGAGGCACAACATGAAGTATAGGGCATGAGGAGTCTTTGTTTTGCATTCCACATTGTGTTTTTAAATGGGATCCAAGTAATATTTTAATATTGAAATTAGATAGAGGCATTGGTATTAATCTTGAGTTCTCCATATTTTACATTTGGAATGAAGGTAAGTCCATGAGGAAACACTTAGATTTTGTTGTGTTCCCTAACCACGTTGTGAAGGATCCATGTTCAAGGGTTATAGATCACTTGTGGGAAAATAAGATCATGAATTATGAACAAATGGAGATAGTCCATATGGTAATCTTGATTCTAGATGTGGGTAAAAACATCAAGTGACTTTTTAATGTTCAAAATTTTGTGACTAAGTTTGTTATGGTGATTTAGGTATCAAGATAGAAGCAAGATGTAGGATTCATGAAGGAGGAGATACTACAAAATTCTTAGCATCATGAATTAAATACAATTAGTCATTATTTTTGGTGAACAAGAGTTATAAATCATGAGTCTTGAAGGAATTAGCAAAACTTGGATCTTGCATGGTGTTCACTTTGTGGGAGAGTACACTTTGGAGTTGGAATCAAAGAAAGAAAACTTTTCAATCACTTTTTGGAGGAATTTTCAGCCCAAAGAAATAGAGGTAATAAATTGTGATTTCATTGATAATATTTTTATCTCCAAAAATAATTGGAGAGATGAAGGAGGATTCAATAAGGAAAATAAAAAATTTAGCACTTTGTGTAAATATTTTTATATTATGCATCTAGGTGTAAATCTACATCATGCTTGGGTAAAGATAATAATCTATGGGTTGAAAAGTATAGTGATTGACTATTTGATATGCCAAGGTCAAGAAAGGGTTAGTTTGTTTAACCTCATCCTAGGAGAAAATGATAAGCATTTCAATCTTTCCTATGAGTACAATACAATTTGTGAAAGAGAGGGTAAGGGCATGGATTTACTTTACACTATATACTATATATATTTTGGTTGTGATGGTAAGTATTATAATCATTCCATCATATCTCTTTATTTTTCAAAGAATGATTTGAGAACAAAATATAATTATATTAGTGTATGCAAGGGACATGTGCACAAGACAATTTTTAATGGCCTCATGGTTTACATTGATTTTGTGGTCAATGTTGTAGCTACTCTCAAATTTATATTGGAATAGGTGGATCAAAAAAGGATTAATTTTTTAATATTTTGGTTATTCCCTGCCACACTAACCTTGTTGAGAAATTTCTTTAGTCATGCAAATCTAATAGAAGGGTTCTTAAGGGATTTACACATAAGGAAATACCCTTAACCAAAAGGATAAAGGAAGCAACTCATGCATGAATAGATATAACACAAAGAGTTTTTGATAATCCTATAATGGTAATCCACTCATTCCTTGTATGTTTTATTTCTGATTTATCACAAACATTTATGGAAGAGTATAGTGTTCTAGGAGAAGGTATTTGGGCCATATTCTTGTAAAAGTGGAACCCCATTCAAATTAAGATCAAGAAGTTCAAAAATTTAGGAAATGGATTTTATGTGAATGATAATAAAATATTTTCCATCATGAATTTTATGGGAATTTTTAGAAAATAATTTACTTGTGGTATATATTTGGCTGAGGTAGATTACAATGGATTCAAGTTCTTCTTGGTTCATATTTACTTGCAAAAAAGGAGGTAGAGTTTTTTGCTCAAATCAGCCTACACATCATAATATGGTATCTAGGAGATATCTCTAGACATAAGAAATGGAAATATTGTGATAAATTCACAATCATTGTTGTTTATGTTATAAATTTTAACCTAGTTGTGGAAGTTCATATGAATATCAAAGTGGTGCTATGAATACATGGTGTAGAGTTCCTGATATTTATTTGGGATCCTAATAATACTAATAGTCAAGGGTATGGAAAAAACACATTTCTGTTAATTAACCAAGTCAAGGATGTAAATTCATGCCTTTCATCATGGATCCCCTGAAGGTTTTTATTAATTTTTTTGTGATTCATGCATATTTACTTCACAGTTATGCTCACAGGGTTTAAAGATTTTTAAAAGAGATAAGCAAATCACATGAGTGGCACAAGGGTGTTTGGGATGTTGGGCCACATATATATTGAAGTAATAATTGGCTGAATTTAGCTCACTCAACAAGGATAGGTGCTAGTTTACATGGGCCCTATAGTTTCAATTATTCTTAAGCATTATGGTTTGCAATTGCTTGAGGAAAAGCAAATTTGGGAAGGGAGGATTTTCTATGTCCCCTTTTCAATTAATTTGATTTTTTGGGAAAATTGTCCATCCCAATATTTCTTTATCACTATTCATAGGGACACTAGTCACCAAGTCACTATTCATATAGGCACTATTCAGAGATTTACTATTCACTATTACTATTCACTGGTGATGTGGTAAGTGATGTAGGTGATGATGCAACATATGAGTTGTATTGTAGATGATGTGGTATGGAAAAAAGTGGGTCTCCCATAGAATATAAGTCATATAAGTGGAGTGGGGTGTACCACTCCACCAAAGAGATAACTTTATGACTTTTGTGATCACATGGTGTGGTTCTTAGATGAAAATGACATAATGTAGAAGTGTGGTTCTTTTGACTTCTACATTATGTCATTTTCATGATGAAGAGTGTGGGACAAGTCAAAAGAGTGTTGATACCTATTTTGGAATATTTTGTACACTTAGTAAGTTGAGGACAAGATTTAATATGCTAATTTGGCTCACATGTAGAGGTGGGGTCACTTGTGAAAGTGGAGGAAACTTTGTCCAAGTGGGAGATTTCTTTTGATGCTCTCACAAGGTGATAAACTCACAATCATTGTTCAATAGTGATCACACTAGATGGGGGCACATTTACTCCTTCACCATGAAGTTTTATCTCTTCCCTTGTTTCTATTTCTATTTATTCATGGCTTCCTCCTTGTAAATTCATTATATTGCCAATTTATACCTCTTTCATGTCTTTCATGACATTTTTTAAACTTATGTTCATTCATGCTCTTCCTTGGATGAAAAACCAATGAAGACAAGATCAGTGGATGAAAACCCTATGGTTATTGAGGATGATCTCATTCAGAGGTTGCAAAAGAGCTTCAATAGATTCAATTATACTATAATTTTTTTGTAGTTCATATTAGCAGATTAGTGTGTATGTGAGAATTCCTTATTTCTTGTAATATATGTTTTCACTTTAGAGAATATAATATATCAACTGGTGGTGTTTTTCCCCTATATTTTTCAATTCAAGTCTATTTCCATCTTTTTTGTATTTGGATTTATGAAATTTAAGTATAGCTATATAATATCCCATTCAGGGATATTACATTTATAAAATACTAAGAAACTTTGAATTGATAAATGAAATTATTTTTGTTAATATATACTTATATTACTTATGGTTCTCAAAATATTTTAATATAAGGGCAAGGCCTATGTATCCATTTCCTTACTCACATATTTTGATGACACTATTTATATATAGTATAATTATACCCTTATTTATTTATTTATTTATTCACGCATGTTGATTTGAATAGTGTCTCCATCTGTCATGTCCCAATACCATTACCCCCATGTTCGTAACTATGTTATTACTACATATTTTATATTAAACTTATTTTAATAATCTTATTTATTTCTAAAAAGATGTTCCATGATTTTATGACAATACATGTAATGAATCAAATACCAATGACATGTTTCAAAATAAATGAATTCTCTATTAAGAATTATTTAATTTTTTCATTTTAAAATGTACCAATAATAGAATAAAATTTTAAGACAATATTGTTAATAGGGAAGAGGCTAGCAGGTGAGAAGCCTAAAATGTTTTATTTAATTCACCATTCCTATTCTTCAAAATAAATTCTTAAGGTCCTTGTGTGCTAAGTGGGTCCCCTTACTAAAAATATATGATAAAAAAAATTTATTAGGATAATGAAATTTATAGAGTTAATTTTTATATCTATGTATTTGTTGACATTAATTCTAACTAAAAATTTACTATAATAGCTAAAATTTGGATATGGAGATTCAAATGTAATAAACACTTCAAATCAATCCAAACTGATGTTGAAATTCAAGTTTGGGAAAGGTAGATAAAAAGGATGTAAAAATAATGAAAATAAGATAATTATACCTTCATCTTGAATCTAATTTACCTCCAAATTATAGTGATGTGCCCCAATATGACAAGTAGAATGCTTGATAGCTGAAATGTTGGATTTACTTGGTAATTGGATAGAAAGTATTAATTCATTAATTGGTTTATGCATAGATGAAAGGTGGTTAAATAGAATATGGTGAGAGGAATGTATGGATAGATTTGAATCTTGTGGGTGCAAAGATCAAGGGTGTATAATATTTGAGGAATTAAAAATTCCTAGGAGAGGGAAAGTCATTTATTAACCAAGGAAAAAAAATCTTGAAAATTCCTAGAAAAGGTTGTGTTATTATCTAGGTGTATTAGGGGATTATATATCCCATTAGGGTTAATTAAGTGAATTTAGTGTATGATTAAAAGAGTTATTTTCAGAAATTATTAATGGGGATAGTTGAGGGTAGTTGGGTGGATGAATTTAAAATTTGGAAATATTGGAGAATTTGATTAGTGAGTTAAGTGGTGTAATAAAAAGCTAATAAGTTATAATAGTGAGCGATTAATTAATGTGGGATGAGGGGTAAATTTCATAGGTGATATGAAGAATGGATAAAATGTTATAATAGTGACTAGGAGGGGATATTAATAGGACATTAAGATTAATTATGAATTAAGACATGATTAATGGATGAAATTAGTAGTGATGGAAGAGCGATAAAAATTAGATGTATATATTTTTATCCTCTTTTAAAAGGCATTATGATTAGAATAAGTAATGTTATTTCAAATATTAAATCTGGTTTTGGATGAGTACTAGTAATTTAGGATAGGTGATGCCCCCTCAATGGGACTTGTGGGGATGAAGGAGCCAGATGGCCACTCAAAAGTAAAAATGAGGGGTGAGATGTGTAAATAGACTGAAGAGGGGTCAGGATGATATGAAGATAATGTATGAAGGATGATATTGACATAAACATCAATCTATCCAATTACAATTCCCAAAGTAAAGACATGTTTTAGGCTAGAATTTCACCCTTGTGGGAGACTTTTTTAGGCTCTCTCACTCCTAGCTACAATATTGAAACAACCTTAGGTTTTAGGTATCCTATAATGAGGTTAAACATCTAGGATTTTTAATGATGCTAGTTCCTCAGATGCTTCACTTTGGCTTTTTTCCCACACTATAATCTACTAATGACTAAGGAAAAGGGAGATAAAGATAAAATGAAAGGAAAACCTAAGCTAAGGATGGTGATGTACCAAATATAAAATGATCAAATTTTAGCCTAGAAACTTTAATGACTACTAATGAATTAAACCCAAACATAGACTAATATGATCCTATCTCAAGGCCACAAGCATAAGTGTTTGTGTGGAGGTCAAAGGGAAACCTTACAACTTGTAGGACTAAAAGAAATAGGTCTGTATGAGACTATAAACTTATGACACTTCAAGAGGGCACCTATGTCTAACACTTCACACAACTTTCAAGGAGCCAAAAGAATTAAATAAAGGTTTGTAGAGGGTTCACAGATGATGAAAATAGACATACATTCTACAATTTAAAACCCTACTAATGCAAACTTTACTCTAAACTAAAATCAAAAAGTTTATCTTATTACTTTTAGAGAGTGTTACAAGGCAATTTTGATAGAGTAACTCTATCACTAGTCAAGGGATTTTTAGGCTCAAAATCCTATATATAGTAGAAAGGGATGATATAAGAAGGGTCTTTCATGATAAAATAGATAAGGGGGTCATAAATGGATGCAACCACCACTATTGTCCTTGAGCTCCTTTTCATTCAAAACATGAAACTGTCTTGATCATGAGCTGAACTACCTAAGATTGCCACTAATCTCTTCGACCCCTTTTCACATTCAAGTCTCCCCTTATTGGAATTGATAGAGCCATGTTTTGGGTAGCTTCATGTCCCTGATAAGTGTGAATGATTTGATCTTTACATTTAAAACTTGGCATGCTCTTTCACTTTGTATGTCTTATAATGTATAAGGACAAAATCCCTATATCTTTGAATCTAGACCAAGCCATGTTGCTTCTACATTGAGTGGTTATTTATCAGAGATGATGACCATGTTGAAGTATAAGGACCTCTCCATTAATTGCACCTACCATATCCTACCTTGAAACCTAGACCAGATCTTTCCTATAGATGGAAAACCAATCTAAGAACATTGGTTTTCTTATATCCATTTATGTTGATGTAAGTCCATACAAATCCAAATGGCTACTTGTAGGGGTTCAGATTTTGACATTTGGAGGCTCATCATAGGATATTTGAATCTTAATGGTTATTTAATGATATTTAACTTTGACACTATCACAAACATTTGTTTCTTTCAAACACTTTCCTTTGGGCCTTTTTCTTTTAGACCTTCTTGAACAATTTTTGTGGACTTTTTTCCCAAAGGAATTAAACTTCAGACTTTTTGAGAAAGAACCTTTGGATTTTGAAAATTCCTTTGGAAAAGTGTCTTTTATTAAGTAAAAGTATCTTTTGGCCATTATAAAAATGCCCTTTTCTAAAGGTAAAGTACCCTTCAAAACTTTTATAATGCCCTTTGGTTATTTGAAATGAACCATTGGCTTTTTGGAAAAGACCCCTCGAACAAATTTTCTTTGGCCACTTTCCTAAAGGAAAAAGTCTTCAAGACTTTTGTCAAGTTTCACTTCCTCAAAATATACCCTTCAAAATTATTGCATAAGACACTTTGGCATGGAAATGACTCTTCAGAAAAAGTGTTTTAGCCCTTCAAAACTTGAAAAGGTCCCTTTTATTGACAAAAGTGCCCTTCAGCTTTTTGACTTCGGGACAAAAGTTCTGAAAGAAAATTAACTTCAAAAAAATTATCTCAGATAATTTTCCTAAAGGAAATGTGTCCTTTAGAACATTCCTTCTGGATATTCATTTTGAACAAAAAATCTAAAGGATTTTAGCCTTAGGGGAAAATTGTCTCGAACAATTTTCCCAAAGGAAGAGTGCTTTTTATAAAATTCCTTCGGGATTTTGAAATGAAACCTTCCATAAACTATTTTTGACAAAAGTCTAAAACAATTTATTTTAGTTGGCCGAATAAGAGATTTTTCACTTAGCCCTTTTAGTCTGTAGGATCTTCTAGGTTTGTGCCTAAACCTATGAAGGCTTGATTCTATGAATGTTGTGAAACCATGATGATTTACTCAGACCCTTCATCTTTTCCATGTTGAGTCTACTTTAAAACCTTGGTATGTGGGCCAAATTTTGGCCAACATGTTTGGTGACTCGCAAAGAAGCATGCTTGTTATTCTTGAGAACCTAGACCACTTGCCTTATCTAGTTCATTGGGCATGGAATCTTTAGCCTCTAAAATTGATCTGATCTGAAACTAGATACAAGGCTAACCATTTCTATAACTTCCTCCTCAAGTTATAAGGAAAAAAATAAAAAAACAAACATTATGCCTAAGGCACTTAGAGAAGGGAAACACACAACTAAAAAGATGTGCACAATGCACTTCAAATAAAACATGAAAAACTATACAAAATATATAATATATACAATGGCTATAAAATATTCTAATATCAAATATTTAGATTAATCCCATTGACTAGGATGGGTATTACCTCTCCATCTAGAAGGGCTAACTAAAAAGCATTATGTTTTTTGCATGCATAGATCAAATAAGGACCACTCTACAAGCTGTCAAAATTGGTATGGTTGTTTGGCTTGGCCTTATTTGAATCCCACTTAAGGACTAGATCCCCTTCCTTAAATTCCCTTGTTATGGATTTATTTTCAAAGGCTTTCTTGACTTGATCTTGATGTGAGTCTAGTGTTTTCATTACAAGGTCTCTCATTCCCTCAAGCTCCATGAGTTCTTCCATTCTCACATGCATGGGCTCATCTTCCATGAACTCCAGTTGATGTGCTAGTTCTAATGCAGGTAGCTCAAGATAAATGGTCAACTTGGCCTCCCTTCCATAAAATAATATATATGGAGAATTTCCAATGGCATCTTTAGGAGCCACCCTATCAGCCCACAAGTTTGTCTTTAGTTTGGTATGTCATGTCCTCTAATTCTCTTCCATAGTTCTCCTGATGATTCTTAACAAATTTTTATTTTTTGAATCATCTAATCCATTTCCTTGAGGATAATAGTTGGAAGAGTTACTGAGTTAGATGCCCATTTTCAGATCCCAATTATTCATTCTTAGACTAAGGAATTCTAATGCATTATCAGAAATGATAGTGGATAAAACACCAAATCTAGTTGTAATGTTGTCATAGAAATCTAGGACTGCACCTTCATTATCTTCTTTCAATGCAATGACTTCCACCCACTTGGTGAAGTATTCAATTACATTAATCACCCATTTATGCCTTGAACTTAATGGAGGGTTGATCATTCCTATGAAATCTAGCCCCCATTACATGAAGTGTTGCTCTACCTAAATTGGATTGAGAGGAAGGGATACCAATCTTTGCTTACCCACAAAGAAAGCACACTTTTGACACTTTTCTACCCATGCATACACATATTTGAAGAGGTTGGGCTAGTAATAACCAGCCCTCATTATCTTTGCTATAGTGGTTCTAGGTGCAAAATGACATCCTACAAGTCCATCATGGAATTACTCTAAAATCTTGGTCACCTGGTCATTATCCATGCACCTAAGGAGTACCCCATTTAGGTTTCTTCTAAAACTAGTACCACCTACTAATTCATAAGGTATGGACTAAAGTCTGAAATACCTTATTTTTTCCTTATCCATACCTTGTGGACACTCACTTGTTATTAAGAAATGTGTCATATCCTCAAGCCAACTAGTGTGAGGTAAAGGTGCATCTATTTGTGAGTTATCTTATTTTACCAAAATAACCTCTTTGTCTTCATGAAGGTCATCAACCATATGCTCACACAAGCCTTTACCTCTTACTAGCTTAGTGACCTTGATCTCCATGTCATAATCCATGACCTTGGTAATCCAACTAGCCCTCTTTTTATTCACGTCTTTATTAATAAGGAAGTATCTCACTCTAGGATGAGACACCATAAGATATATTTTTCTATTGGATATCAGTGGCTTGAACTTTTTAAGGCTTTTTACTACTATAAGGACTTACTTTTCTAAAAAAGTATACCTCACCTCATACCCCTTAAGCCCCTGACTGGAAAATGATATTGGCTACTCAAGTCCTTCACCATTATTTTGCATCAAAAAAGTTGATATATTATCAATATTGGCAAAGTCATAAAATATGAAATCTCTTTAGAAATCAAGATTCATGAATGTGAGTGCTTGGGAAATGGCTTTCTTGATAGCCTCAAATGTTGATTTACTTTATTTGACCAAGTGAACACTTGGTTCTTCTTCAGCATGGCAGTGATGGGTTTAACTAAGTTTGCAAAACCAATTATAAACCTTCTCACAAAGTTTAGTTTCCTAAGGAAAATTTGGAGTCCATTCTTATGCTTTGGTAAGGATAAGGCCAATATGGCACTTATCCCTATCAAGATCAATAGTTAATCCTTGTTTTTAGACAATGTGACCCAATAACTTACCTTCATGCATGATAAACACACACTTCTTGGGATTCAAAGAGATCTCATACTCTCTACATCTCTCAAAGATCAACCTCAAGTGGTCCATGTGCTCATTGGCATCCTTGGAGAAAATTTTAGTGTCATCCAAGTAGACTAGCACCATTTGATTTATTATCCCTTATAGATCCATGTCCATGGCTCTTTGGAAAGTTTCCCCAGCATTTGACAAGCCAAAGGGGATCTTTTGGTATGTATATGTGTCCTATTTAGTGGTGAAGGCAGTCTTGTATTGATCTTTTTTCTTTACTAATACTTGGTTGTAACCTAAATATCCATCTAATAGAGAAAATTGTTATGAACCTACAACTATTGGAAGAAGCTACTCCATGGATGGTAGAGGGTAATGGTCCTTCAAGAAGACCTTGTTTACATCTCTAAAGTAAACACATAGCCTAATCTCCTCACTATTTTTCCTTATAGGCACCAAATTGGCTACCCATGATGAGTGCTTGATGGGAAAGATGATCTTGGATTTAATTAACTTGGATAGCTCTCTCCTCATAGGCTCTTCTATTTTGGGGTTAATGGGATTTTGTTTTTGCCTCACAAGCTTAGCATTATCCTCCAGTTCTATGGTATGTTAGGCTAACTTGGGATCAAAAATTTTTAGGTCACTATATTCCCAAGAAAATATGTCTGAATATTCCTTATAAATTTCAATGAAAGCATGTCTTTCTGCCTCATCATTTACCTTCCCAAGCTTAAGGAGATTATCCTTATAAATAAGGAGTATTTCATAGTTCTCCTCATTAGTTGACATCACTACCTTATCTTCCCTCATATGGTTTCCCTCATGGAAAAGACTTTCAAGGGTGACTAGCCCTTTAGGAAGTTTTTTAGACTTTAGTTGAACAAATTGATCCTCATACTGATGTTGAAATTTACATTGGTTCATTGAGGAAAACTTTGCTTCCTACTGTAAGAAATAAGTAGTTTGTTTGTCACTTTCAAAGACCTACCAGTGGGCTTCATTATCTATTACTGATGGCCTCACCACCACTTTGACATGTGGTTAAACCTTGGCCTATTTTAGCTTACTTATAATATCAAACTGGGCTCCCATAGATACCAACCTATCAACACACTAGTGTTGATTCCTTAGCACATCTTGAATGTTAAAGGCTTTAAACTCTTTTATTAAGTCCCACACTATATTTTTGTAGGACCTCATTAAAGTATTATTCATAATGTTTAGGCCCCTAACTTGGTTCACTATAATCTCACTACCCCCATATGCTTACAACTGCTTGATTCCCCTCTTACTTGCCCATCGAAAGCCATGATTAGGCCTTCATATTATGCTGCATTGGAGGAGCGATTGAAATGGAACCTACAAGAAGATAAATACTTATCATTTGAATGGAAAACCAACATTTCCTCTACACCTACTCCATTTTTGCTCCTTGAACCATCAAAAAATAACTTTCACATACCATTGAGGTCTTCTTTAGGTCCAATGAGGGAAGTCATGAGTTGATTTTATTCATGTAGCAAATAAACACCCATGTCTCTTTATTCAACACCTTCCAAAGGGTTAAGAAATTTATTATCCCCCCATAGTTCATCCAATAAAAAGTCTAAAAACTCCTCAGGATAAGTATTTAGTTCTTGAACAATGTTAATTTCATCCTCATCAAGGATAGTATAATTGAGGTTTATGTTATTTTATTGATGAGGCTCAATGTGAACTTGTGACATGGGCTTAGCCTTGATTGATACCTTAGTCCCATACCTTGTTCTAAATTCCATATATGACCAATCTATTGTGAGATAGCCTCTTATCTTTGCTATGAATTCTCTATAAAGGCAAAATGCAAAACAAGGAAGCACCTCTAGAATCAACACATATTGAGCCACTAAAACACTAGGACAAACATAAAAGGTCAAGTTGAGACCTCTGATAATACAAGGTGGTTTGGTTGAAGATATATCAAGCTACAAAACTCCCTTATATTGAGGTTCATACTTCAAACCAAGTTGGTCTACTATTGACTTTGGCATCACCAAAGTACTTGTTCAACTATCTACCATGTATTTATGTACCAAGGAGTCACCAATGATTAATGAAATGTATAATGAAGGAGGTTTGACCACCTTACTTGATCCTTCTCCCATGGGACCTTGGGTTACATTAGTGAGAACCTTAGTTTCTTTGCTTGGTTGTTTAGCTACAGTTATTGTAACACCTATCTTAGACAAACCTTCTTGAAGGATTTCCACTTTATTGAGCATGGAAAGCATGTCCCACATTGGAACACTCACACTAGATTTATTCATTTGCTCAACAATGTTTATTGGTAGACCACCAACCTTTTATTTTGCTTTGGGAGCCACTACTATTATTTGTTGAATTTGTGAGTTTAGTGGATCAAAATGGGTCCTCTAATTATAATTTTTAGGAGGTGTCAGGACCTTTGGAGTGATAGTAGGCTCATTAAACTTAGACAATAGAGGAGTAATGATAAGAGGCTCTTTGAATATTCCCTGATTATCACTCACATTCCTTCTTTTAAATCTCATATTAACTACCATTAGAATGTATGATTGGCTAGAACTAGCTTGTTGATTGAGTTCATAGCACTCTTCTTGCTCACTAATGATCATTATATAATCTAGATGATTTGGTACCCAATCAGATCCTTGGTCTTGTGGAAATTGTCCTAGTTTTGTCATCATGGGGATCTTTATGTTTTGAGCCATTAAATCTTGATTGTATCCATAAGAAATAGCCTACTACCAATAGTCATTGAAAGCTTGGTTAAAACTATAAGTTGGGACTATGGATTAACCAAAATATTGATCCCAAGGTATGGTCCCTTTAGCCTCTTGATCCATATTGTTTTGAATAGAAACCAAAGAGTTGGAAGAGCGTACAACATTTGGGTTATAACTTCTCTACTTATTATAGCTAGGTTTTCATTGCCCTTGCTCATGGTTCTAGTTCTGGAAATTTCCATTGAAGGGTGGTTTATTCCCTTAATAAGATTATTGTTGAGGTTGAAATTGATAAGGTTTATTGAACTAAGCTTCCTACTTTCTAACATTTACCACATCATTTCCCAAGGATTGGAGTATGCTCTTAAGTTCTAGGTAGTTTTTCTACTCTTGGGAATCACTTGATCTACTTGTGGAGGCCTTTTCCTACTTAGGTGAAGGTATAAAAATAATTTTTAGAGTTTTAATAATAACATCAAGTGGGGGAATAACCATAGGGGGTGGTCTGATTTCATAGAAAAGAGTCATTGGGGGTCTAAGAGTAAGCTTGCCAGCCTAAAATAGGTAATTTTTTTATTTAATATCCACCTCATAAACATCTAGTAATATGTCCCCTCTGATGGATTGGATCATTACAGCTATATCACTATTTAAATCCTTCAAGTAGTATAGGAATGCAAAGTAAGGGGATAGTCTAACAAAGGCCAAAAATTTTTCCCAAGCCTTTTGGAATCTTGTGTTGAATTATTGCATGACTTCATGGGGGGGCTCTCTTGATTGTGGTAAGTTGTTCTACTAGTGACAAATGGTCACTCTTGTCTACAAATCTATGACACAAGGCCACTCCTAGATGATTCCATGATTGAATAGAAATAGGAGCTAAGCCTCTATACCAATCTAAAGATTTTCCCTTAAGGGATATAGCTAATAGTCTAATAGCTATATTTTCTATAATGACATTATGGATTATGCAAAAATTGGCTATGTCATTGATGTGTTCAATAGGGGTTATGGCTTAGTCTCCTATAAAATATGGGATGCTTTTGAGAGATTCTACTGGCATAGGATCATATTATGGTAGATTCAAAGGAATTTAGCCACTGAATCCTACAAAATCTCTTTAGGGAATTATGGTAATAGGGAGAAATATCAAGAGGTTGATTTCAAGGGTAGGCCTTGAGACTGGGTTAGGAAAAGGTTTCATTACGTATGGTAGAGTATTGGCAAACCTTAACCTTCTTGCTGATTTTAAAGGTAACTCAGCAAATTCAAAATAAATACCTCTATAATTTAATCTTGTAGTCACTTTTGGCATTAAAGATAGCTATTTTTCTACCACCATATTGTTGAGTGTTCTTCAAAGTCACCAGATACTAAAAGATGAAATCTATAACTGCTACAAATTAATCTAACTAGCATCAAACTTGACCAATATTCTTTGAAAGTGGTCCCATTGGGCATGATATAAAATATTGTAGGCTATAATTGCACCCATGTGAGAGATTTTTTAGGCTATCTAACTCCTAGCTATAATATTGGAATAACCTTAGGGTATGGGTATCTTATAATGAGGTTGAACCTCTAGGATTTTTAATGAGGATAGATCCTTAGATGCTTCACTTTAGCTTATTTCCCACACTAAAATATACTAATGATTAATAAAAAGGGAGAGAAAGATAAAATGAAATGGAAACCTAAGCTAAGGATGATGATAAACCAAATATAAAATGATCCATTATCAGCCAAGAAACCTTAATGAATACTAATGAATTAAACCAAGACACAGAATAATGTGATCCTATCTCAAGGATAAAAGCATTAGTATTTTTGTGAAGGTCAAATGGAAACCCTGTAATTTGAAGGATAAAAATAAATAGGTCTATATGAGACACTATAAAATTTTGGTACTTCAAGAGGGCACCAATGTCTAACACTTCACACAACCTACAAGGAACTAAAAGAATTGAAGAAAGGTGTGTAGAGGGTTCATAGATGATGAAAAGAGACATACATTATACAAGTTAAAACCCTAATAATGCACACTTTACTCCAAACTAAAATTAGAAAGTTTATATTATTGCTTCAAGAGAGTGTTACAAGGTGATGTTGATAGAGTAACTCTATCACCAGTTGAGGGATTTATTTTGAGGCTCAAAATCCTATATATATAGAAAAAAGGGATGAGAAAAGAAGGGGATTGTGTGAGAAAATGGAGAGGGGGTCATAAATGGCTGTAACCACCACTATTGTCCTTGAGCTCATTTTCATTCAAAACATGAAACTACCTTGATCATGATATGAACCACCTAAGATTATTGTTAATCTCCTTGAACCCTTCGTGCATTCAAGTATCCCCTTATTGGAGTTGAGAGAGCCATGTTGTAGGTAGTTGCATATCCTTTCTAAGTATAAATTATTTGATTTTTGCATTTAAAACTTACTGTGATCCTTCACTTTTTATGTCCTAAAATGTATAAGGACAAAATCCCCATATCTTTGAATCTATTCTGATCCATGTTGCTTCTACATTAAGTGGTTATTTGTCAAAGATGATAAACATGTAAAATGATGATGACCTCTCCATTAATTTCACCTACCAGTGCCTACCTTAAAACTTGGACCAAATATTTTCTATAGATAGAAAACCAATCTAAGGACATTAGTTTTCCTTGTAGACACCAACATTGTGTCAACCCCCCCTTGGTCCCCTTCTAAACACTTACACACCTTATTAATTTAAAATAAACTACTTATTCCAAATTAATGACCTCACCTAGACACCTCACCTTGGACACCTCACCCTAGACAACTCACCCTAAGACTAAGTCCTCCACATCCTAACTACCCATGACCTATTCTCACTCCATCCTAACCTCCTAATTAACTCTCGTGCCTAATAAACCCATCTTTTGACCGTTCTCCAATGGCAAAAGCACTTGGTGGGTGGAGAAATGGGTAAAGAGATAAAAAAATCCCTTTTACCCATTCTTTCTCCACCAATGTCGATTACATAACCCGAGCTCTAACCTTGAGTTGCCCCCCCGCCTCTTCGGATATCGATGCACACACTCTGAGACTAAGCATCAAAATTTGACTATTGTTCTCCTAGCTATAGAAACTCTACACAAGTCACTCCAAATTGGATTGAAACATTGTATGAGGACCTTGACATTAGCCACAATAATAATAAGCATTCTAACACCTCTGATTCTTCACCAAATAGAGCTAAGTATTCTATCTCTTTTTAGTATTTTAAAATATAGTGGTAACTAGTTTCCATTTACTATTTCTGAATACTATTGAGAGACGACCTGACTTCTTCCATGGAGAGGCTGAAAAGCCTTCCTCTTATTCTTACCCTCTTCTCACACCTACCCTCTACTTTTACCCTTCTTCGTACCCTATTCACCTTCCCATAACCTTACACAAACCTTTAAACTCCTAGACTCCTCTATCGACCATAAACATATTCTAAAACCCATCCAGAAGCCCACTACCCCTACCGACATTGATAGACTAACTGACATCGGTACCATTTACCTACCGACATCGGTAGACTAACCGACGTTAGCGATTATGCAAACCAGAAGACCAATCCAAACAGCCCAAAGACTAGACAAAACCTTTGACCAGCCTGCTTTAACATTTTGAAACACATGGACTATAGGGAATAGGTACACAACATTCTACCTTTCCATTTCCTTAAGTCTTTTATCATTTCCTTTTATACAAAACTCTTTTCTTTAAATAGTGGACTGTCATCCCTTACGGAGCTTTACACTTCCGGGACTGAGCACATAGCCTGGCAGTCCACCATATCATCTGCTAACATTTTCTTTTTTCAATTTTCTTTCTTTCTACAGGTGTTTCCACCAAAGCCAAAGAGGAGCTCCTACAATGCTTGGATACGGTGCACAACTTAATCCAGGTAACATATAAACCCCTAACCTTTAACTTTAGTTTCTTCTGATCTGAATGTAATTAGCAAAAAACATAGAGAAACATTCTAGCACGCCCGATGGGACCCTAGAGTTTTCCTTGGGTTCATTTTTCTAAAAAAGCAAATTTTTATATAGTTGCATTAGGAAAATATTCTCTTCTTGCATCCTTTTCTTCTATCTCTTTATTTTGAAAAGAAACCATTAGCACAAGTTAAAAAGAACATCTTTCTTTTTCTTCTTGTCACTTCTTCCTGCATCTTAGAATAGTGAAAAATTCATATTCTTAACCTCTTCTCCGATTATTTACATTTGAACAAAATATTTCAATTTGGGTTAAAAAAACTATTGCATTTCATTCTTGCTTGAATGCATACTTAGCCCACTCACTTAGTAATTAAAAAAGCATTATGAATAAATCGTAGTGCACAAATGTTACACAACCAGATCACAATCACAATCAAATTAACCATTTAAACATACTTGAGACAAGGCCCATCTAGGATTTCATCACCTAGCAGATACCTTACCCTTCCTAGCGATCGTACTTGGACTTCACTACCAAGAGGACGACCCACTTTGTTCTCTGGCAGAGTATAAACTATAGGCAAAGTATATATTGGCTAAGCGGCCCAGCTCAGCTCTAGGTTCATGAAGTGAAGGGAGCAAGCCCTAGCACCAAGCCACATACTAAACCTAACATAGATTTTTGAACACCAAAACATAACCTGAAACCAGCCATAGACTTCCTCTTTAGGACCTATTCTAAAAGCCCAATTCCCAAACATATTCTTCTAAGGCATAAGCCACCATGACTCTAAAATTTATTCCTATGAATTTAACATTTTAGAATTTGCTTGCCAAATCATCTATTCTGTTATTTTTATCTGATTGTTTGAGCTAGTGAGGTTGCATCATTTTGATGTCCAAAAACAACTCAAAATTTCTCCTTCCAAAAAACTATCAATTTTTTGTGTTTTTGGAATTACACAGAAACTGACATCAGTTTTTCAACTGACATCGGCAACCCACTTCACCGACATCAATTATCCCACTGACCTAAACAACATTTTCTAACTGATATCGGTTAAACAACTGACATCAGTCACTATCAACAAATTTCCTTTTCAAACAGCAAGCTTAAAACTTGACTTTTTTGTTGTTAAACATAAATTCTAGTTTTCTAAAACTGAAACACATAGTTTTTGGAACCTGAATCCTTTTCACCTTGAATGGTTCTGACACACAATCAAGCCAAATCTCTTGTTGACCACGCAAGTTAACAGCCACTCCCACCTTTGCCTTTCATACCAAGTCATCTAATGGAGTATACTTTAGACACCGAGCGTACTCCTATCCAACCTACACCCAATCAACCTCCTATTGTTCCCAAAGGGGATCAAGACTTTGAGAGATTCCTTAACCATAATGTCAAGGCTCTCCAACATTATCTCACTAGAAGCCAAATGCGAGATCCCTCAGGTAACCCTATTTATGGGAAGCCAACTTCCTTGGTTGAAATGGCAATGATATCAACAACATCCGTTACCCAACCTATGGTCACTCAGGCCATTACCTCGACCAGTAACCCAACCATGGCCAATGTTCCAGATTTGGCCTCCCCTTCTATCCTTTCTGGCCCTACCTCCATCGGGGTTTCCATACCCCCTCAACCACAAACAATTCAACCAAGTTTAACACCTTTCCAGAACTTGATTGTCTCTATCCCACCCACACTTATGCCCATAAATACAAGAGTGACCACTTATCCTTTCACTAATGTCACCACCATCCAACCACCCTTGGTGACATCTAGCCAAGTTGTACCCCCCAACTTCATGGCACAAGCCCCCTTGGCCTCAACATCAGCCCCTATGACGAACTACCAATATGTTGCACCTACACAAATGCAACCAAGCACATCTTACGCCCCTCCCAATGCCTTATAGGTACCCTATAACTTAGGGGGTACCCCTCATGCCAATCCATCTACCGATCTCATTAAGATGCTGATGGATAAGATGTCCAACCTTGAGACATCTATTTCAGGTTCGAAGAATGTTCTTTCATACAAACAAATCTGCAACGAACCCATCCACCCTTCAGTCCCTATTAGACCATACCATAGCCAGTGGGAACTCCCAAAATTTACTCACTTTCATAGTAAAGATGACCCACAATAACATCTACGAGTGTTTAGACATGCTTGCTACCTCATAGCGCATGATGATGCATTATTACTTCACACATTTCCCATGTCACTTTCGAGCACCACCCTTGATTGGTATAGCTCTATTACCAGTCATTCTCTCTTTACCTTCACTCAACTAGCTCAGCTATTCCTTGACCATTTCTCAATCAACATCACTAAGAAGGTCTCTATCATAGACCTTTATTCCATTAAACAATTTGAGGATGAATCAATAGCTTACTTCGTCACCCATTGGAGAGGTTTGATTAACCAACTCTCCTTTTCACTACCTCAACCTGAGCTCATTGAGCTCTTTTCAAGAGCATGTGCTAAGCACATCTCATCCACTTTGCTAGTTCAAACTTTCTACACATTTGATGAAGCTTTCACGATGGCTTGAAAGCTTGAACTCTGCACAGTCGAAGAGGATAAAGTCAAATTACATAGTAAAAATACCAATGCAAAATCCAATGACCATTCATCTTCCAAATATTCTTCCTCCCATTCCAAGTCCAAGGGATTGGCAAATGCTGTGGTACTTAGATCATCATCTTCTACCACAACTAACTAATCTGAACCTTCCACATCACAAAACATTACAAGCCAATTCCAACAACAGTATGTACTGTGTCAATACACTACAATAGGAGAATCATACACTTTCATGTTGGATAAACTAGTGAAGCAGGGAGTCCTCAACTTCCCTCAAATTTGACCACCACCCCAATTTGATCCCTCATGAGCCATCCCTGCTTGGTATAGGGAAAATGACTTTTGTAATTATCATCGTGTCAAGGGTCATGACACAGATAATTGCAAAACCCTCAAGAATGTTATTCAGGACATGTTAGACAAAGGGGATCTTATTTTGGATAACCCAAATGCACTGGCTAACTAAAATATAGATATCTTTAGGCAACCATTCCCTAACCATCCCCTAAGTCAAAACAATGTTTAGACCATGGTTGATGACCCTCAAGAGCACAACATATGCATGGTCAACATGGTTTCTCCTTTCATTCCTAACCAACCTCTCCCACAGTCTAAAGAGGTTAGTCAACCTATTTCTCCACCATGGGTAGAAGAACCTTCTTCTCCTATTAGTCCTCCATCTACCCCCCTTTCACACATAGGAGAGTCTACTTTGACCTCTCTTATATTGGAGGATGCTTTGACAATACCAAAACCACTAGCCCCACCCTCATCCTTCCTATTACCAATGGAGGATCATACTTTTCATGCCCCTAGACCACAAGTGGAAGGCATGATCATCCCTGCACTCTATCCTCTCAAAGAGCCAAATTCTCCAATTCCTTCTCCACCAAGAGAAGAACTTGCCACTTCACCCACTTCAACCGAGGAAGATTTGGTAATAGTTCTCTCTCATCTTTGGCCCAAGATCACTGCATCTAACACGTTTCCACTCTCACAACTACCCAAATCTTCTAAAAGACTAATTATAAAGCCTCACGCAACGTCCTCTAAACCCCTCTCTCGATTGGCTGAAAACTTAGGATTTCTACATTCGAGGAACTTAGAACATGAGGTGTTATGGGAGTGACTTAAAGGTCCTTATCTTACACATCTTGCTTCATCTTGTATTACTGACCCTTTTGCAACAAATTATCCCAAAGTCTTCGATGAGGATTGGGCTCCTACTTCCAAATCTTCAGAAGCTCAACCATCTACATCTGAACCTAAACCCTCACAGGCATCCACCATGCCAAAATAGGTTAAATCTCTCGGTGTTCACCCTGTATCGAACCTCACTCACCCATAAGTGAAGGTAGATTTGAACCTCACCCCACACAATAGTGGTCCTCACACCATGCTAAAGAAGACTGCTAAACCACGTCGGTCTACTCCTCCCCCACCTTCACCATTACCATCTATCTTGGGTCCACATCCTTCCACTTTAACAGGAGTGCTCCCTACTCCAACACCTCACAAAAACAAACTACCTCCATTACTCCCTCTACCCATCAAAAGTATACTTCCTCCAAAAAAATGTGACACACTTCATCAAGAAAGTGTCATCTATGCATGTGGCCACACCACCAACCAAAAAGGTGGTACAAAAAACTCCTCCTACAACTCCTAAGCAAAATTTGTCAAACCCTACTGCAACAACAAGTGCAGACCCATTAGTGGGTTCCTATGCTTCATTGTTATGCCAATTGTTGTAGTCTTCTAGCATCACTCTCCCACCTATTAAACCATATCAACCTCTCAAATCAAAACCATCTTGGCTCGACGATGCTAAAATTTGTGCGTATCATCACACACCTGGGCATGATACTGAGAATTGTTGTGCTCTTAAGGTTGTCATTCGTCAACATCTAGAAAAAGATACCCTTCTTATTAAGGATCCTCTTGACCACCCTTTCAATAAACTACTGACACCATCCCATGCCTCTCAAACCTCCTCACCTTCATCGAGATCCCATCATCAGACTATAGTCCCTCTACCACCTTCTCCCCCTTTATTCAAAATCAATACCATTAATGTGGCCACTAGGTCCCAAAATTAAAGGATAAATGAAAAGAGAAGGTTTCTATCCCTTGGACATATCCATTCATCAAGCCTTTTCAACCACCAAAACCCAAGATTTCAATCTTGGGCACATCCCAACCAACATCTTTAGAGATAATCTGTGACTCCATGGTGAAACAACTTCACCAAACCCCTGTCAAGATATCTTTGTATGACCTAATTCAAAGCTCTCCACAACATCACCAAGCCTTAATCAAAGCTTTACAGGTAGTGGAGGTCCAACCTGAAGACCCCCAACCACTGGCTACTTTAGTCAAATCATTACCAACCATTGCCACCATCATCTTCAGTGATTCTGAGATTCCTGCCTACAACTTGGAAGATCAGGATCCCACCCTCTCAAACTAACCCTATCAGGGAAAAGCTTTGTAGGATACATTCTCGCATCGCACTCCTTGTCAAAGAGGAACTTCAATGTCTTCTCTCTGTCTCATTTATCCAACCCATTGATTTCAGTGTCAAACATTGTCCCTATCACAAAAGCAACTGGGGGAATTTGAATTTGTACTGACTATCGCGACCTCAACCTAGCTTGCCCAAAAGATGACTTTCCTTTGCCAAGCATTGACCAAACCATGCCTACAACAAAAATCTAAAAGAGAGAGATTTCAAAATCAGAGATCTCATCCTTAAAGAAAACCAACATGTGACCAATATGGAAAGAAGTAAATGAGGCAAGTTTGTTCCTAATTGGCTCAGACCATACATAATACTGCACAAGTATGGATTAGGGACTTATCATCTATCTTCTCTCAAAGGGCAGCCACAACTTGAGTCCCTTAATGCCTTGCGTCTGTGACCATTTTACTGTTAACCAAGTAATCATTCACTTGATGTTTAACTTGAGCTCATCCCTTGAGCAACCCCCATCATCCTCCTTCCTATTCCTTTCAATCCTTTTTCCCTACAAACATTAGTTAACCCTTTTTGCATTAATGCTTTGTCCTAATAAAAGGGAAGCCACTAAACCTCTATAGTCTTTTCCATGACTAAAATTTCAATCAACAACTATTATATAAAACTGGGATGCCTAACAACATATACAAAGGTCATAAACTATGAATGTAGACTGCTCCCTTGAAGGACAGCTGCATTATTGTTGTAATTAATAGACTGCTCCCTTAAAGTACAGCTATTCAATGAACTCAAAACATAAAAAGTAATCTATAGACCATTCCCTCAAAGGATGGCTATGCCCAAATTTTGCTACAAAAAGCACCCTCTCAGAAGCTTCTCACATCAATCAGCTTCACATGACCACAAATCAAAACAACATCCCCAAGTAGACTCCCCACATTGATCAGTCTACAAACTATCAAGTCATGGACTTGCCTATAGTCATTCTCAGGGTCACCTATAAAAAGGGGCAAAGTTATCCCTACTAAAAAGGGTTACGCTATCTTAACATATCACCTAATCACACCTATTACCCCAACATACTCAAGGGATTTTGAGCTCACTTAATGTCAAGTGATTTGAGTACTTATCTAACACTAATCAATGGTCAACGATGTAATGCATGAATAGAGATTTTGTTTGCAAAAACCCCTATCTATGCTATCATTATGGTCCTTGTCAATGAAAGAGCAACACACCCTTTCACTTCTCACAACTTCATCACATGCCAATAACATGACAACCAAAACATATTTCCTAAACCACTAACATAACATCATGATTTATTTAATACAAATATCAATTTGTGTTATATGAATTATTATAGACCATTCACATTAGTTTCTATGGAAAACAATACACATGGAAACTAACAACCAAACACAATTTATGTTAAGCATATACCATCACCAATATGGAAAAATGTTGAAGCATAAATAAAATCATTTCATTTTTAGCATACATTCATCACCAATATGGAAAATTGTTAAGAATGAAAAACCACATAACCTATGTTACATCATACACCATCACACAATATATAAAAGGCTATAACATCATCATACAGTCATTTCATTTTTAGCATACACCATCACCAATATGGAAAATTGCTAAGGATGAAAAACCACATAAATTATATTATAGCATACACCATCACATAATATGGAAAAGGTTGTAACATCATCATACACTCATCATTTCAAGCATGTACCATCAAACATATGGGAAATGCTAAAAACTCTAACATAACCAAACCAACCAACAACCTCTTTGACTCTTCTTCCCTTTTGGAGAGAACTACATTGGCTTGAGGCCCTTTAAATAGGGGCTATGTAGGCAGCACTCAGTTGACATGGGGTCTTCTAAGGTTAGCTCAGCCATTCGTTCGTTCATCTACCTGATGGACCAACCATATAACCTTTAACCATGACCTAACCTAGTCAAAACCAATCCATAACCTACCCTCTTCTTCCCTTTTGGGGAGAACTACATTGGCCTGAGGCCCTTAAAATAGGGGCTATGTAAGCAATACTCAGTTGACATGGGGTCTTCTAAGGTTAGCTCGGCTATTCGTTCATTCATCTACCTGATGGACCAACCATATAACCTTTAACCATGACCTAACCTAGTCAAAACCAATCCATAACCTACCCTCTTCTTCACTTTTGGGGAGAACTACATTGGCCTGAGGCCCTTAAAATAGGGGCTATGTAGGCAAGACTCAGTTGACATGGGGTCTTCTGAGGTTAGCTCGGCCATTCATTCATTCATCTACCTGATGGACCAATCATATAACCTTTAACCATGACCTAACCTAGTCAAAACCCAATCCATAACCTACTCTCTTCTTCCCTTTTGGGGAGAACTACATTGGCCTAAGGCCCTTAAAATTGGGGCTATGTAGGCAGCACTCAGTTGACATGGGGTCTTCTGAGGTTAGCTCGGCCATTCATTCATTCATCTACTTGATGGACCAACCATATAACCTTTAACCATGACTTAACCTAATCAAACCCAATCCATAACCTACCCTCTTCTTCCCTTGTGGGAGAACTACATTGGCCTGAGACCCCTCACAAAACCTAAAACTACCCAAGATCATGACTAAACAACTAGCCCTAACACTGTAGAAGTCACCCTAGACTTTCATGGGGCACATTGGAGATCACATATATCTCCCTACCCACAACAAACAACACTTGAGATCACTTATATCTCAGCCTGACTCAACCAATGACCTTGGAGATCATGACTATCTCCTCAGACCATGACCACTTTCGAGACAACTTTTCCTTGGTTGTTTTGATTGCATATATGCTACCTCATGAATAGTTAGCAAATTGTATGTGCCCCTCACACATATTGTCAGATCGTGACGAGGTTGATCCCCAATATCTATGACATTTTTGTGTTTTCTAGGTGCACTTCTTAGCCTAGATACTTGGAACACGATGACCATTGGAGCTACAACTTTGATCAATCTAACCCAATCAGCTACCACTAATAAGTTGGGGACTGGTTAGTTTGGTTTTAGCCCTCCTTGACCATTAGAGTTATAGCTTTGATCATTTAACCCAATCAGCTACCACTAATAAGTTGGGGACTGATTACTTCAATTTTAGTTCTCTTCGACCTTGCCTACGATAATTTGACCTACCTATCACATGAAGTGGTATATGTGCAATCTCAACTATTGCAGCGTTCATACTTCAACCTCACCTTACCCATCCACTGCCTATCAAATTGGCACCCAATTTTAGATTCCCTTCTCTCAATTACCGCTTTGAGGGGGAATACCTCATCCCATACCTAGGGCAACCCACATCCATTTTTGTCTTACAGTTCATCAAAAAAAAACCACAAGACAAAAAGGGGAAAATGTAGACACCAACATTGTGTCAACCCCCCCTTGGTCCCCTTCTAAACACTTACACACCTTATTAATTTAAAATAAACTACTTATTTTAAATAATGACCTCACCTAGACACCTCACCTTGGACAACTCACCCTAGACACCTCACCCTAAGACCTTTTCTTAACCTATGAGTCACCCTAAGACTAAGTCCTCCACATCCTAACTACCCATGACCTATTCTCACTCCATCCTAACCTCTTAACTAACTCTCATGCCTAATAAACCTATCTTTTGACCATTTTCCAACGACAAAAGTGCTTGGCGGGTGGAGAAATAGGTAAAGAGCTAAAAATAGCCCTTTTACCCATTCTTTCTCCACCGACATCGGTTACATAACCCGAGCTCTAACCTTGAGTTGCCCCCCCACCTCTTCAGATATCGATGCGCACACTCTAAGACTAATCATCAAAATTTGACTATCACTCTCCTAGCTATAGAAACTCTACACAAGTCACTCCATATTGGATTGAAACATTATACGAGGACCTCGACATTAGCCACAACAAGAATAAGCATTCTAACACCTCTGATCTTCACTAAATAGAGCTAAGTATTCTGTCTCTTTTCAGTATTTTAGAATACATTTGTAACTAGTTTCCATTTACTATTTTTGAGTACTATTGAGAGACGACCTGACTTCTTCCATGGAGAGGCTGAAAAGCCTTCCTCTTATTCTTACCCTCTTCTCACACCTACCCTCTACTTTTACCCTTCTTTAGACCCTATTCACCTTCCCATAACCCTGCACAAACCTTTAAACTCCCAGATTCTTCTATTGACCACAGACATATTTTGAAACCCATCCAGAAGCCCATTGCCCCTACCAACATCGGCAGACTAACTAACGTTGGTACCATTTACCTACTGACATCGGCAGACTAACTAACATCGGTGACTATGCAAACCAAAAGACCAATCCAAATAGCCCAAAGACTAGACAAAACCTTTGACCAGCCTGCTTTAACATTCTGAAACACATGGACTACAGGGAACAAGTACACAACATTCTACCTTTCCATTTCTTTAAGTCTTTTATCATTTCCTTTTATACAAAACTCTTTTCTTTAAATAGTGGATTGTCATCCCTTACAGAGCTTTACGCTTTCAGGACTGAGTGCATAGCCTGGTAGTCCACCATATCATTTGCTAACATTTTCTTTGTTCAAGTTTCTTTATTTCTATAGGTGTTTCCTCCACAGCCAAAGAGGAGCTCCTACAACACTTGGATACGGTGCGCAACTTAATCCAGGTAATGTACAAACCCCTAACCTTTAACTTTAGTTTCTTCTAATCTGAATGTAATTAGCAAAAAACGTAGAGAAACATTCTTATATCCATTTATGTCAATGTAAGTCCATACAAATCCAAATGGCTACTTGTAGGGTTTTAAATTTTGGCATTTATGGGCCCATAATAGGATATTTGAATCCAAATAGATATTTCATGAGCTTAAACTTTCACATTAGCATGAACATCATATTTACTTTGGATACTTTCCTATGGGCCTTTTTCTTTTAGGCCTTCTTCTTGAATAATTTATGTGGACTTTTTTCTCAAAGGAATTAAACTTTGAACTTTTTGAGAAAGACCCTTTGGATTTTGAAAAGTCCTTTGGAGAAGTGTCTTTTATAAAGGAAAAGTATCTTTTAGCCACTTCAAATATTCCCCTTTCTAAATTTAAAGTACCATTTAGAACTTTGAGAATGCCCTTTGGTTATTTGAAATGAATTGTAATCCTTTTGGAAAAGACCCTCAGATAAATTTGCTTCAGCCACTTTCCTAAAATAAAAAGTCTTTGGGAATTTTGAAAAGGTTCACTTCCTCAAATTATACCCTTTGGAATTGCTTCATAAGACACTTTGTCATGGAAATGACTCTTTGTAAAAAGTGTTTTGGCCCTTTGGAATTGAAAAAGTCCCTTTTTGTCAAGAAAAGTGCCCTTCAGCTTTCTAACTTTGGGACAAAAGTTTTGAAAGAAATTCACCTTCAGAAAAATTGTCTCAGATAATTTTCCCAAAGGAAATGTGTCTTTTAGAACATTCTTTTAGGATCTTCATTTCAGACAAAAAATCTGAAGGATTTTTTCCTTGGGTAAAAATTATCTCGGACAATTTTCTTGAAGTATTAGTGCCTTTTGGAAAATTCCTTTGGGATTTTGAAATGAAACCTTCTAGAAATTATTTCAAATAAAAGTCTTAAATAATTTATTTCACTTCGTCTCCATACAAAGTCCAATATAATGGACAAGTAAAGACTTAGCTGAATAAGAGATTTTGTACTTAGCCTTTTTAGTCTATGAGATCTTTTAGGTTTGTGCCTAAACTTGTGAAGTCTTGATTCTATGAATGCTAAGAAACCATGAAGATTTACTCAGACCCTTCATCTTTTCCACATTTAGCCTACTTCAAAACATTGGTATGTGGGCCAAATTTTGGCCAACAAGACATGTACAAGGGAGTGAAAATAAAAGTGTCACGGTGAGTTAACCTTTTAGGTTTTTATAAGTGTAATACCTCTGTTTAGATTAAAGGGTTGAGATGTCTAAATCAATTAAATAATATGAAAATTTATCACTAATTTTTTTTGTATTTTGACCTTATTTGAATTTATAAACATAGTAATAAATATCCTTAAATAGATAATTATCTATAAGGTGATTATCACATATGATATGGGTTCTAAAAGATCGGTTATGGATAGTTATGAGTGTTGTCAATAGGGTCTTAGAATCTATTTGCTCACTCGATAGTAGCACCCCATTTGGATAGTAGTACCCCATCTAGATAGTAGCACCATATTGTTGTAGTGTCCTCAAAGTGGCAATAGTGTCCTCTTTATAAGACTATTTCTATTTTCTAGGAGTACCTACCTTTGTGTTTCTAGGTCATATTTTTATGCACATGAAATCTAGAATTTTTTGTTATGCCTGGAAAACTTGATTTAGTGTACAAACCTTAATCCTCCTTGAAAGTATGGCATGAGAAATAAATGTGTGTTTTTTAGTAGGATAGGCTGGACATCCTCAGCACTTTGTTATGAAGAGAGTTGCCTACATACCAATACTCTAATAACGGATTAAGCCCGATGTAGTTCTCCCATCTAGTGTTTGGTGAAAGTACAAGTGAATGCTAGAATGAGAGTGGTCTTAAATTCTTTGAGTGTGTTTAATATTTAAAATCTTTGAAATATTGGCTTAAGTTTGTTGTATATGGTAATATATAGAAGTAGGGTAGAATAGGGATCAAATACCATAATTTTTTACAACTTGTATTTTTGTTTTAATAGGATTTTGCATCTATTTTCTATCTAGTGAGTAGAAGTCAAATGGACTTATATTTATAGATATTTGTAGCTTGTAAGGATAATAAAATGTACTTAGGTTGACCTTAGGAGGGGCACACATTTTGAAAATGATTTATTTGGGAGAGTTAGGGAAAAGGATAATAACACCCAATTGGGGACACTAGCACCATGTGGTTTTAATGTCCCAAATGTGGTGTTAATTTCCACCGAGTAGATTTTTGGAAAAATGGGTTAGGATCTAGGAAATCTATCCTAAGACTATTTTTGAATTGATTATATTTGTGTTTAGTCTACATAATGGCTAAAAAAGTGTGATAAATACTCTAAGATAGGTCCAAGGCTAAGCTAAGAATAGGCTACCTCAAGAAACACTATTAACATCCAAATACCACTTTTAGGTGATCACATCCCCCCCCCCCCTTTATGATGGAAATGTATCAAAGTAAAATGACTAGTATAAAGGAAAAAGAAGCATACTTGGACTTACCTTGTAATTGAATCTCATGTAGTTAAGTTTGAGTATGTGAATCTAGGTTTTCATATGTAAAACATGATCTAAAGTAATGACATGCAATGAAACATGAAAAAATAAGTATTTAATTAAGAGATGATCAAAATTAAAATAATATGTTGAATAAAGTAACTAAGAAAAACTAAGTAAAGAGAGATGAAAGGAACGAACACACCTCGTTAGTTATGTGAACCAATGCCTGAACTTGGTGACAACCTATATGTGTGAGTTTAAATAGTGATCATATCATTAAATAGATTGAATTGAGTTGATAGCTTACTCAAAACTCATATGTATGGCTTAATAAATCAATATGGTTTTGAGTCAATCATTTCCCACCCCTACTTGATGGATCATGATTTGTGAATAGCTTGGATAAGACTATAAGTATGTCTAATCCTCTCATATGGGTGGCTCAAGAAATCAAGTAGGTCATGACTCCATCATTTAATACATATATAACTAAACTATGTAAATTGTTGAATGCATCTAATTTGGTATATCTAACTATGTATTTAGCTATGCAACCACTCAAGTACATTAGGCGACTGTAGGCCACTCAAGAATGCCAACTATTATAAATAGAGTAAGGCATGAATCTAGTGACAACCTAGAATGTGATAGTGTATACATCATAGAGAATAACCTAAATTTTTTCATTCCATCTAATCAACCTATGTTTATATGAAAATTATGTGCCATGCACATGCCCCTAATTTGATATCTTATTATAATTATTCTAAATTGAGTTGTAATAACTAAATATGTCTAACTAAACTAAATGTGACAGTGATCATGCCATACATGATGCCCTCAAATTCAAGTAACTAGTATTAATTTGAGTTTAGATGAGTATATCTGAGAAACATATGAACATAACTATCAAATTTTTGACTATATCTATGCAAATATGTATTGTACCGAGTGTATTGGATTGACTAATTTGGATTGCCCTAAAGTTAGGTCTACTAGATAGTAGCACCTTATTATAGAAAGTAGTAACCTATGGTGATAGTATCCAAATTTGGGCACTAATTTCTCTCTAGTCTAAAATATGGGTGATTGAACTACTTTCTGAGTCCTATTCTTTTCTATGTCTACCCTATGTCTAATTTTCTAAAACTGGGCCTATGTGCTGAAATTTATCTATGAATAGCAATATAGGATTCTGATCTCTATGGTAAACCCCTATGAAATGCCCCTCTTTTGAGGGTAGTTATGAAACCTATCTAAGAACTATCCTCAAAATAATTAGCTCTATAAAATGTGTTATCTAGAGCATATATATGATATTTCAATATAATGCACAAATATAACATCAGAATGTAAAATTATCTGAGCATAAGTAGGTAATGAAAGATGTATGTTGTAATATAGCATTGTACAAGGGTGTCAAGATATATGCAATAAATGTGTATAGTATAAAATACAAGTAACATCCTAGGAGGATGGGTAATGATGTCCATCATGAGACCTAATTAGGAAGGGTAGATGTATGATGTCCCTCATGACATCAAAAATTTGTGTGTGTGTGTGTGTGTGTGTGTGTGTGTGTGTGTGTGTGTGTGTGTGTGTGTGTGTGTGTGTGTGTGTATGTGTGTGTGTGTGTGTGTGTGTGTGTGTGTGTAAAAATCAAATACAATTATCATGGTGAAGAAGCATATAAGTAGTCATACATATAAACACATGAGGCATGAAAAATTAGGCCAAGCGACCAAAAATAAGGGACATGGGCACGTGTCATTAAATTTGAGAGTGAATAAATTCAAGGAAATGTTCAAATGTCTATATACACAAGCAAAAATTAATTTGGCTTAGAGCCACATGGAAGGACATGTTCAAATATCCACATATAAAGCAAGAAAGCACACATAAGGTACATGGGAACATATCCAAGGCATACAAACATAGAAGTGGTATAGATCCAAAGAGCAATGGCATATTTAAATGCACTCAAAGATGGAAGAAACATAGGAACATAATCAAGTCTAAACTAGGAAATCTAAAAATGAAAGCATGTATAACTGTGTCATATAAATCTATGTAAATACCAAGATGTATATATCTTGAGTCTAACTAGTTATAATAAAAAAAACTATGAGTAATGAGTATAAATGATCAATATCAAGATATATTAATGCATAAACTATAATGTATAGTATGTAAGGATATAACTTAGTAGTATCAATTGTGTATGAGATTCCCTTGAGTGGGTAGATGTATAAAATGAATAGACCTAGATAGATGTATATACCCCCTATGGGTAGATGATAGCTAGTCTAGATTAATGTAGTGGACTAGGGTCCTTTATGTAATCAACAAGCACTCAATAAGAACAAGTGAATCATAGGTGTATGATAAAATCAACTATACTAAGATAGCTATCAATATTCAATATCTAGCAAGAAGTATAAATGTAAACATAACATTCATATAATCTATAAACTTTGTAGTTTTTTTAGTAATATTTGATTTTTTAATATTTTGACAGGTTATATTCTTTGTGTGTTTTTTGAGTATAAGCTATGTATAAGTAGATTAAAATAAATTATGTACAAGAATAAATAAAGATAAGGAATCATGTATAAATAAATACTATAAATATAAATGAAACAATCTATAAGCCAAGTGCAATGTCTCTACAGACCCAACAGCACATCCATGGGATGTGGATAATCAAACAATGTATCTAGTAGAAGATCATCTAGTGTCAGATACTAAGCCTATTTAAACTCAAATAAGTCATCATTGTCATGATCACTATACCAATATGTATGTATCATTAGGGCCTCATCCCTGGCATGAGTCTATATTCTATATATTTGAATGGCATGCTATTAAACTATGTAAGATGACTCTCACATAGTCTCAAGGTAAACCACAATAGACCACATAGTATCTATTTTAAACATGTGGTTCTCATACATTTTATCATGTACTATGTGAACCATGTGTTCATCATGAGTGAATGTCAGGCATCTATCTAACTGATCAACTGTAGCATCCATCATTTGTAACCATGTACTACCAAGTATAGCCTGTATATGAGTGTCATTACTCAAAATTAAGAATAATGTCTTGACCACCTTGGGGTCAAATGAAACTAGTAGTGTAATATGTCCAATGGAATCATGATAATGTATAACATGTTGTATCTCACTCCCCTAATAACCAATGTGGTGTAAAATCCCAAAGTACAAATATTAGGATTGAAATCCTCATTTATAGTCATGTGGGGAAGATAACTATCTATTATAAATATCTATATAGTCAATGGATCATGTCATGAATATTAGTGTAAATAATGAATCTATCATAGTACTCATATCTATGAAGTATCTCATATCACTAGTGGTGGTGGTACCTATGGAGGTGGAATTTCTATGATATGGATAGTGCCTTAGCCTTAAGTTTATTTAGCTTATGTTGCAATTTTGAGCATGTGTTTGTATTATGTCCTATGAGTCTTTAAAAGTGGTAAAATGGTTTCCCTTCTTGAGGTGATAATTTGCTTACTGATCTATGTTATACTATGGGTAATATCATCAATCCTCCATTAAGTAGTAGATGTAAGATCTGGTGTGCTCTATCTTATGAACTCCCTTAATCTGTATGACTAAATCAATATCTATGGATATGACCATATATACTAAATGGATTAGGGGATCTACTATTGATTATGGTTGAGTATGTTATCTTGTAGTTGTAAAATCCTAAACAAGTGAGTCTATTGGTGAAGGGTGAAGTATAAGTTCCTTTGAATTATCTATACACTCTTTTATGCCCACTAGTGTAAATCTCAATCCACATAAATAAACATTGATGTCTATAGGTTGTTGATCATCCTCTATGGTGGCTTGTGAATCTATGTCATAATTATGGATGTAAGCCTCTTCTAAATTGATAAGTAGTGGTAACTAGGATATGAATATCTCATCATCTATCCTGTATGAGGATGTATGTACTAGAGAGGTTATTCCTATATCATCGATGAAGGTAATTATGATAAGAATGGCTGGTCCTCTACCATAGATGAAGGTAACTATGCTAGGAGAGGTTGGTCCTTTATTATTTTTGAAGGTGTCTATGTTATAGGAAAGTCTTAAGTTGGTATATTAATAGTCTTACTAGACTCCCATACCTCATAATTATGCATCTTCTCAATGGGAATCATGTGAGGTGGGGGTTCAATGAGAATATGAGGTGTCCCATCTAATAATGTACTCGATGTAGGAGGCTTAGTGAGCCTACAATATATAAATGGATGATTATCTACTGGACATGTGTATTAGTACCCATCATGCAAAAATTTATAGAAAAATGAAGCGTGGAAGGTATATCTTCCAAATCATGTATCTAAGGTCTCTAGAGTAGAATATTATAATGTAACTAGTTTGGCATCACCTGAATGTGTGTAGATAATGTATTTGGTCCCACTATATTATCTAATGTGATTGATCCCAATGTCTATCTAGGAATTCCATCAAACCCTCGAATACTCTTTTGTCTTCTAAATAGATTCTCTATCAACCCCCATGGTTTGTATAAATGTGAGGTTACTATATTGAGTCTTGAACCACTATCAATGAAAACTCATTTAATATCTATGTTATTGATCTAAGCTTGAATAAGAAGTGGAAAATTTTGATCAATGAATGATTTTCAAGGTAAATCCTCATTATAAAAATATATCACATCCTCCACATGCTTGATAGTATCCATGGTATATTTAATATAGGATGGCTCGGTATCACAAGGTACAGATCTGTGATTAAGTGTTTAAAATAGAAAATGTTTGAATGTTTTTGCTTTTTCAAGTAATTCCAATATAGATATATTAGTTGGTTTATTTCTCAACTGATCACAATAGTAAATTCTCTTTACTAATATCTCAGTGTTGTTGTAGTGTGTTGGGGATAAGGAGGGATGGTAGGGTTATGCTATTCCTATATAGGTTGAGGAGGCACCATGTTCTACCTAGTGACAACTCAAACTAAAGGATATAATATTTATCAGGGGTGAGTAGTAGAGGTGAGATGGGAGCATAGATAATCAATTGGTCTATGTGGAGGTAGAAAAAAATGATTCCTTGTATCCCTCTCTCATCTATTAATAACTAGATGTAGCTCAAATTGAGCCATATAACAATGTTTAATAGAAAAATGGGTATCACATGATGGAGGACCAATATGTAAAACAATATTATCTTGAGTTGAATCCATGATAAGAGTAACATACATGTGAACATTTATAAAAATAGGTGTTAATAAAATGCTAACCAAAGTACCAAGATTTGTACCATGAAGTGAAAGATGGATTCCATCATGATAATCTTGGTAGTAAACTGTAAATTAAGACTGAGTAACTACTAGAAATGTAAACCTAGGGTGATTTAAGGTTAGGTTTTTTTTAAATCTAGGGTTTATTTGAACCAATTTAAATTATATGCAAATTAGATTGAAATATTAATATGAAATTTATTTAATTAACTAGGTTTTTTTTTTAAATAGAAGATTAGAAGTATGCATCCCTGATTTATTACACAAAAAGTTTGATTAATGCAAACTAGGGTTTGAAGCAATAATCAAAGTAAGTCAGGTTCACTAAATGATTTAACCTTTTAGGGTCTTACAAGTTTAATACCTATGTTTAGATTAAAGGGATGAGATGTATACATGAGTTAGATAATATACAATAATTAACTACTGATTTGTTATGGATTTTAACCTTCTTTGACTTTTTAAAAATAGTAATAAATATGCTTAAAAAGAGACTTATCTATAAAGTGACTGTCACAGATGATCTGGGTTTTGAAAACTAGGTTCTAAATATTTGTTAGTGATATCAATAGGGTCTTGAGATCTATTTTCTCACTAGATAGTAGCACCATATTGTTGTAGTATCCTCAAAGTGGTGATAGTGTTCTCTTTGTAGGACTATTCCTTTTTTTGGAGCACCTACACCTATGTTTCTAGATCCTATTCATGTGTGAACAAAATATGTAACTATGTGTTGTGCCTAGAAAACCTTATTTAGTGTGTAAACCTTAATCCTCTTTGTAATTATGGCATGAGAAATAAATGTGTTTTTTTTATTAGGATAGGTTAGACATCCTCAATACCCAACTGTGAAGAGAGTTACCTACATATCAATACTCTAAGGAGGGATCAATCCTAACGTAGTTATCCCACTTAGTACTTAGTGAAATTGTAAGTCAATGCTAAAATGAGAGTGGTCTTGGATGACTTGAGTGTGCTTGAGCTTTGAAATCTTTGAAATCTGGGCTTAGGGATACTATAGATGGTAGTATGTAGAAGTAGGGTAGAATAAGGATCAAATACCTTAACTTTTCTCAACTTATATTTTGTTTTAATAGGCTTTTGCATATATTCTCCTTCTAGTGAATGCAGGTCGAATAGACTTGTATTTATAGAGATTTGTAGCTTGTGTGGATAAGAAAATGTACTTGTGTTAACCTTAGGATTGGCACACATTTTGAAAAGTATCCATTTAGGAGAGTTTGTTGGGGATCAACCAACAATATGATTACACTTATGAAAGCAATAAATGCAAAATTAAACCAGATAGATAAGTAACTAGAATGATAAATAGCAAAGAACAAGAGATACAAGAAACCACCCTGAAAACTTGTATTAAACTCTTTACAGAAGGAATACAATTGAAGAAACTTCTTTCTTCCACACCTCTCTCAGATGTACAAGATCTCTCTCTAGATCTCTTTCCCTCAAGAGCTCTCTCTCTCTCTCAAGTACAATCAACTCCAACAACCTGGATTGATTCACCTATACAATTCTGTACTATTCTTCAACATTCACTCATACAATGAATTACAATAAGCTAAGAAGATCTAATTCTACATATAGAATTAGGAGACTTGAGCATGCACTTATAACCAACAGTTAAGCCTCTTGAACAAGGGCTCTATAAATAGTCTTACTAATAATAGAGATGCAGACTTAAGACTAAGACTTAAACTCATCATGCAAACACTCGGTTCTATCCTTAGAAATAGCTCTCTGGATGCACAGGTAACCAACGCCGGTTCCTGTTTGCTTGCCTGTGATCGACGTCGGCCGATCCCCTACCGACACTGGCGTCTCTTCAACTGCTCCTGACCGACACCATTGACTGTGTAAACCTGCAACTTTGGTAATGCACTCTTTTGGTGAAGCTTTTAGGCTCCACACTTTAACAATCTCCCACTTGGAGATAAATAGCTGCACTAGTACCTATACAGCAACATCTTCTAGCTCCTCCATCTTCAACTCAATCATGAGGACCAACAGAAGTTGAATGAAGATTCAAATTCTCTTTTGTAATCGGCTTGGTTAACATATCAGTAGGATTCTTATCTATATGGATCTTCTCCAGCTTCAACTCACCATCCTCCAATACTTGTCTTATGAAGTGGTACCTAAGTTGTATATGTTTTTTTCTTGAATGAAAGGCTGAATTCTTAGCCAAATGAATTACACTCTGACTAGCACTATATAATCTGTAACTCTCTTGCTCCTTTCCAAGATCTTTCATGAACCGTGTCATCCATATCATCTCTTTGCTAGCCTCTATGGCTGCAATATACTCTGCTTCTATAGTTGACAAGGCAATAACCTTCTGCAACTTTGATATCCAGCTAACCGTCATTCCACCAATAGTGAAAATATATCCTATGGTGCTCCTCCTACCATCCAAATCACCTGCCATATCTAAATCTACATAACCATGTAGATAAGTATCTGAACCTCCATAACACAAGTACCTACTGCTGGTTCCTCTCAGATATCTAAGGATCCACTGAACTGCTTTCCAATGTTCCTTTCCTGGATTGGCCATATACTTACTTACAACTCTCACTGCTTGGGCAATATCTGGTCTAGTACACACCATTGCATACATTAAACTCCCTACTATAAAATAATATGGAACTTTACTCATGTACTCTACCTCATCATGTGAATTAGGACATTGTTCTTTACTCAACTTAAAATGTCCAACCAAAGGTGTGCTTACCGGTTTAGCATCCTGCATATTGAACCATTTCAACACCTTGTTCACATAATCCTCTTGAGACAAAATCAACCTATGATTTTTCCTGACTCTCTTAATGCTCATGCCAAGGATTTTCTTTGCTACTCCCAAATCCTTCATGGCAAATGTTTGAGCTAATCTCATCTTAAGCTCAGAGATATCCTGCATGTGTGATCCTACAACCAGCATATCATCTACATACAACAACAGAATAATATATCTACCATTATCCAATCTCTTAAAATACACACAATGGTCAGATTGACACCTACTATAGCCATGCTCAGTCATAAACCTATCAAATTTCAAATACCATTGTTTAGGAGCTTGCTTGAGGCCATACAAGCTTTTCTTCAATCTGCACACTAACTTCTCCTTACCTTTGACCTCAAATCCTTCCGGATGTTCCATATATATTTCCTCATCCAAATCTCCATGAAGAAATGTTGTCTTAACATCAAGTTGCTCAAGATGCAAATCCTCAATAGCAACTAAAGACAGTACAATCCGTATAGAAGTCATTTTAACAACAGGAGAAAAAATCTCACCAAAATAAATACCTAGCTTTTGTGCAAATCCTTTCACTACCAACCTGGATTTATATCTCATCTACCCATTCTCACCTTCTTTCAACCTGTAGGTCCATCTATTCTTTATTGTTCTCTTACCAGCTGGCAACTCAACCAAATCCCATGTTTGGTTCTCTCTTAAGGACTCCATCTCCTCAACCATGCCACGCTCCCACTGACTCTTGGACTCCACCTGTATTGCTTCTTCAAAACTCTTTGGTTCTCCACCATCAGTTAGCAATAAATAGAATAATGAAGGAGAATATTGAATTGGAGGTTTACTTACCCTTTCTGACCTCCTGATGGGCATCTGAGACTTGTTCACAACACGCTGTCCACCCAAATTCTCTAACAGTGACTGACCTTGGTCACTTCTAGGCCTATTACTAGCCGACATCAGTTTTGCCTGATCGATGTCAGTGCCTGTCCTGCCAACGTCAGTCTCTGTATGACCTACATTGGTTTATGTTCTGCCGACGTTGGTTCCTACCCTGTCGACATCAGTCTCTGTGTTTTCCTGCAAGTGATTATTTCTTTTTCCCGCGAGCTCATTTTGGACCGTCACCTCATCCAATTCACCATTGCTCTGCCCAGATTGATTCAGCTTCTTTAACTAATCACTATACATCACTTTTTCATTGAAGACAACATCACGGCTCCTAATTATCTTGTTAGTTCCTAGATTCCAAAATATTAAACCAAAATCATCTGAGCCATAGCCAATAAATGTGCACCTCATAGACTTAGCATCCAGCTTCTTTCTATTTTCCTTATCAATGTGCACAAAGGCTTCACAACCAAAAACTTTGAGAAATGAGAGATCTACCTTTTTACCTATCCATGCCTCTTCTAGAATTCCACCATCCAGAGTTGTAGAGGGTCCTCTGTTAATCAGGTACACTACAGTGTCAACAGCTTCTACCCAAAATTCTAAGGGCAAACCAACATGCAATCTCATACATCTTGCACACTCCATGATTGTTATGTTCATCCTCTTAGCAATACTATTTTGTTGAGGTGTCCTTGGAACCGTCCTTTGCCTAAAAATTCCATGCATATAACAATACCAGTTGAACTTATAGCTGTAGAACTCACCACCATTGTCAGATGTCAAGCACTTCAATCTTTTGCCTGTTTCATTCTCAACCATAGCTTTCCAAATCTTAAAAGTCTCAAATACATCAGATTTCTTCTTAATACAATAGATCCATACCTTTTTTGTAGCATCATCTATGAACGAAACATAGTACTATGATCCTCCAATAGAAGCTACTTGAGCCGGTCCCCACACATCTGTGTGAACAAGTTATAACTTATGCTTCTTCTTTGTTGACCCAGTCTTGAGAAAGCTCACTCTCTTCTATTTTCCAAAAACACAGTGCTCAAAAAAATCCAGATCTATGCTTTTCAAATTTGTAAGCTTACCTTTAGACTTAAGAATTGACATTCCCTTCTCACTCATGTGGCCAAGCCTTGAGTGCCACAATTTTGCATCCACATTTGAAGTAGATAATATAGAAGGAGAATTGTTAGTAACACAATTACATAAATAGAGAGTACCTACTCTCTTACCTCTAGCCATAACAAGTGCACCCTTGGTCACCTTCCAAGATTCAGCTGTGAGAGTTACTGTACAACCCTCATCCCCTAACTTTCCTACAGAAATCAAATTCTTCTTCAAGCTAGGAACATGCATAACATCTCTCAACACCCATGTGTTTCCATTATGCATTTTCAGCTGCACTTTACCTTTGCCAATAATTTAACAAGGCTCATCATCCCCTAGATACACTATTCTAAAATCTCCATGGATATAGTCACTAAAATATTCCCTATTAGGGGTAGCATGAAAAGATGCACCAGAATCTAACACCCAAGATTCTATATTATTATGCAAAGGGAATATTAAAGCATCTTGTGCAATACCTGAAACCTTTGCTTCTTCTTTTCCTTTGTGCTGATTGTCCTCCTTAGGCTTTGACCAGCAATATTTGCTTATGTGCCCCATCTTTCCACAATTCCAGCATTGTGGCTTCCTACCATTTCCGAATTTGGATCTACCTCTCACCTTAGACTTAGATCTTGATCTCCCTTTCTTGCTCTTCTCTTTTTGCCTTCCCCTGCTCTCAAAACTTAAAGCATTCCCTGATGTTTCCTCTGTACTTTTCCTATGAATATCTTCATTCAAGATAACACTAACAAAATCCTCTACTTTTAAAATATTTGATGCAGATGCAGTATTACTAACTGCCATTACTAAGCTATGCTAGCTTTCAGACAAAGAACATAATATTATAAGAGCTTTTATTTCATCATCAAACACAATATTGACTAAACTTAATTGATTTACAATTCCATGGAAATCATTCAGGTGAGTAGACACAAATCCACCTTCATTCATATGCAAATTAAATAGCTGCATCATAAGATATACCTTATTAGAAGCTGAGGGTTTTTCATACAAATTTGCTAAAGTATTCATCAAATCTACCACTATTTTTGCCTATGATAAATTAGATATCATAGTAGATGCTAGACTCAGTCTTATAGACCCCAGAGCCTTTCTATCAAGAACTTCCCATTCTTCATCATCTGTCTATGGGCTTCTTTGCAATCCCACCTAACGGTAAGTATAGATCTTTCTAATATAGATAGTCCTTTATCTACATTCTCCAATGTTGATAATTTTTGCCATTAAACTTCTCCATTCTCAATTTACTTTCTTCTGCCATTGCTTCTCCCACTCAAACAAAAATTCCTACAAAAACCCCTGTGAGTACCCTGTAATCAATACACACTACACAGATCTGAACCACCTATTAGTGAACCTAAGCTCTGATACCACTTGTGGATATCAAGCTCTAAAACCTACAACCAAGGCTCTGATACCACTTTTTGGGGATCAACCAACAATATGATTACACTTATGAAAACAATAAACGCAGAATTAAACCAGATAGATAAGTAACTAGAATGATAAATAGCAAAAAACAAGAGATACAAGAAACCACCCTGAAAACTTGTATTAAACTCTTTACAGAAGGAATACAATTGAAGAAACTTCTTTCTTCCACACCTCTCTTAGATGTACAAGATCTCTCTCTAGATCTCTTTCCCTCAAGAGCTCTCTCTCTCAAGTACAATCAACTCTAACAACCTGGATTGATTCACCTATATAATGATGTACTGTTCTTCAACATTTACTCATACAATGAATTATAATAAGCTAAGAAGATCTAATTCTGCATATAGAATTAGGAGACTTGAGCATGCACTTACAACCAATAGTTAAGCCTCTTAAACAAGGGCTCTATAAATAGTCTTACTAATAATATAGACACGGACTTAAGACTAAGACTTAAACTCATCATGCAAACACTTGGTTCTATCCTCAGAAATAGCTCTTTGGATGAACAGGTAACCAACACCGGTTCCTGTCTACTTGCATGTGACCGACGTCAGCCGATCCCCTACCGACGCCGACATCTCTTCAACTGCTCCTAATCGATGTCATTCGCTCCTGACCGACGTCGGTCACTCTTGACCTACGCTGGTGACTGTGTAAACTTGCAACTTTGGTAATGCGTTCCTTTGGTGAAGCTTTTAGGATCCACACCTTAACCGAGTTAGGGTAAAGGAAAATAGTAATAAGTTGTGTAAACTAGCACCATATGGATATAGTGTCCTAAATGTGGTGCTAATGTCCACAAGGCATAATACTAGGAAAAATAGGTTATGATCTAGTAAAGTTGTCCTGAGACTATGTTTAAACTAATTATAGCTATCTGTGGTTTGCATAATGGTTGGAAAAGTGTGGTAAATTTTTTAGGATAGGTCTAAAGATAATTTAGGAATAGGCTAACTCAAAAAACACTTTTAGCATCCAAATACCACTTTTAGTTGATAACACATGTCTTTGGACATGTCCTAAATGGGAACAAGCCATTAAAAAAATGATGATAAAAGGTCACAAGATTTAGACATATCCAAATAAAGTACATATGGGAGGGAGAGTTTTGATTGATATTGGATGATGACCTTCAAGCTTAAGACATATCCCAAGCAAAGATACATGTCAGAGAGAATTATGGTTGAAATAGGAAATGATTTGACAAGATAAATTGACTATTTCATGGGTGTAACTCAAATTGTATGTCAAAAAATGATGAGATGGATGGATAGTTGAGAAATGATATGATCAAGTGGCGAAGGGACAAAGGGGAAGAATAGAATCAGGTGGTCAAGCTATCCTTGACACTTTGAGTTATTGAGCACTGCCTATATAGTCTTAAAAAGCCTCAAGTTGATGTAGTTCATGTTAGCCACATTTGGCCCATATATATATATATATATATATATATATATATATATATATATATATATATATATATATTGCTTAGAAATGGTTTGAGTAGGTGGACCAAGTTTTGGATGAAATGAGTGTTCCAAAGATCACCCATAGCTTGCAAAGCTTTTAAAACACTTTAAGCTTGTTTAAAGTGTGTTTTGTCATTTTTGAAGGTAGGTCTATAGAGTGAGGTAAAGGGTCCTAATAGGTTTTCATGGTGATTAAAGCAGTTCTAAGTTATGGAGCAAGTCTGAACAAGTTCTATGTTTTCATAGTTTATTCAAGCATTCAATTATTAAATAGCATTTTCAAGAACAAGTCCAAAAAATCTTACAAGATTTTAAAAATCTAAGTGCAAAACCTTTTTTGGGCTAAGTTTAATTCTTTCGAGCCTTCTATTTGGCTAAGTAACTAATATTTCCTTTGGGAGAATTGTTTTGGGTTTTTTGGCTAAGTGTTGGGAATTGTTATAGACATTTTATTGGAAACAAAAAATATTGAAGACCCAAATTTATTTCAAACATTTTGTCCATAGGAAAAAGCTCGACAACCTAAATTATTTCAAGAAAAATGTTCCATGAAAAAGCTAAGCATAAATTATTTTAATAAAATTATCCTATGACAATTTCCCCAAAGACCAATTTATCTCAAACATTTTATCCGTAATAAATGTCCCAAAGGAGAAGATATTATATACTTGTCTCTTTCAAGTAAAATTTTTGCAATAATTTTCCTGAAGACCTGATTATTTTGATAAAATTATCTACATCAAAAGGCTAAGTTAAATTCCCAAAGGTAAATTATTTCAGACATTTCATCTACAACATAAGTCCTGAAGACCTTATTTATTTTGGGGAAAGTGTCCCAAAAAAAATCCCAAGGAAATATATTGGCATAGAGCCCACAACAATATGCCCAATGCAAAAGCTCTGATAGAATTGTTTTGGGGAATTTTTTTGATCCAAGCCTTCAAAGTTGATCCATTAAGTATGACATTCATACATGTGTCAAAATCAAGTGTGACAGGATCGTAGATGTTAGTATTAGTCACATGGACATCATTTTATGGTCACAAAAACATCAAATTCAAGACATAAAAAATAACTATTGAAGTTTAAATATCTCAGTGATGGTTGTGTAGACATCAAATACATTTGCATGGATGTCAAATACAAGCATGTAGACATCAATTTTAAGCCCCATAGAATAGCCATTTGGATTCAAAAAATTAGGATCAATTATCTATGTTTAATCATATTGGATATCTAATAATGAGTGGTAATTGATAGGTTAGTTGGCCTAGGTAGATCAATGGCTTGTATTCAATCATGGATTCAAATCTAATGGCATGTAATCAATTCAAAAGGTCAAGGAGCTTAAAGGCCACCACATTGCATAAGTACAGGAGAAAATAGACTAACAATAGATCCTAAGTGCAAATATGGGGCTACCAAGTGGCACCAGCTTGGTTATAGTTGATAGGTGAAGGATAGATCCAAGGGCTCATGTTAACTCATGCCATAGAGATCAAATGGTATGAGAAAAGGTTAATTATTTAATGATCCAAGTTATGGTTGATAGCCAATTAAATAAAGGTGATCCCAAGACTTTTGATAGAAGTTGACAAAGCCATTTTTGACCCAGATAAGGTAAGTATGAATGGAACCAAGCTTGATTTTAGGGTTGAATGATGCCATTACGACTTTGTAGGATATAATAGGTCTTTCTAGACCTGATATATATCAGGGTGTACTAATAGTTATTCATACAATACATATATGTCTAGATGGATGTATCAACTATAGGAAAACTAATATTTTAAATTGGTTTTCAATATATAGTAGGCCTAGGTTCACATTTCAAAGTAGAGGTAGATATATGTAATTAATGAAGGAGCATCCTGAGCCATACTCTCAACTACTAAAATTAGACATGAGCATGGTCTTGAATACAAAAGCCTTACCCTTGAAATAAAAGACTTTGATATAGAGAAGCTTGAGAAGGTGTGTGTGGTAGATGAGATTGTTCCATATATAACTTATCTTGATTTTTCATATTTTTCATCATGCTAGAAAATGATTGAATGATATTAATACAAGGGTAGGCTTGAGAAAGATTTTGGTGATGATTGTTTTGAATAGGATTGGGCTCATTAATTATATTTTCAATGTTATTTTTCTCTATTCCCCTTTTTCTTCCTATAAATGTTGGCTTTGAGATCTTGTTTTGGATCCCTTAGTTGGAGATAGTGAAGCTCTACCAAAATCACTTTGTAACTCTCTCTTGAAATAATATAAGAAAGTTTTTAGATTCTATTTGAATTCTAAGTGTGCTTCACTAAACTTTGATGTGTAGAGTGTATGTTTATATTCATCATCTGTATGTTCTTTATACACCTTGCTTCAATTATATTAGTTTCTTACAATTTGTGTGAAGTGTTAGCTAGTGATTTCCCTCTTGAAGTGTCTTGAGTCCATAGTGTCTTATATATACCTATCCCTTTCTATCCTTCAATTTATAGATCTTGTTTCATTCTCCATAAGAAATACTCATGCTCACAACCTTGTCATAGAATCTGACTAGTTCTTGTCTTGGTTGAATTCATTAGTTGTCATTGAAGTGTCCAAGCTAAAATTAGATCTTTAAACATTTGGTATATTACCACATTTAGTATATATTTCCATTCATGTATTTATCTCCATTTTCATCCCAATATCATAGCTTTAGTAAAAGAGACTATGTTGTTACATCTAAGGAGCTAGATTCATTAAAAATCCTAGATGTTTGACCCTATTCTAGGATACCCATAGCTTGGTTTTAGTCCCATATTGGACTAGATTTGGAAGTAGAAATTGAACACTTCTACTTTTAGCTAGGGTGAAATCTACATCCATAACATTTTTGGCACACCCAATGGGACCAGTTGAAGAAGAAGCTAAATAATTAGTGGTATCTTTGGCTAACAAGTGTAGTAGATAGTTAACAAGACCACTTGATGAATCCAAACATCTCTTTTCTATAAAATATATCCCCTTACCTACATGCCAAGAGAAACAAGATAATCTCAAATGGGTATTGAATTTCATTTTAGTGAGCTTCCAGTGCCCTCAAGAAGGAGAGTAATAACATCCTTGTCTCCCATTATAAGGCATAGCATAAGACACTCATCCCACATATCATATTTTACACCATCATTTAGAAGGATCTATTCTAAGTGAGGCCTATTTCCTATTCCATTAATAATGTTGTCAAGGAATTAGGATTTTATACCCTTTAATGGGGGAGCCCTCTTAACCTTAAGTAATATGATGACATCCCAACTTACTCTTTGAAGAGTCTTCCATACTTTATGGGAGAAAACTCCACCACTCTTGAGAGCATATTACTAACATTAAAAACCTTTATGTGGTATATCACGTCACATAAGAGAATTTAGCCATGAGACTACTAGCCACATCCTTGAAAGGCAAATCCCTACAATGGTATAGAGGCTTAACTCCTACCTCAATCAATACTTGAGATGAATTTGGTGAGTGCATATGTAAACATTTTGAGGATAGAAATGATTATGTTTCACTTTTAGAATAACTTACCTTAATCAAAAGGGCATCCCAAAAATATATGTTTGATTTCAACTATGGATTCTAAAAGACTTGGGATACAATCCCTATGATCATTAAACCCACACCCAAGTATGATTTCCTTTACTATTTGATAACATTGAATTTAGACATTACAGTCATGATCCAATCTATGGGTGGGACAGCTCTGGTTGGGGTTTATGAGATAGATATAAGAGTAGAAAACTATTTGATACAAGTAGATAAACCCATGCGAAGACCTCTCATACCACTTTATCTTGAAATTTAGCCAACCCCATATACCATTGCACCACTACCTAGTCCAAAAAACCAATCCCAACCTGATGATGGCCAAGTGGATAAATATGCAAGGATTGAGAGTTTGCTAAAGGCACAAAACAACAAGATAGTGGCTCTACAAAGACATCAGTAGAATTCATATAGGCCTTACTCATATCAAGGTCCTTTATAAACCCAATACCCTACTCAATCCTATAATCAACCCCTTTATCCATCAACCAACAAGCCCAAGACCAACTTACTCAAGGTAAATCTTATAATAACTACAATCCTACAACTGCAAGTAGCTCAAGAGCCTTAGTCCCTTCATAAAACAATCTTACACAAGAGGGTCAATGGAAATTAGGGGAATAGTCTAATGAGATGGTAATTGTTATAGGTGGGGAGATGTATCATAACCCTAGTTGGTAGTGTGTTCCTTCATTCCCAGGTCATGACACTATGCCTCCACCACAAGGCCCTCTAATGAATCAAGGTAATATGCCTACCATGACATCATTAGAAGCTAAAAATGAATAGCAAAGAAGTATGGGTAATGCACTAGCTGACACCACATGCATAAATTTTTAATAAGGGGAACATATGTTTGAATATGTAGTAATAAACATGGGATAGACTACAAAAAGTCTAGATGGACCAATTTTAGCCCATATAAGGGTTAAGAGGAGAATATTAGATGATAATTTGGGGAAGTATAGGGATTCTTCAACATCTTCAAAAACTAGTCAATAACCTACCATTTCAAATACAGTTGCTAAAGATCTTACAACTCAAGTACCCCAATATCAGAGACATCAACAAAAGTCACCTTTTTTTCCTCATGTCACTCAAGTGCCAAGTGATGCTTCTACTTCTAAGGATTAGTCTAAAGGTACTATTTTTCATTTCAATATTATGGATCATATGAAAAAGGATAATGTCACTATGTTTATGTATGATACTTTGTCCATTATAGGACAGAGAGATTTTTGAGCAAGAACTCTCCAAGCCTTCTTATATGAATGATATAGCTAAAAAAGTGAATATTATTTTTTAAAAATAGTAATCAGCTTGGTCCTAGTCAGGTTTCTAATCAAGTTCCTAATAAAATTCAAGTTCATAATATTTTTCATCCCCCCAAGGTTATCAAGCCCCCTCTATTCTATTTATCAATCATCATAGGAGATTACCTAGTGAACAATTGTATGATAGATTTAGGTGCTTCAACCTTAGTTATGCCTAAATACATAGTAGATAAATTTGGGCTTAAATATGTACCTAATGAAAAAGGTGTTATCTAATTGGATGGTTCCCCCACTAAAATGATACTCAAATTGAAAGATCTTAAGATCACATTGGCAGCTTGCTTAAATTATGTCATCACTCAAGATGTAATGGTTGTAGACCTACCCCCATATTTTTCCTTATGCCTATTTAGGGACTTTAATATAAAGATTGGGGTTATTTGTCCTTTGACTAGTCATACATGGTTTTCAAGACTAGATATGGGACTAAGGTCACTATTAGGTCTGAACCTATCTCTAGGTTCCATATAGAGCCTTATATGCCTAACCTTACAAATGTCAGTTGTACCATATTTGAGGAAGAGAAAATGCTAGTGAACAAAAGCCTCATGATCAAGAATTTAAAACCCATAGCTCGATGATTGGGTAGATGAAAACCATAGATTCGATCCCTTTAGTAATCTTGAAGAATTAGAATTAGGGGTGTATTGTATGCATGAAGAGGGTGTTACTATACCTTGCTTAACTAACACCAATCAAGAATAAGATGGTCTATAGATCTTATTATTTTATTTCTCAAGGAAAAAAAATGGTAGTGGATTTGGGGTCATATTGGTTTCACCCTCAAGTCAGAAGTACTATTTAGCTACAAGGCTCTAATTCAATTGCATTTCAAACATAGCTAAATATGAAGCTCTTTTACATGGTTTTCAAGAGGCAAGAAGAAGAGGTGTCAAACTTCTTCAATTCAAAAGTGACAATGAAATTTTTGTATAATAAGTGAGAGGCATAGCTATAGTCAAGTACCATCATTTGAAATCCTACAATCATTGTGTATGGGATCCCATACAAGACTTCAAGGCATTTAATATACGATCCATACCAAGAGAGGAAAATTATCATGCAAATAGGCTTGTAGCCATTGGAGTTCAATATGAGGTTGTAGATGAAATCAAAAGAAACTAGATCCAAGTCAAGGTTTAGGTCATATGTAGGTCAGTTTTATCTAACAATGAGGTAAGTTAGCAGGTGTTTGATAATGATGACCAAATTATATGTTTTTTGATGTAAGAGGCATAATTCTACCATAAAAACCAAAATATGTTTCAACAATAGTATTATGATCAAATAGTATAGTTGATTTTTAAAAAGCTACCTAAAGGGCTTATGACATTAGAAAACATCTTCAATGAAGATGACCAAGTGAGAAAAGGCAAGGCATATATCTCAACCAAAGAGGAACAATATGAAAGGATAGAGATCCTCAAGGGTAAATTGTTGAAGTTAGGAAATATTAATATAGAAGAAGATAGAGATACATTTTTTTCTCTATGCCATGATTTCTCTGATGTATTTACATGGGAATGCAAGGATTTTAAGGGATTTGATCCTAAACTTGCACAACTCACCATTGAACTAGAGAGCAATGCAAGACCAATCAGGGATATGTAAAGGCCTATCAATCCAAAATTTGATGAGTTGATGAGGAGGAATATATTTAAGATGAATGATTCAAATATCATATTCCCCATCAAACATTATTCATGGGTGGAAAACTTTATATCAGTGAGGAAAAAGAATGGGAAAATACATTTATGTGTTGATTTTAGGGACCTCAATAAGGTATCTCTAAAATACCATTACCCACTACCCTCAATGGATTATATTCTTTAAAAGGTATTAAATTATTAGGGTTTCTCATTGCTTTATGGCTACTCTGGCTATAATCAAATCATGGTCGATGAAGAAGATAGGCATAAGACTGCCTTCACCATAAAGTGGGGCACTTATGCATATATGAAAATACCCTTCAGACTATCCAATGTTGGGGAAACTTTCTAGAGGGAAATGGATGTTGCCTTTAAATGTTTGATTAATGACATGGTGTTCATCTAACTAGATGACATCACTATTTTATCAAAGGACCCAACTGATCACATTGCTCACTTGAGATTAGTATTTGAAAGATGTAGAGAGTTTGGTGTGTTACTGAATCCTAACAAATGCATATTTGGTGTTCATGATGGTAGATTACTTGACCATGTAGTATCCAAGGATGGTCTTCTCATAGACCCTAAAAGATTTGAGTCCATCTTATCTCTACCCTTGCCCAAGCAGAATAAGGGTCTATAGAGTTTTTTAGGAAAAATTAATTTTATCAAAAAAATTATTCCAGGTTTTATGATGATGGTCAAGCCTCGTACTCACATGTTAAGAAAGTGTAAAGAGTTTACATGAACCAAAGAAGGTAAGAGGAGGTTTGAGGCCATATCTCATGCCCTTACACTTCTTAATCCTGATTTTAACAAGGAATTATAATTATATTCTTTCTCTACATTGGATGCAATCTCTGCCATGTTGATGCAATAGAATGAGCACAGTTTAGAAAAACCTATCACTTTATTTAATCAGGCCTTAGAGGAATATGAGGAGAGATATATATTTATAAAGAAACATATGCTTATAGTAGTGAGAGGTTTGAATAAGTTTATACACATGGTCTCTAATAGTAAGATCATACTCATGGTTGTATACCCAAGTATTAAAGAGTTTATGCTCAACATAAACCTTAATGAGAAAAGGGTTGGATGGCTGATAAAATGCATGGAGTATGACCTAGAGGATAGAGTTACAAAGATTTTTAGGTATATAGGGTTGTGTGATAACCTTTTAGTATAAGTAAATCAAGATAAATACCAAGTGTTGGTAGTCCATGATAGCCAATAGATAGTTGTAGATAACACACCTTTTAGTTGGACATGACATAACCAGATTTCTCAAGTTAGGCCAATGTCCTATAGGGATAGATGTATCTAAAAGAATTAAATTTAGGTGGTAAATTATACCTTATGTCTTGATATATGGGGTTATTTTGAAGAGAGACATAGGAGGCATACTTTTGAGGTGTGTGGAATCATGCTAAATATATAAATTGCTTGATCAATTCCATGATGGTCCAACAGGTGGGCATTTTACATGCAAAAACACAGCCTTCAAAATCATTAGAATTGGGTACTTTTGTCTTATAATGTTTATAAATGCTCACTATTGGGTAAGTAAATTCCCATAATGTGTAATGTTTGTTGGTAAGCAGAAGATAATTTCCCTTCCCTTGTAACCCATATAAGTAGAGCAACCCTTTATGCAATGGGGCTTAGATTTTATAGGAATGATTCACCCCCTTTAATTAAAGGGCATAAATGGATTATTGTAGATACAAACTACTTTAAAATATGGGTCAAATTAGTTGCCCTCAAGGAGGCTAATGCATTTTCTATTTTGGACTTCTACAATATCCTTGTGACCAAATTCGATGTGCCATCTATAATCATTTTTGGAAATGTATTGGCCTTCAATAGAAAAAAAGTATGTGAGTGTGATATTTTACATGGAATTTATCTCAAGGCATCCTTAAAATATTACACATAAGGCAATGGACTAGTAGATTATACCAATAAATACTTGTTGAGGATTATCAAAAGAACTATGGAGGATAGTCAGAGGGAGTGGCATACTAGACTAAGAACTACGTTATGGTTAGATAGAGTGATACCTAAGATAGCTAATGGACATTCCCCATAACTTCTTGTCCATGGGAAAGAGGCTAAACTCCTTATATCTCTTGAGATTCATGCATTAGAGATTGCACATAAACTTGAGCTTCTAGAGGATGATGTTATGTAGGTAAGGTTGAATGAACTAAGACAGTTGGAAGAGATAAGGGACACATCTATGCACATAATATGGTCTAATAAGAACTAGGTCACGAGGTCATTTGACAAGAGATATTCCTTAAAAACATTTTATCAAGGTGATATAGTCCTCAAATGGGATGAGGATCTTGTAAAACCTAAAAATCACTCCAAGTTTGATAGTCTTTAGAGTGGACCTTATGGTATCATAGGTTGTAAGGAGAGTAATGCTTTTGATCTTGATAGGTTGTAAGGAGATAACTTCCCTATCCCTATCAATGGGAGTTATCTCAAGTTATGTTATTAATATTGTATAATATTTTTGATATAGGTAGATAGGTCTATCTTTTCTCCAAGTGCCCTTGCAAATTGTTTTGTTTATTGTTTTTCTACTATTTCAGATAGTTATTCATCCTTTTTGTTATTTTTTGTTGTTCGTGTATGTCTCATTGCTTCAAGATATTTTTAGGAGATAAGTAGAGTCATTATATAAATTATGCTTTATTTATCTAAGTCGTCATGAATGAGCTTGATAAATTATAGGTTCCATGACCAGTAGGTTAGTCAAGTTTGCTTTGTCACTAGAAATGTTGGCCATATTTTGAAAACATAGAGATCTTGCCTAAAAATGGTTTGAGTAGGTGGACCAAGTTTAGGATGGAATGAGTGGTCTAAAGATCACCCATAGCTTGCAAACCTTTTGAAACACTTTAAGCTTGCTTAAAGTGTGTTTTGTCATTTCTGAGGGATAGGTATATAGTGGATGTAAAGGGTCCTAGTAGGTTCTCATGATGATCAAAGTAGTTCTAAGTTATGGATAAAGTCTACACAAGTTTTAGGTCTTCATATTTCATTCAAGAATTCAATGGTCAAGCATCAATTTCAAGAACAAGTATACAAAAAGCCACAAGCTTTAAAAAATCTAAGTGCAAAATCTTGTTTTGGCTAAGTTCAATTCTTTTGAACCTTCTATTTGGTTAAGTAACTAATATTTCCTTTAGGATAATTGTTTCAAGTTTTTTGGCTAAGTGTTGGGAATTATTTCAGATATTTGTCTAGAAAAAAAATCCTAAAGACCCAAATTTATTTCAGACATTTTCTCCATAGCTAAAACCCTGATAACATGAATTGTTTTGGGAAAATATTCCATGAAAAAGCTAAGCACAAATTATTTTGGGAAAATTATCCTATGATAATTTCCCCAAAGACAAATTTCTCTTAGATATTTTGTCTATAATAAATTTCCCTAAGGTAAAGATCTCATAGACTTGTATCTTTTAGAAAAAAGTTCCACAACCATTTTCTTGAATACTTAATTGTTTCGAGAAAATTGTCCACATCAAAAGGCTAAGTTAAAGTCCTGAAGGCAAATTCTTTTAGACATTTCATCCCTAGCATAAGTATTGAAGACCTTATTTATTTTAGGGAAAGTGTCCCAAACAAAAGGCCTAAGTAAATGTCTTGACATAGAGCCCATAACAATATTATTGATGCAAAAGCTCTGATAGAATTGTTTCAGTGAATTTGTCTCATCCAAGCCTTCAAATTTGATCTAGCAGGTATGATGTTCACATAAATATCAAAATCAATATCATTAATTATCCATTTGATTTCAAAGTGTGACAAGATCACAAATGTTAAGGATGATCACATGGATGTCATTTAATGGTCACATGAATGTCAAATTCAAGCCATGGTAAATAACCATTAAAGTTAAAATATCTCAGTGATGATCACATGAGCATAAAATACATTCACATAGACATAAAATACAATCATGTAGATGTAAATTTTAATCCCTATGGAATAGTTGTTTGGATTCAAAAAATCAAGATCAATGATCAATGTTCAATCATATAGCAAATCAAATGATGAATGGTAACTGATAGGTTAATGGTCCTAGGCATATCAATGACTTATGTTCAATCATATATTTAGATATAATGTCACATGATAAATTTAGAAGGTTAAGGATCTTAGAGGCCACCTTATGACATAAGCATGGGAGCAAAAAAATTGATAGTAGATCCTGAGTGTAAATATAGGGCTACCAAGTGGCACTAAATCGATTAGAGTTAATAGGTTAAGGATAAATCCAAAGGATTGTATTAACTTGTGCCATGGAGATTAGATAGTGTGAGCAAATTTCAATGAGTTAATGATCTAAGTCATGTTTGATAACCAATTAAATAAATATGAGCCTAGGACTTTCAATGGAATTTGATAAAGACATTTTTAACCTAGGCAAGGTAAGTATGAATAGAACCAAGCTTGAGCACAATCTAAGTTGAACCAAGAGTAGATATTTTGGGATCAAATAATTCCATTAAGACTCTATGGGATATAATAGATCTTTCTAGATTTGATATAGATCAAGGTGGGCTACTAGTTGTTCATATGATACAGATATGCCTAGATGGATGTATCAACTATATGAAAAAGAATATGTTAAATTGGTTTTAAATCTATAGTAGCTCTAGGTTCATATTTCAAAGTAGAGGTAAATATATGTAATTAATAGAGGAGCTTCCCAAGCCATACTCTCAGCTACTAAAAGTAGACATGAGCATGGTCTTGAATATGAATACCTTGTCCTTATAATAAAGGACTTTGATACATAGAAGCTTGAGAAGGTTTGTACAGTAGCTAAGATTATTCCCTATAACTTGTCTTAATTTTTCATATTTTCCATCACACCAAAAAAGGATTAATTGACATTAATGTAGGAGTAAGCTCAATGAGGATTGTGGTGATGGTTGTTCTGAATGGGATTGGGCTCATTAATGATCCCTTCAACACCATTTTTCTCTTTCTTCCCCTTTTTCTTCTTATAAATTATGGATTTGAGATCTTATTTTGGATCCCTTAGTTAGAGATAATGAAGTTCCACTAAAATCAATTTGTAACACTCTCTTGAATCAGTATAAGATATTTTTCATATTCTAGTTGAAACTTAAGTGTGCTTCACTAAACTTTGATGTGTAGAGTGTATGTTTCTATTCATCATCTATATGTTCTTCATGTACCTTGATTCAATTCTATTGGTTTCTTGTAGGTTTTGTGAAGTGTTATCTAGTGATGTCCCTCTTGAAGTGTCATGAGTCCATAGTGTCTTATACAGACCTATCTCTTTCTATCCTTCAAGTCGTAGGTCTCATTTCAGACTCTATACAAAATACTCATGCTAGCAACCTTGTCATAGAATCTGACCAGTCCTTTTCTTGGTTGAATTAATTAGTATTCATAGAAGTGTCTAAAATTAAATTGTATATTTGAAAATTTAGTGTGTCACCACATTTAGTATATATTTCCATTCTTGTATTTCTCTCCTTTTTTATTCCAATAGCATAGGTTTAGTAAAAGGTATTATGTTCTTACATCTGAGAAGTTAGCCTCATTAAAAATCCTAGAGGTCTGACCCCATTATAGGATACCCATAACCTAGGGTTAGTCCCATGTTGGACTAGATTTGGAAGTAGAACCTGAACACTTCTGCTTTCAGCTAGGATACAATCTATGACCTTAATAGTTCCCCCTAATGGGAAGGTTGAGGATGATAGATGATTATGATGATATCTCAAGGATGCCCCTAAGATATTTTTTAAGATTGATGAGGATGATGTTTTTTAATAATAATGTTAGATTAGTGATTATCATGATTGTTAGATATGATTAGAGGGATAAGAAATGATTGGACTTAGATATAAGATTAGAAGGATAAATGATTAGACTTAGATAGATGATGGTATTTAAATGTTGATTATTGATTAAAGGATATAGATGTTTATTGGATTCAATAATCCATCTTTATTTCATTTTTATTACCATTTTTTATCATCATAGTCCAACCAATCCATCTTAATGTAACCCTAGGTATTATGCATCATGATATGTTTACAACCATGATGATATTTTTCTAGAGTGCCTAATGGACTAAAACAAGAAAACACAAAGATTACATTCAAAATTAGCACATAGTATAATGCATCATGGGGATGTGATAAACTAATATTATATAATTTATTAGTACTATCACACAAAAACACCTGACAAGTCATAAAGACATAAAAGGAAAGAAAACCAAAATGACAATAACTACATAGAAAGAAGAAGCAAACACACATCTAATGATACATAGATAATGCAAATATACAACCAAAGAACAAACATAAATGTACATGTACAATGATGAAGTTTGTTCTGATTTAGTCTTTTTCATCTCAATGAATTTGGGTATGAGGGTGAGAAAATCATCATTCAATTTTAACCATAGTGGATTCTCTCCCTAGGCTAGACAAGCCATAGGGGAAGATGTGAAAATAGACATCTTGACTTGTTGATTAATTAGGATAGTGAGGTGGAGGATGTGGGATGAGATAATGTAGGACACCATGATGGCAAAAATCTAAGAACATATATATTGTGTGTTTACTGAGGGAACATATATGGAAGTAATAAGCTAGGGAAAAGGAAATCTAGACTTAGTATCCAAGAAGACAAGAATAAATAGATGAAATTTTATATAATGATGAAGGATGAGTGATAAGGAGGGGAATGGAAGAGAAGATATAGATAAATATCCAAATGTATTTTATTTATTCCCCTATTTGATCAACCAAACTCCTATCGAAGTATTGATATCATGCCAAATATTTCCCCAAACTATTGTTGTATTCACAATCTAGGACCAATGTCAAAATAGAGAGGATGATGTGAGGGATAAGATATGGATAGTATAAAGGATTGGAGGATAAAACAAGATGATAAGCGGTATGGACTACCCCCATGTATACAAGGTTTTTCCATGAGATGTTTGTAGACAAATGCATATCATGAGTGACATCAAAAACTAGTTTACATCACCATGCTTATCTAAGGTGACAGAGAATTGATTTTCACCATTGGATGGGGTTGTTTTAAAAAAATAAGATTATATACAATAGTGTACAAGTATGAGGACTTTTGATTTCATCTCTTCACATTTAAAAGTGTGAGAAATGTGTGATGATGATGGTGTTGATTTTCAAGTGATGTTATTTGTAGAGAACCATCAAGACCTTATTTGATTCTTGATTGCAATTCATCCAAACAAATTAACTAGGTTTCATCATATCTTTTATGAAATATGAAGCTGCCCATGTATAAATGGAATTTAGATGTAGGTGAATAAGATGTGGTGGGTGATATGGAGTGATAGTAGTAGTTGCACACACCATGGGAGGTGTTGGATGTGTAGCTTGGATTTTTTTTCCACATGATAAGAGTTTTAAATGGATCAAATATCCATGTAATTTTATACTCTTTGATTCAAAGATTTGAAGGATGATCAGACATATTTTTATTACTTTGGATGATGACTCATTGAATTTACAAATTTTGACTTTGACTACCCCTTAGTGCCTAAAATTGGGCTTTTTTAGAGGGATTTGAGTTTTGAGTTTATGTATTTGTATTTTGACTTGATTTTTTCAATAAATGTCATTGATTTGACTGACTAGTTAACTTAATTAGACTTTGATTGAGTGTTGGATTAGAGCTTACTAGAGCCTTAGGCTTAATTATCTGAGTATCTTCTTGGATCCTTAAATTTTTGGCACATGACATGTTGATTTATGGGGAATCCAATTATGTAAGTTTTTGATCATTCCCATAAAGGAGTGTGATGAAATGATTTTTGATGGGAAAAAAGGATTGATGAGGGATGTAGATGAAGGGGAGAGATTTGTGAGATAAATAAATGGGTATTGGGTAACATGATATTCATATAATTTAGTAGGAAACCTAGTGTCAATGTCAAATAAATCCTCCTCAAGATGTGAAAAAGGGTCACTAACAGTCATCATAAGACAAACATAGAAATATAGATCAAATCCACTCTAATAATTGACAATGAATAAATCCTCATAGTAATTTCTACTATATTATCATGTTGAAATAGATCAATAGATGTATCCTTCACTGAGAAATATCTAAATTGACTATAAAAATGGAGACATTAGAAAAAAAATTGTTATTAGCCAAATACTCAAATTGGTATTGTTAGGTTGTGGAGCTAAAAGCTTCACCAGGATGCAAACAAGAGGAGTTACAGAGGTTGCAGAGGTTGCAGAGAGTTGCAGAATGAGTTTTAGGGCAACCGACATTGGTCTAATCAATTGACATCGGTCAGATAGTAGTGAAGAAGCAATCGATGTCGGTTACCAGTCGACCGACATCCGTCAGGGAGGAGCTGATGTCAGCAGCCTGTGCGTGAACATGTAGTTTGCATGTTGATTTCAGAGAGTCTATTTTTGGACTGTTAGTTTGCATGTTAAAGGCTAGTTATAGTCTTGAGTTTCACATCTAATTATTGTAATTAAGATAGTCTAATTATTGTAAGCATGAGATCTATATATAAACTCATGGGCTGTATTGTAAACCAGTGCTAGAGAGTAAGAGAGCAAAATAAGCTCCTTCTGAGAGAGGAGAGCAATGGTGTGTTCCTCCTAGTGCCACAGTACAAAGTGTGGGTGCTAGTTTGGAGAATTAGAAGGGTTCTTCGTATATGTATGATCTTGGTCAGCAGGTGTACAGGACCACGTTTGGAGATCTACATTGGTGAGTAAGGTCTAGTGATTTGCAGGTAGCAGTAGAGAGCAGGAGATCTACTTGGAGTACGGTTGTGTGCTTGGTGTACTGGTAGCGTGTTACTGACTGGTGGAGGTGAACAACAATTTTGTATTTGAGTTGTGTGTTGGGACCATAAGAGAGAGAGGGAAGAAGTCCTTGAGGTGTGGCAATCCTTTGAGGTGGAAGAAGTGGCATCTTCTTTATTGTATTTTCTTCTGAGTGATTATTAATAAAATTGTGTATTATCTCTCATATTCCTGTGTTGTTTCATATTTCTAGTTACTTATCATTCTAGTTAAATTCTGTGTTTAGTTGCTAATACAAGAGGTAATCATATGTGCTCTTATTAGGGAACAAGATCCTGATAGTTGGTATCAGAGTAGGTTGACCAGGTTGGTACCAACTTGACAGTTGGTATTAGAGCTTTTGGTTGGGTTACTAACGGGTGGTTTTAGATTTGGTTAGTGTTTGTTGATTACAGGTCACTCTCAGGGGTTTCAGATCGAGTGGGAGTATAGCAATGGTAGAAGAAAGTAAGCTATGAATGGAGAAATTGAATAGCACAAATGGTTTGATTGATGGAAAGAAAGAGCAGGGAAAAGGAGATTGTTGGTTGGTAGAAGATCAGTGTGTAGAAGCAGATGTTACAGGTGATGTTGCACAGGTTGCTCTAGATAAAGTAAAATCTTGGTTTACAGATTCTTTTGCCTCTTTCCATGCAGCCCAAAATAGAGCATCTTTTCATGGGTATGTCTTTGGAGACTTTGGAGAGATTTATCTAGGGGTTGGTGAGCCTTGTCAGATTATTGACGAAGGGGAAGTGAAGCTGAAATTGTAGACAGATAACACATAGGTGTTGAAGGAGGTCATACAGGTACCAGTCTTGGAGATGAGTCTAATTTCTTCAGGAAAGTTGGGTGATGGGAGATGCACAGTAACTCTCATAGTGGATGCACTTGAATTAGATGGTGGTAAGAAAGTAGGTATCCTTTATCTATTTACTTATATTACTGATTCACCTTCTGTTGCAGAGATGTGGCTTTGTAGGCTTGGTCACATATGTAGGAGGGGAATGCATGTTCTTAATCGGAAGACATATGTTTTTGACAAACTTAAGAACTAGAAAGCCTTGGTGTTCATGGAGGAGATGGTGGATAGAGATCAGCAGAGGGGACTGAATTATTCTGAGCAAGGCTGTGTTGATTTGAACAAGGTTTTGATCTAAAAGGAGCTCGTGGGTAAAAAGTCATCACTCACAGGTGAACATAGGTACCGACATCGGTCATACAGTATCCAATGTCGGCAACAGGAAGACTGACATCGGTCATACAGGAACTGACATTGGCAGAAGGGATACCGGCGTCGGCCAGGGAAATGACATTGGCAGTCAGGGCCATTGTAGGGAATCGACATCAGTCAGTTGTAGACTAGGAGATGACCGAGATCGGTCACTGGAATGGATGTTGGGCAGACAACAAGCTTTCAAGGAGTCTCAAATGCCCATATGGAGGTCAGAAAGGGTAAGTGAACCTCATATTCATTTTTCACCTTCTTTATATTACTTACTGATGGTCAAGAACTAGGAAGATGTGAAGAGGCAATGTAGGTAAAATCCAGGAAATAGTGGGAGCTTGGCATGGATGAGGAGTCTGAGTCCTTGGAGAAGAACCAAACAGGTATTTGTTGGTGGAGTTATCAGCTGGAAGAAAGCACTGAAAGATGAATGGATTCCCAAGTTGAAGAAGAGAGTGGATGGATACATGAGATGGAAGGCCAAGGTATAAGGTCTTGAGGAAGCTACAAGATAGTGGTATAGGGTTGACAGGTGGTACCAGGTGGATGACAAAGTAGAGCTTTTGTCAATGTCAGTATAGCCATTGTGTTTATCTTACTAGGTGGATGATGGTCACAACATTGTCCTGTTACTGTATGTGGAGGATGAGCTTGGAGCAGGTTCATACATACAGGTTTTTGTTGAGCTAAAGGTAAGGTTAGTTCAAAGGTATGTCATAGAGAATTTGGGAGAAGTGAAATTCTTTGGCATAAGAGACATGGAGATTTTGTCTCCAATGGGAGCTGATGTGAAGAAGGTGTTGGTGAGGTTCAAGATGCAAGATGTAGAATCAGTAAGCACACCAAGGGCTGGACAGTTCAAGCTGAGCTTAGAATAGGGTTTGAAATCACATGAGGTCTAGTGTAGACCTAAGTTTTCCCAAGCAATGGGAGTTGTCAGAAAGTATGGAGCCAATTCAGGGAAGAAGTACTAGAGGGTAGTTCAGTGGATTCTTAGGTATCTGAGAGGGAGTAGTAGTAGGTTAACATGTTATGCAGGATTAAGGTCTTCATTACATGGGTTTGTAGGTTTGGATGTGGCAGGTTACTTGGATGACAGGTGTAGCATCATAGGATGTGTGGTGGTTGGTCTTCAGGATTGAGCTTGAAGAGGGATACAAGCCAGGGAATAATTTAGATGGTATACAGGTATAGGTATAGGTGCAGCTGTTTATCCCCAAGTGGGAGATTGTTAGGTTGTGGAGCTAAAAGCTTCACCAAGATGCAAACAGGAGGAGTTATAGAGGTTACAGAGGTTGTGGAGAGTTACAAAATGAGTTGCAGGGCAACTGACGTCAGTCTGATCAACCGACGTCAGTTACCAGTCAATCGACATTGGTCAGGGAGGAGCCGACGTTGGCAGCCTGTGCGTGAACATGCAGTTTGCATGTTGATTCTGAAGAGTCCATTTTTGGACTGTTAGTTTGCATGTTAAAGGCTAGTTATAGTCTTGAGTTATGCATCTAATTATTGTAATTAAGATAGTCTAATTATTGTAAGAATGAGATCTATATATAGACTCATGGGCTGTATTGTAAACCAGTGCTAGAGAGTAAGAGAGCAAAATAAGCTCCTTCTGAGAGAGGACAGCAATGGTGTGTTCCTCTTAGTGCCACAATACCAAGTGTGGGTGATAGTTTGGAGAATTAGAAGGGTTCTTCATATATGTATGATCTTGGTCAGTAGGTGTGTAAGACCACATTTGGAGATCTACATTGGTGAGTAAGGTCTAGTGATTTGCAAGTAGCAGCAGAGAGCAGGAGATCTACTTGGAGTATGGTTGTGTGCTTGGTGTACCGGCAGCGTGTTACTGACTGGTGGAGGTGAACAACAATTTTGTATTTGAGTTGTGTGTTGGGACCATAAGAAAGAGAGGGAAGAATTCCTTGAGGTGTGGCAAGCCTTTGAGGTGGAAGAAGAAGTGGCATCTTCTTTATTGTATTTTCTTCTGAGTGATTATTAATACAATTGTGTATTGTCTCTCATATTCCTGTGTTGTTTCATATTTCTAGTTACTTATCATTCTAGTTAAATTATGTGTTTAGTTGCTAATACAAGAGGTAATCATATGTGCTCTTATTGGGGAGCAAGATCCTGACAGATATGAATTTGACTTTACTTACCTCATGGTGGGGGACCCATAGTTGCAGGGTGATAAGGGGAGATTAACAACTTTCAATGTTTAGTACTCATACTCACCATATCCTTTGTAAATAATTTTGATGTGATTGGACTCAAGTGGAGTGGACATAAATGGTAAACCATATTGATGGATGAATTTATTGGACTTATGATCATATGGGACACTCTCAATGCTTGGAGAGTATAGGTTTTAATCAAGTCCTTCCATAATTTGGAAATTATGGAAGTATTATGAGTTTTCATGGATTGTGGCTTCCATTTTAGAGTGTGAGAGATTCAAACATTGGTGGAGATTAAAGTTAATATATTTAATCTCATGGATCCAAGGGTAACCAAAGATAATGTTATTAATAAGGTCAAAAGTGACTACATGGATAAGCATTCGATACATAACATGACCCACCAAGATACGGAGGTATATAGTGTCACTTGTCTATCACTCATTTTCATCATAAGCTTTGATTATAATCAAGTTAGGACCAAGTGAGGACTAATAATATCCCAACTTATTTATCATGTTTATGTTACAAATATTTACAACTTCTCCTCCCTCTAGAAGTACCTGTGGGATATTTTAGTTTACAATTGACACCTTGATATACAAGGGGTAGTTATGATTAAGGATGATTAATGACATGTCCTAAAGGTTTAATTTGACCTATTATGAATATTATAAATGGATAATAAGGGATTTAAAAAAATTAGTATCAATATATATGGGTAATTGAGACTCGTGAAATATTTTATTTAAGATATCATGGTGAATAGATGAGGATTTAAGAAGATTCATGATGTAAATCTGTGCAGGGGTCATCTTGAGCTATTGGATGATATCATAATATCCTTTGGGAATGATGGGTTAATTATTAAATCCATTTCTTTATGTATATCCCTTTGTGGTGTGGCCTTATGAGGTGCCCCTAAGACAATGATCTTTCTTCATTATGTGGTGGCACAATTAGAATATGCCCCTTTAATTTTGATAATGGGATATTGTGACACTAGAGGATCATCAAATGTCTTGGCCTTTATATTGATGGTAGTGACATGATGTTTATATTAATAAGGTATTTTTTGATAATAAATATAATTCAAGGTGGAGGATTGAACTTGGTCCCTGAACTTACCTTTATGCTTTTGGTCATGATTGAGGAAGGGGAACTAATATATACCTAGTTGTTAATTCTTACAATAAGATCCTTCTTCACAATAAACTTCAATTTATCCTTTCTTAATTAATTATTGAATATAATTTATAAGTTTCATACACCTCCTAGTGTCATTCCCCTTAACGTGGTGATAATGAAAATATTTATCTTCCTTGAATTAGTCTAGATGTGGCATATTTTCATCAAGGGGTTTGATTTTAAGAAATGTGATCATATTAGTAGATATTAATTTACTTAAGACATACTCAATTGGATTAAAAATATTTATGTAAATTCATCTTATTGATTTAATTCATGGCTTGCCTATAAGTATGGTGATTCTAGATGCATTATGAAAGGTATAAGGATGAGATACTTGAATGGTTTGGAAATGTTTAGAATATATCACACCATCACCCACCACATTCTTATATTTTTTAAATAATTTAGGCCTTTTAGGTGAAATACTTGTTTGATTCTTATCATTCCTTGAGAATATTTTGATTATACATTTTGCAATGAGATCCTTTTCAATTGGGATTCCTTTCTCGACAATCTCATCAACGGTGTTGTCACAATGTAGTTGTAATTAAAAAGATAATTCTAGATTCAGGTTGTTAATGACAATAGTGTAAAGGATAATGAAGGATAAGGGGAGCTCAAAGTCTCTTTAGTATCCTTTACACAAAACATAGACTAAAGATAATTATGGCAGCACAAAGTTTCCCACAACTGACTTCAAGACACCTTCTAGGTTATTTCCACTAGTTTTGCTTATTTTATTAAATGGACAAGATTATATTTAGGAAATAGACAAAAGAAAAATTTCCTAAATGACACAAGCTTATTCCAACATAAAGTTTGAAAGGTCACTTGCTTTCTCATTCATTTAACAAAATATGATTAACAGTCTGAGCTCAAAGTCTTAGGATTGACTTTAAATTTGGGTAGAGTTTTGCTTTTGATAATCCAGAGAGAGATCTCTAAAAATAAGATGGGAGATTATATATAGCCTTCCAAAAAAAGCCTTGGGTGCTTGTTTTCATAAAGACCACCCATGTTGAATTGAATGCCTTTAATATCTATGAAAGAGCCATGTTGGAACAGGGCATTGGCCTTGACTTTGGTGTTCTCAATTAACTCAAATGTCCCTTGTTCAACATACATCTTTTGGTCCTCTCAATGATGCTTACATGGCTGTCTATTCACCTTTACTTTATGTAGAAAAATAGGCCATGCTTTTAAATATTTGTGTTCCCTGATGTCCACCTAGTGGACTGTTCCACCTACTTGAAATAACTCTCCTACAAATATTTCTAGTTTTCCTATAGTCATTCTCTCTTTCCTTGCCACATTTTGTCTTTTCTTAGCAATCTGAGCTCTCAGGGCTATCTTCTCACTTTCAGCTAGCTCCTTTAGCTCCTTTCTGGGCTAGTCACTGAGCTTGCTCTCAGTTCTTTTGAAAATCAATGGCTATTCTATTATCCTAAAATTGATGTCTATAGGGTTGTCACTAGTCACTTTAAACCTCTTTGAACCTTGAACTCTTTTGGTTCAAGGTTCAATGGTTCATTGGTTCAATCATTTTGTGAAGGGCTGCATCTGCTTTCTTTTTCTTCTTCAGTTGAACCATTTATTTGAACCATTTATTTGAACTTCTTTCTAGAATCTTCTGCTTTATCCATTCACTTGAAGCTTCCATTCAAACTTATGAACTCTTTAAACCCGTTGAACCTTTGAACTTTTGAACCATTTTTGTTTAAGGTTCAATGGTTCAACGATTCATTCTCTTTCTTTTAAAGCCTTTTATTCTATTAAGTCTGTCGAAGTAGTCAAATTCATTGAATCTTTGAACCTTTGAACCATTTTGGTTCAAAATTCAATGGTTCAATGAATCAATCTTAATTCTTTGATTTCTTTTGAAACCTTGAACTCTCTAGATTTTCCAAGTCTGTCTAAGTCATTGAACCTTTGAACTCTTTTTGGTTCAAGGTTCAACAGTTCAATAGTTCAATCTTTATTCTTTGAATCCTTCTTTTCTTTAAGTCTTTCAAACTTATTGAACTCATTGAACCTTGAACCTTGTGAAGGTGGGGTTCAATGGTTCAAAATTTAATCTTAACTCTTCAAAGCCTTCCTTTCTTTAAGTATGCCAAAGTCATTGAATCTTTGAACTCATTGAACCTTTGAACCTTGTGAAGGTGGGGTTCAATGGTTCAACGGTTCAAAGTGGTTCATTCTATTTCTTTTAAAGCCCATTATTAAGTCTTTTGAACAAACCTTTGCATTGAACCATTCCCAAAACACTAAGAAAAAGCCTTAACTATTTTGAACTTCCTATGAAGAAGGCCTGCCTATTGAACCTGCAGCTTCCTTAGAAGAAAAGGATTGAATATTTAGAAAACTTAACTACTCAGAACATTCTTGAGAAATAAAAGAGAGAGTTTTGGTCTGCAGGACCAAACTAATTAGTAGGTTTTCCACAAAAACAAGTGACAGATTTTGGGAACAATAGCTAGCTCCAGTTGGGGAACTTCTATCAATTGAAAATAGAAATAGTCGAAGGGAGTAGAAACTAGAATCTCAGTGCCTTCATCTATGCCATTGGGATATGGAGTCATGCTCACCCAAAAATAAAGGTGCCAAAATCTAAATGGTGCCATAAACAAATGAAAAACACAAGACAAAGAAAGACTACAAATGTAAATATATACGAATGGACTTTTCTAATGCTTCAAGGATTGAAGTGCTTCAGATGCTACCCACAATGAGGTAGAGAAAATGGTGTTCCATCTTGGTATTCCAGCAAGAAACTATTTTCACCATTTAAATGATGAATGGTAAATGGGCCTCTCCATAAGGAATCAAACTTTCCATGCATTCCTTTTGGTTCTCTCCTCTTATCCCATAACAAGACTCAATCTCCAATCTAAAAACTATGGATCTTTGCCTTTTGGTCAAAGAGTCTCTTCACCAAAATTTGATTCATAGTAATTCGTTCCACCACCATAGTTCTTTACTCACTAAGTTTAGTCAAACACATGATCCTTTTCTCGATGGATTTTTCAAACATTGAATATTCCACTACCTTTTCTAATTTTAATGCTGGTAATTCCAAGGTGATTGGTATATCTGCATTCAGACCATAAAGAAATTGGAAATGAGACATACCAATTGCTCTCTTGAGCATAATCCTATCTGCCCATAAAGCGTCAAGTAATACTTTATGCCAGGTTCTTTGATTTTCATCTACCGGCTTCCTAATAATGGTCACCAGGTTCTTGTTGTTTGACTCTACTTGACCATTTCCTTGTGGATAATAGTCAGAAGAATGGGAGAGAATAATCTTATAAAAGTAATAGAACTGACTAATCTCATGAAAAGAGAAATAGGCTACATTATCTATTATAATCTTGGTTGGGACTCCAAACCTAGAAATGATGTTTTCCTTGAGGAAATTACACACTACTTCTGAAGTAACATGTTTGACTAGAATGGGTTCTACCCATTTAGTGAAATAGTCTATGGCTGTAAGGACATAATCATGTCCAGCACTTGAGGAAGGATTTATAGCACCAATGAAATTAATTCCTCATTGCTGAAATGGCTCTTCTATCACCACAAGCTTGAGAGGTAATGTAGTCAACTTAGGTTTGCCAATGAATTGTTGACATAGCTCACATCTATGCACCCAAGTGTATGAATCTTGAAATAGAGTAGGACAATAATACCTAGCTCATAGAATCTTGTGGGTAGTCACAAGGGTATAAAAATGTCCTCCACAAGCCAAATTATGGAAGGACTCCAAAAATTTGTTCTGTTGCACTTATCCATGTAGCGAAAGAATACCCCATCAAGGTTCCTTTTATACAAACCGTTATCCCACAAGACAAAATTAGAAGATTTCAACTTAACAGTCCTCTTTTATTTACGAGACAAGTGAGTAGGACACTCACCATACATAAGGAAATGAGCAATATTTAAATACCACTCATTCGTAGTGGTGACAAAGAGAACTATTGGCATGTTTTTAGCTTCTATTTCTTCTAGTATGTTATTAGCGATCAGTTGGCAGAGACCCTTTCCCCACATGAGCTTGGTAGGTTTGATATCTAGATCAAACTCATAAATCATAGCAATCTAATTTCCCCTTTTAGTGCGAAACTCTTGCTGAGTTAAGATAGATTTCACTGTTGTATCAGGCACCAAAATGATAGTATATGAATTAAAGATGTAAGAATGGAAATGCTTTACTACCTTGACCACAACATAAGCGTGCTTCTCCATGTTTGAATACTTTAGCTCATGAGCTTTAAGAGGACATCTCATGAAGGAGATGGGAGATTCCATACCTTCTTTGTTTTGTTGAACCAAGATGGCTAAAATCATATGCTTGGAAGCATAGCTATGTATTATAAAATCTTTGGTGTAATCAGGACAAACCAGAATTGGGGCATGGGTGATAGCTTCCTTGATGTCTTTAAACACTGATTTGCCTTCTTCAATCTAGCTAAAAGTGGCTTTGCCCTTCATCATATTGATAATGTGGCGAGTCTTCTCTGTGAATTCAGGGATGAGCCTTCGTATAAAATTCACCTTTCCAAAGAAAGATTGGACTACAGTCTTATTGGTAGGAAGAGCAAGCTCTTGAATAGATTTGAAACTTTTTGGGTTGATCTGTATGCCTTCTCGAGATACAGTGTGACCAAGAAGTTTACCTTCTATAATCCCAAAAATTGATTTCTTGGGATTAAGAGAAATACCATTCTTCCTACATTGATCCAGCACTTGTTGTAGATGATGCACATGATTAGGATGATGCTTGGAAAAGACTATCAAATTATCAAGGTAGACCACAATGAACTTACCCATTTCATTTCTAAAAGTAAGATCCATTGCTTTTTAAAAAGTGGTGCCAGCATTGATCAAGCCAAATGGCATTATTCGATATGCAAAAGTACCCCAAGGTATCATGAAGGTGGTCTTATATCGGTCTGCTTCACCAACATCCACTTAATTGTATCCTGAAAAGCCATCTAGCATTGATAACATCTCAGCACCAGTCACTGTCTGCAGTAGTTGATCCATGATGGGCAGGGGATAGTTGTCCTTTAAAGATGACTAATTCAAATTTCTAAAATCAACACATAAGTGAATTTCTCCATTATTATTTATTATAGGGACTATATTTGCAATCCAGATGGAATGATGGATTGGGAAAACAATCTTTGAATTCATTATTTTCTATATTTCAGACAAAATCATACCTGATATCTTGGGATTGTACTGCCTTTGCTTCTACTTGTGTGGTAGTGACCCAATCTTGAGAGGAATCTTGTGTTGTATTTCTTCAGGTATGAGTAGTTTTAGATCATCATATGATTATGCCAAAACATCAATGTAATGGTGAAGCAGAGTGACAAATTTGAGTTTTTCATCAGGGGTACAATAATTCTTGATGTTGACCATTTTTGGATTATCCTCTGAACTCAAATTTATTTAATCAAAATCCTTGAAGGATTTTGAATCTATTTATTGTTCTTTGACATACCTATCATGTTTGTTAAATAGTTTCTCAAGAGAAAGTAACCCTTTGGGAATTTAATTCTATTTGAGCTGAAGGAACTCTTCATCAGCTTTTGAATTTGTCTCCGAAGCTAATTCTTGTGGTGGAGATTTACTGCCTTCAAATTGAAGCTTTTCAAAGCTGTCTCTTTTTTCTAAAAAAGCAATGATCTAGTTATCACTATTGAACACCTGCTAATGGTCAACATTGTCAGGTACACTTGGTTGAAAGACCAACCCAATAGTGTACATATCTTCTTTGAAGTCCTTGTGAGGAACCAAGAGAGTTGCAGAGATGGCTAATGCATCTTCACAACTGTTGAATTCTCTGGGCATGATAGAAATACTGAAAGTATTAAAGCTTTCAATGCAGTCCCACATTAGATTGTGATAATGTCATAATATTTCATTATTGATTTGGTATAGGTTCCTCACCTGACAAACCACCAGCTCAGTATCTCCTTTGGCATGGAGGATTTTAACACCTTTATCCTGAGTAGCCTTTAATCTGAGTAGAAATAATTCATACTTAGCAGTATTGTTGGTGTTACTGAACTACAGCTTGTATGCATAGGGGAAGATATCTCATTAAGGAGATATTAAAATAACTCCAGCTCTAGAACCAATTGAAGCATTATTGCCATCAAATTTTAGGATCCAGACATCATCAGATTTTGATCCTCTCTCAGATTTTTCTTCGTCAGGAAGGAAAAATCCCTCTTCATGTGTACTGTGCCCTACCAATTTTTCTAATGTTTTATCTAAATTTTTTGGATTGTCACTTAATAAGTTTTTTTCTATTAAAATAGGAATGTCTTCAATAGTCAAGAAGTAATTACCCATGCCTAAAGACTCAAATAGAATTTAAGCTTTAGGAGCTAAACTTTGAGTGACAATGTACTTTAATTCCTTCTCAGAAAATAGCTTTTGCATGATGCCCTTAACAGGGATCCTCACCTCAGATAGGTCCATGCTTAATTCTCCACCAGCATCCTTACAAAAGTTTCATCCAAGAAGAATGTCATATGAGGCTGGGACATTGGCCACCAAGACTGTCATTTTAATTCTTTTATCTGGGAACACTTCAAATGCAAATTGAGCATCTTTGATTTGTCCCAATAGAGGCACCTATTTATTTTCCATGGAGAAACATCTCCCAAAGGTCTTAGTCAATGTGAGACCAAGAGATTCTGCCACCTTGGCAGGCATGACATTGTCAGATGTGCTAGAATCAATTATGCAATTATTCAGTTGATGATCGTTTATTAGTAGGGAGACATAAAATGGTTCCATCTTCCCAGGAGTGGCTGGAGGAGTAATCACAAGATTATTTTAGGTGGACATTTTCTCTAGGGGATCATAAGTTAATTTCAAAATTCCTTGTCCTGTAGGGATGATTTTATTTTTGACATATTGAACTAACCTATCCAACTACTCAGGGTTGGATTAGCTTTCTTAACATGGTCAATTATATCAAATGACTAAAATTAATTTGAGATAAATAAAGGTAGTCCATCGATTTGGGTTTTACTAGGCGTAGGACTGGTCTGCGAATTTGAAGAAAAAGATGAAGGAACATTTGAGGTACTTACTTTTTTGTTGCTCACCAGATATTTTGATTGGAAAGGTAGCAGAGTGCCTCATTTAGAAATTGAAATTACTGGGCATGGCTCTTCCCCTATTTTTCCTTTATTAGCTTGTTGAGATAACTAGTTCTAGGACTGGGTAAATATTATGTATGATCCATCAAAAGCTTCACCTTTGGCTCTGGATTCATCTTGGTAATTTAAGAATCCAATGTTGGAGTCACCAGCCGATTCTTCTTGGCCTTCTATAAAGAGATCAACGTCATCTTCTTATTCAACTCAGGTTGGAATGAAAAATTAGATTTAGTTTTAAGATAACCAACTGCTGAGCTAGCTAGTGTTGCTTCAACAGTAAGCTTCCCTAATGGGGGAGGAAGGTGATTTGGTTGCCCTTGATTTTTGGTAGCATTGCCTTGATATGACTAATTGGGAAATGTCCTCCTTGGTATATCTCGATACGAAGGGGGATCAAACATCCTTTGTGCCATTTTTTTTTGAGAGCTAACAATTCATTTGCTAGCTTTTACACCATAGGATCAGTGGTGCTTGTAGAAGAGAATTCAGAAGATGAAGAAGATTTACCTCTCTTAGGATCTCTTATTATCTTTCCTACCAAGATAAGTTCATCTTCAACCTCAGTCACCAAAATTTGAGCTGCAGTAAGGTTTATATGGCTAGCTCACCTCAACAAGAAACTTACTTCAAGAAGCTGAGAACTGATGAAGAAGCATTTGAGATTCTCAGGTGTCAATTGAGCAATTATGGGAATCATATTCCTTAGATTATCAAATTTGGCAATGAAGTCTCTCATGGGTTCATGATGCTCCTTCTTCATTTGTGTAAGCTGAGCTAAAAAGGCATGTGCATCTTCTACAGGTTTAAACCTAGCCTCAAATTTGGCTTTGAGAATGTTCCATTTAGTCACTGTTTATGCTTCTAGATGATAGAATCAATCTACAACATCACCTTGTAATGTTTCTACAAATAGTCTGACTACAATGTCTTCATATTCAATGCCTATTACACCACAAGCTATGCAAAAGGCTGCAACATGTTCATCAGGATGAACCTTTCCATCACCATAGAACTTGGGGAATTTTTTCTTGAGCTATGGGGTAGCTCATGTAGAGGTGGGGTCAGATTTAGGGGACCAAAAGTATTACCCCAAGGGCCTCGAGCTGCCATGATATGGCTATTGAAAGGAGGGATAATAAATCTCTGTGGGATATGTATAGACAAAGGTCTACTAGCAGAGGAAAGAGAAGTTTTGCCTGGTATGAGGGACCTAATGTTTGTAGGAGGAAACTCCTAATTTGTTGAATGTGAGTTTGTGGAGGAGAAAGATCAAAATTATTTTGTTGCACAAGCTCCAAAATAGGGTCAACAATACCTTAATCTCTCTGGCTTCATGTGTATGGTGGGTCTACCAGAGTGCTAAAATAGATATGGAAAATAATTGAAACTGCTTCAATTTGAAGCTTGAGGCTTTAAAATGTGCATTCTAATCACTAGCAGAGTCACCAAAAACTTTTGGGTGAATATTTTGTCACCAACTGACTGATGGAAAAATAAGTGCATCAACCACAGCATAAAGAGATTTATACAGCAAAATGGATGTGGTGGCCATAGCCAAATTGAGACAAATCTCTCCTCTCATCAAGGGGAGGTTCCCTATAAACTATAGTATACTATATTTTATTGAAAATACACATAGGGGTGAAATTATACCATCCATCTCTCTTTTTTTAGAGATGATGTTCATAGAAAAGAGAATAATTTTGGTGTAATTACTGAAGGCATTTCTCTTCTTTCAAAAATGGTATTCAGTAAACAATAGGATTCCTTCCTGGGTAGTAACATAAACAACAAGAAACCAATGAAAGCACAAAGTCTTTCATTATCTCTCCTACTGATTAGGACAAAGTAATCATAGCAAGATTAAACACAACTCAAAGTTTGCACCTAAAACTACAACAGAGTAAAGGATAACGAAGGATAAGGAGAGCTCAAAGTCTCTCCAGTATCCTTTACATAAAACATAGACTGAAGACAATTATGGCAGCACAAAGTCTCCCACAGTCAGCTTCAGGACACCTTCCAAGTTATTTCTACTAGTTCTACTTATTTGATTAAATGGACAAGACTGTATTTAGGAAATAGACATAAGAACAATTTCCTAGATGACATAAGTTTATTCCAACATAAATTTTAAAAGGTCACTTGCTTTCTCATTCATTTAACAAAATATGATTAATAGTCTGAGCTCAAAGTCTTAAGATTGTCTTTCAATTTGGGTAGAGCTTTGCTTCTGATAATCCAAAGAGAGATCTTTAAATATAAGATGGGAGATTATATATAGCCTTCCAAAAAAAGCCTTGGGTGCTTGTTTTCATAAAGACTGCCCATGTTGAATTAAATGCCTTTAATATCTGTGAAAGATCCATGCTAGAACAGGGTATCAGCCTTGACTTTGGTGTTCTAAATTAACTCAAATTTCCCTTCCTCAGCATGGGTCTTTTGGTCTTCTCACTGACGCTTACATGGCTATCCATTTGCCTTTACTTCATGTAGAAAAATAGGCCACACTTTTAAATATTTGTGTTCCCTGATGTCTACCTGGTGGACTATTCCACCTACTAGAAATAACTCTCTTGTAGATATTTCTAGTTTTCCTATAGTCATTCTCTCTTTCCTTGCCATGTTTTGTCTTTTCTTAGCAATCTAAGCTCTTAGGGCTATCTTCTTTCTTTCAGCTAGCTCTTTCAGCTCCTTTTTGGGCTGGTCACTGAGCTTGCTCTCAGTTCTTTTGAAAATCAATAGCTATTCGATCACCCTAAAATTGATGTCCATGGGGTTGTCACTAGTCACCTTAAACCTCTTTGAACCTTGAATTCTTTTGGTTCAAGGTTCAATGGTTCATTGGTTCAATCATTTTGTGAAGAGCCGCGTCCACTTTCTTTTTCTTCTTCAGTTGAACCATTTGTTTGAACTTCTTTCTAGAATATTCCGCTTCATCCATTCACTCGAAGCTTCCATTTAAACTTATGAACTCTTTGAACCCATTGAACCTTTGAACCTTTAAAACATTTTGATTTAAGGTTCAATGGTTTAATGATTCATTCTCTTTATTTTAAAGCCTTTAATTCTCTTAAGTCCATTGAAGTCATCAAATTCATTGAATCTTTGAACCTTTGAACCATTTTGGTTCAAAGTTCAATGGTTCAACAAATCAATCTTAATTCTTTGAGATTTCTTTTGAAGCGTCAAACTCTCTAGATTTTCCAAGTCTATCTAAGTCATTAATCCTTTGAACTCGTTGAACCTTTGAACTCTTTTTGGTTCAAGGTTCAACGATTCAATAGTTCAATCTTCATTCTTTGCAGCTTTCTTTTCTTTAAGTCTTTTAGACTTATTTAACTTGTCGAACCTTGAACCTTGTGAAGGCAGGGTTCAATGGTTCAAAGTTCAATCTTAACTCTTCAAAGCCTTCCTTTTTTTAAGTCTGTCAAATTCATTGAACCTTTGAACTCATTAAACCTTTGAACCTTGTGAAGGCGGGGTTTAATGGTTCAATGGTTCAAAGTGGTTCATTCTATTTCTTTTAAAGCCCACCATTAAGTCTTTTGAATGAACCTTTGCATTAAACCATTTCTAAAACACTAAGGAAAATCCTTAAGTGTTTTGAACTTCCTTTGAAGAAGGCCTACGTGTTGAACCTACGGCTTCCTTAGAAGAAAAGGCTTGAATATTTAGAAAACTTAACTGCTTAGGACATTCTTGAGAAAGAAAAGAGAGAGTTTTGGTCTGCAAGACCAAACTAATTAGTAGATTGTCCAAAAAAACAAGTGACAGATTTTGGGAACAATAGTATACAAGAGATGCCACTTGTTGGGTAATTTCGTTAAGTTTTTCAAACATGATTTATTTTTAGTCTTGTTGTACTTGGCCTTCTAAGTCAGATTTTCCATTTCTAATCTTGACATGATTGATATTTACAAACTTGGGTTGGGATTCTTCTTCATCATCTATAAAGGGATTGTGGCTATTGTTAGGATTGTGGAGCTAAAAGCTTCACTAATGCAAACAGGAGAGGAGGTTGCTGAAGGTTGCTGAGTTGCAGAAGAAGTTGGGGTCGGTCTGATCAGCTGACGTCAGCGGGAGAGCATAGAGAAGCAACCAACGTCGGTCATATATCGGCCGACGTCGGTCACCTCCAGGCGGACAGGGACCGGCGTCGGTCGCCTGTGTGGTTCGACTGCGAGCTGATTACGGGCAGTTAGCTAACGAACCAAGTGTTTGCATGATGAGTGCTAATTTTAGACTCATAGCTGCGGATCTAATTATTGTAATTAGATGTCTAATCATTGTTTGGATGAGATCTATATAATAGACTCATGGTTGTATTGGAAAAGTGTGCTAGGGAGTAAGAGAGCATAATTATAAGCTCCTTCTGTGTGTGAGGTAGAGCAATGGTGCGTTCCTCCTAGTGCCACAGTACCAGGTGTGTTGGTGCTGGATTGGAGAGCCAGCTGGGTTCTTCAAGAGTGTAGGATCTTGGTCACAGTTGCATGGCCTATATAGGAGATCTACATGGTAATTAAGATCATTGATCTGCAGGTGTATGTGTGTGCAAGGTCGAGGTTCACAGGTGAATAGAACCATTGTTTGATTTGCAGGTGTGCAAGGTCATATAGACAGCAACACAACAGGGAGCAGTATCAGGCAGGATCTACTTGGAGTACAGGTGTGTACTCGGATAGAGCAAGAGGAAGGCAAGGGAGTTCCTTCCATAAGTATGGTCTGTTGAATTATAGGTTGTTGCAGATTCATGGGAGATCTACTTGAAGTACCTTGAGTACTTGTGGAGCACGTGGAGTGCTTGTGGAGTGCGTGGAGCACTTGTGGTGTGTGTGGAGCACGGGAGGTGAACACCAACTCTGTATTTTGAGTTGGATGTTGGGACCTGTGAGAGGGAGAGCTTTGGGGAGAAGAATTACTATTCACTTGAGGTGTGGGAAACCTCTGTAAGGTGGTGGAGAAGAAGTGGCATCTTCTTTATTGTATTCTTTTCTGTATAAAGTGTTAATACAAGTTGTGTATTGTCTCTCATATCATGTGTTATTCTGAATTCTAGTTACTTGGTGAATCTGGTTAATTTCCGCATATTAAGTTGCTTGGTTTGGTAATCAAATTGTGTGCTTCCGGTTTTTACTCCTCCCAACAAGTGGTATCAGAGCCTTGGTTGTAGGTTCTTGAGCTTGATACCAACAAGTGGTATCAGAGCTAAGGTTGGAGGAAGCAGGTTTTGTTTTTGGTTACAGGTCACTCTCAGGGGTTTCTAATCGAGTGGGAGTAGAGCAACAGCAGATCAAAGTAAGCTAAGAATGGAGGAGTTGAAAAGCACAGATGGTCACTCACGGTCCTATGGAAAGAAAGAGTAGGTAAAAGATTATTGTTGGTTGGTAGCAGATCAGCATGAAGAAACTGAAGATACAGATGTAGCAGGTGTTGTTGCACAGGATGTGTTTGCAGGTTTCTTGGATAAAGTTGAATCTTGGATAAAAGATTCAGTTGCCTCTTTCCATGCAGTTCCAGGTAGAGGAGCTGGTAAGCCTTGCCAAAGAATTGGCAAAGGAGAAGTGAAGCTGAAATTGCAGGCGGCCAACACACAGGTGTTGATGAAGGTCATGCAGGTCCCAGGTTTGGAGATATGGCTAATTTCTTCAGAAAGATTGGGTGATGAGAGATGCACAAGAACTCTCACAGCGGATGCACTTGAATTAGCTGGTGGTAAGAAAACAGGTATCCTTTATCTACTTGTTTATATTACTGATTCTTCTTTTGTTGCGGAGACGTGGCTTCGTAGGCTTGGTCACATGAGCAGGAAGAAGATGCATGTTCTTAAGCGGAAGACAGATATATTTGACAGGCTTAAGAACTGGAAAGCCTTGGTGTTTATGGAGGAGATGGCAGACAGAACCCAGTGGATGTGGCTGGATACTTCTGAGCAGGGCAGTTTGGACATGGATTTTGATTCAAAGAAGCTCGCGGGTAAAAAGTCATCACTCATAGGTGAACATAGGTACAGATGTCGGTCAGGGGGAATCGGCGTCGAACAGACAGATGCCGATGTCAGTCATGTGCAGACTGAAGCCGGCGATGTCAGGCAGGGTAAGACCGATGTCGGTCATGGGACCGACGTCGGCAGTATGTAAGACCGATGTCAGTTAGGAGGACCGACGTCAGCAGCAGGGACACCAGCGGTGGCAGGTTGGTAGTCAGGTACAAACGCATGGAACCGACGTCGGTCGGATGCAGACTGTGGAGTGACCGAGGTCGGTCACTGTAACAGATTTTGGGTGGACAGCAAGCTGTCAAGGAGTCTCAAACACCCATACGGAGGACTGAAGGCATAAGTAGGCCCTCAAATTCGTTGTTCCTCTTCTTTATACATGTTGCTGATTGTAGAGCAGGAAGGATCCAGGAAATAGGTGTGAGCTTGGCATGGATGAGGATGTGATTCCTTGGAGGAGAACCAGACAGGTGTGTTCTGGAAGGGTTGCCAGCAGGAATGAAAGCACAGAGACGAATGGATACCTTAGTAGAAGAATAGAGAGAACGGATACGTGAGACGGAAGACCAGGTATATGGTCTTGTGGAGCTGCAGGACAGTGGTACAGGTTTTGACAGGTGGAGGACGAAGCATGGCTTCAGTCAGTGTCAGGGTAACTACTGTGGTTTGCCTTACCAGGGGGATGATGAGTCATGACATCATTCTGTTGTTGTATGTGGATAGTATGCTAGCTAGCAGGGGTGTACATACAGGGTTTTGTTGAGCTAAGGGTAAGATTAGTTCAGTGGCATGTCAGGAAGAGTTTGGAGCAGCGAAATTCTTTGACATGGGAGACATGGAGATCACAGGTTGATTTTGTCTCGAGTGGGAGCTGATGTGAATCAGGTGTTGGCGAGGTTCGGGATGCAAAACCGGAGCACACTAAGGGTTGGATAGGTACAGTGTCCGAAATCACATGAGGTCTGGTATAGACCTAAATATTCCCATGCAGTGGGAGCTGTCAGTGAGTTAGGAGCCAATTCGGGGAAGTGGATTCTCAGGTTTTCTGAGAGGGACCGGCAGCAGGTGTTGCTATGCAGGGTCAGGACTTCACTACAGGTGTTGTAGGTTCGGATGTGGCAGGGTACTCGGATGACAGGTGGTACACCATGGGATGTGTGGTGGGTTGTCTTCAGGTGGGAGCTTGAAGAGGGATACAAACCAGGAAATAGATTAGATGGAGTACAGGTACAGGTACAGTGCAGCTGTTTATCTCCAAGTGGGAGATTGTTAGGATTGTGGAGCTAAAAGCTTCACTGATGCAAACAGGAGAGGAGGTTGTTGAAGGTTGCTGAGTTACAGAAGAAGTTGGGGTCGGTCTGATCAGCTGACGTCGGCGGGAGAGCATAGAGAAGCAACCGACGTCGGTCATATATCGGCCAACATCGGTCACCTCCAGGCAGACAGGGACCGGTGTCGGTCGCCTGTGTGGTTTGACTGCGAGCTGATTACGGGCAGTTAGCTAACGAACCAAGTGTTTGCATGATGAGTGCTAATTTTAGACTCATAGCTGCGGATCTAATTATTGTAATTAGATGTCTAATCATTGTTTGGATGATATCTATATAATAGACTCATGGTTGTATTGGAAAAGTGTGCTAGGGAGTAAGAGAGCATAATTATAAGCTCCTTCTGTGTGTGAGGTAGAGCAATGGTGCGTTCCTCCTAGTGCCACAGTACCAGGTGTGTTGGTGCTGGATTGGAGAGCCAGCTGGGTTCTTCAAGAGTGTAGGATCTTGGTCACAGTTGCATGGCCTATATAGGAGATCTACATGGTAAGTAAGATCGTTGATCTGCAGGTGTATGTGTGTGCAAGGTCAAGGTTCACAGGTGAATAGAACCATTGTTTGATTTGTAGGTGTGCAAGGTCATATAGACAGCAACACAACAAGGAGCAGTATCAGGCAGGATCTACTTGGAGTACAGGTGTGTACTCGGATAGAGCAAGAGGAAGGCAAGGGAGTTCCTTCCATAAGTATGGTCTGTTGAATTGCAGGTTGTTGCAGATTCATGGGAGATCTACTTGAAGTACCTTGAGTACTTGTGGAGCACGTGGAGTGCTTGTGGAGTGCGTGGAGCACTTGTGGTGTGCGTGGAGCACGGGAGGTGAACACCAACTCTTTATTTTGAGTTGGATGTTGGGACCTGTGAGAGGGAGAGCTTTGGGGAGAAGAATTACTGTTCACTTGAGGTGTGGGAAACCTCTGTAAGGTGGTGGAGAAGAAGTGGCATCTTCTTTATTGTATTCTTTTCTGTATAAAGTGTTAATACAAGTTGTGTATTGTCTCTCATATCATGTGTTATTCTGAATTCTAGTTACTTGGTGAATCTGGTTAATTTCCGCATATTAAGTTGCTTGGTTTGGTAATCAAATTGTGTGCTTCCGGTTTATATCCTCCCAACAGCTATGACTAGGAGTAGGTTGTTCTCATTTAGGACTTTGGATAAGGTTCTTTAAGTTTTATTGGTCATATTCAGGTGGGAGTTTAGCTTCTACTTCAATGAGTTGGCATAAAAAATCATCCCTATTTTCATAAATATATTGTTGGATTTGGGTTATCCCATGATCAATATTAAATAATTCATATTTTGCATCTTTATTATTTGTGTCTCCATTGACTAGGTTTTCTCCATCTTTATGAAGTTGTTACTCACCCCTTAAAAGAGTGTCAAGATCATTGATATTTCTAATTTTTCCAAGCCTAATTTGTTGGAAAGTTTGGACCAACAAGGTGGAAATACATGGATGGACTAGGATATGTTTAGATGAGGTAAGATTGAAGGGATAATAATGAATAGGCTTGCTTTGACCAAGAATGATTTGAATTATGATATGAAATATGAGATAATGATTATGGATGAGGTATTCTTGAGAAAATTAGAATGAATATCATTTACCTCATTTGATTAATATGGTTAGGGTATAATAACCCTAGGTTTGACTAAATTTGAAGGTAATCTAAGAAAGTGACTTATTTTGACTTGGTTGGTTTGATGGTTACTAGGTCTAGGCTAACATGGGTATAATTTGAATAGGTTTTGATTAGGTTGTGGTTGTTCTTAATAAAGGTTGACTATATGTAGCCTAGCTCAATTATGCAATTAGATGGGATTTTCTCAACGATGGGACAAGTTACCAATGATAAGGGGATAATGTGATATTTTTAGGGAGGTTGACTAGGTGATCGGTTTAACTATGTAAAAGGGATGATGGTGATTTGTAATTTAAGAAATCTTACAAGATATATGTAAGTGATAGAATATGATTTATTCCAAGCTTTTTGAGATAACTAGGATGTATTAGATGATGAAGTGATAAATGGTTTTGATTGATCTAGGGTTGGTTAATTAGGGTTAATGTATAAAGCTTATTTTTATTTAGATGGGTTGTCTTGTTTAATGTAGGGTATAGGTTTTTAAACAACACTAATATTTACAACACATAATCAATAGTACAGAAGCCACAAACTTAGTTTTAGTGATTAATGTAAGATTGAAACTTGGCACCCAGCTCACCAAATGACTCATGATGAGAGGTTCCTAGATTGGCATCACCCAACCCTCTCTCAACATCTCTACCTAGTGAGTAATCTCTAATAATGTTGCTTTCCTTACCCTGGATGGATGTTGTAATTGAAGGTTATTATGTTAGGTTTGACATGATCTCTAAAGGAGTCCCTTAAACACCTTATGGCATGTGGGGCCCAAGTCTATGTAAGGTGTTATCTGACACTTGAGTATTGGTTACCTTCTCACTTTATAGGGACTTGTATGGATAAACCCACTTAGATTTATGACTATTATCTCTAATATTTATACACCAATGGAACATGAAGTGTGGTCTTGTCCAAGGCGGTGAAATCCATGTCATAATCCCCCTAAGATTATGTCAATTGTGTGGGTTTAATTCCACATCATGTTTCCCATATAAAATAAAAATGAGAGTTTTATTGATGGTTAATAATCCCAAGGAATATTCCTATGGGTGTAAGAGGAGAGCATACACCATTGTAGCCTTAGGTAAAAAATAAGCAACCAAAAAATATGTTAGATCAAATTGCACACAAGCAAGAAAATTAATTAATTAACATAATTAAGATATGACTAAGTAAATGTATCAAAATGATTTTAATATGTCAATTCTTGATAGGAAACCTACAAAAAAAAGTGTTAGTATTTTTAAATTGGTAACTTGAAAGGTAGACTTACAAGAAAGACATTAGGCCAACCAAAAACTGACTTCATGCAAGCCAAAATTGAAGATGTATTTTTCAAGAAAATTTGAGTTTTTGGATTTTTTCAAAAAGATTTAAATCAAAGACAAATTATATATATAATATTGTCACCAATTTAAAAGAATTATATGTTTACATAGGTTAATGTTTTCGTGCTTAGATGGGAAATCATAAAACAAATAATGTTAGCCCAAAATGGTTAGAAAGATGAAATCATGACACAAAATAATGATGTCTTAGCTATAATAAACAAAAATGTGGAAACAAAGATGTGATATTGAAAAACATAATTATAAATGTTATACCTTAATGATGTCATGATTATTATTAGTCCCATAGGGATTACTTTAGTCTTCATTTAGCATTAACCCATGATTATTCCCTACAATTTCAACCAACCAGAGTAGCACATGTTTTAAATGGTGCTCAATATGTATAGTCAGTAAAACATTTTCCATAGTCACAAACAATATTTTTAACTATCTAATAAATTAATATTATTTCAAGGAAATTAATTGGTCAGATTTTTCTTACATTATGGTTGCCTTCACATTTTTCAACACATTTTATTTATTTCTTTGCAGTCATTTTGACTCACTAGTAGGGCACATTAAAGTGGCACAGGTTTTTAGAATGATAGTGGTTTTTCATTTTAGTGGATGGACAGTGAACAACATGAGGTAGAAATAACTACATGTAACAATGATCATCAATAGTTAACAGACCAAAGTTATGTTAGTGGTGCTTGTAGGACTTTGATTTTATGATGTGGATAAATGTGGTCATTCATCATCATGGATAATAATCCCTCACTATGTTCCTCCATCATGTCTCATTATGGGAGATCAAATTCTTTGCCCAATTCTCATATCTATGAAAAAAATGAATATCAAGACCTACAATCATAATAAACAATTTATGAGTTTTGGAGCAGTAGCAACGCATCCTATTTCACAACAACCCTCAACAATGGAAGGATCATTGACATCATCATCATATGCCAAAAATATTTTGTAGAATAATGTTTTTATTTGATTACAATATTATTTTATTTAGTATAACATGTTGTGTTGAGTTTCACAGATATGTTATTATTTGCTAATGAAAAAACACTAATAGATGATAATTTTTGGAAGTTTTGCAATGTGAGGGAGGAAGCATGTAGGGAGTAATGCACCCTATAAGAAATCATCTCACATAAATTTTTATATCATGAAAGAGATTAATTTAATGAATAATGGATACCCACTACATCACAAATCCTTATTGGATCCACACAGTTATCTTGTATAGTTTGTGACAAGATCGTCAATTTTTATAAGAAGGTGTAGGTATGAATGATTGTACTATAAATGAAATTTTAGATCAGTGATTTTTAAAGGAAGCTATATTGTCAAAATTTTAATATCTAAATAGCCTATTTCAAGCTTTGTCTGATGTTTTATTTTAGGCTTCATTTATTCAAGAGCTACATTCCATTAAGCACCACTAGGTTAAAAAAAAAAAAATAGAAAAAATAAAAATTTCAAAGCAATGTAGAGGAGAAGTGTATAATTATGTAATTAAACTATGTTTTTAATATATAAGGATTGTTTTCCACTTATGAACTCTATGAATCATATCACCAATTGGATTGATCCTTTACTTGTAGTAGATGCACATTTTGATCATTTGATGCTAAGACATTCTGGGTTTATTAGTTAAAGTAGAAATACCCATGTTATACCTGATCAAAGGTAGGGTAGGTGGGTTCATGAGATATACTTGGTAGGGAATCTCAATTATAAATAATGTGAAGTAATAATTTTTATTCCACAATGACTAAGTTTTGTGGTGCTTGAAGACATTAAGCTTAGCCTTGTAAGCTTGATGGTTCACATTATCATAGTAGAACCCTTCCAAGAATTCTATGGGTATAAAGTATAAAGTATCAATTATAGTTATAAATATATAATTGTTTAAAGTATCATGGACTAGTATAAATTAGCAAGTATGATTGTAAAGCTAGACTAGTTTAAACCTTAGGTAGTAAGGGCTTTGGGAACAAAAGAGAAGCTAGTCAATTTTGATCTTTTAGATCAAGCTCAACTAATGTCGATAGTAACAATTACTTTGGAGTTTGATCCTCTTAAAACTAAGGCATATTTTTTTGAAAGCTTATATTATATCCCAAAGGCTTACTTAAGAGGAAAGTGTTTGAATATCATCCCCAAAATCCAAAAAAAAATGGAAGTTTAAGATTTTAGAACAATACAATATGAACTATTATTGTGTATGTTGGCTTGGTCATTTTTTGCATTAGATATTCATTGTTGGATATATCAACACCTTTAATGTGAATATCTAATGGTTTAGGATAGACTTCAAGTGGAAAATTAGAGATCTAGTGAGTAGTAGAACAAATCCACTTGCCAAGATCTTTAGCATTTGCAATTGAAGTAGAAAGAGCTACAATGTGAATACAGTTTTCAATTTAACTATAAATATATCTCATTCTATTAAAAAATTACTTATATGATGGGATCACCCTCTCCACTAATCAAATTAAGCTCATCTAGAATGAAAATATTGACTTGTTGGATAAGTTTACATTACTTTTATCTCTAAGGTAGTGCATCCCAATTCTCACTTATTTACTTATCATAATATAACTTTTTTCAATGAGCTTCAAATTAGTTACAATTCCACCTATCATTTTAACTATTTTCCATCCCATACCTTTCACAAACTTATGCTACCATTCACAATATATTTCTTTCAAAAAAGCTTGTATATTTACAATATAAATAGATTGAAATGCACTCTGTTTGCATTTTATATGCAATCATAGTAAAGAAAACTCAAGTACTGAAGGACTATGTTTTGAGTGAGTTATTCCAAGGTTTTTCAAGAGATCCAAAAAAAGGACTTTAATTTTAGACTTTGAGGTGTAAGCCTACCTTGCATTATGGCTCTACTGACATCCATAAGTGTTCCAACCAGCATAGCATGACAGTTGCACCTCCCTCTATACATAGATTTTTGACTTTACATATAAGCCTATATATGGATTTGTTAGCATAATTCAAAAATACCCATGATTTAAATTATTAGGCTATTACTTTTGGCATTTTGAATTACCCATTTTAACTTTCTATGATTTTGAGTCCCATTTTCTTACTTAGGGGTTGTATTTAATAATGTAAACTATTGTCTAGGTTAGTTATCACTATTTTATAAGTAAGCCTTGGTTATATATAGGGTATCTAAATAATATTATGTAGGCCTTGGTTGTGTACTAACCTCTGATTATTCTAGTAGCACATTTAAATTGTTTTGTTGATTTAGATGTTCACAACCATCACATAGTGGCCTATACTTAGTTAATACTTTCTAACAGTTTGAGGTCTAAATGGTCTATATAAACTCTAACCATGCCCCCAAGTAACCTAAGAGACATGTGATTACTTTAGTGACCATTCCTAATTCATATTTCACATTGCATATGGTATTATTTAAATTACCTTCTCTGATGTTAGATAAATTATAATTTAAATGGTATCAACACATTACTCTTGTTGTTACATGAGCCATAGTTGATGGATAATTGGTAGGCTTGAGTAGGTATTGTATTTATGTTTGGTAATTGTTCATGATTTTTGGTAGATGATGGAATTTGGGTAAATACATCTAATCTTAACCATATTCGCAGCTACCCTTTGATCAAATTCTTCAATAAGCTATGATTTATACCTAATGCAACTAAAATGATTCTATAAAACTATTTATCTCTCCTCACATAGGGACTTCAAGCTCTATTCCCTTTTTAATTATGTCATATTTCTCCTTCAAAATATCATAATTATACAACCATGATTTTGAATCTTCAAACATAGAACACAATTAGAGAATTTCATGGTTTAGAATGGCAATGCCATAGGTTTTGACTATGATATCATGGTTACATACCTATGAGCTCATAGATGTTAGTAGAAAAATAGAAAACTCGTGAAATAATCTACCAAAAATATTATAACCAAAATATTTTTGGATGATTTAATAATGTCTTATCAAAATGATAGGCATAGATTTATGATTGTTGAGATTTTATCCACAAAATTTCTAGTCTAACCAACAAACATACAAAATAGAAAATAGGATAAATATATGTATGTATGTATATATGTATTTTTCAATGTTAGATGTAAGATAATAAAATAAAGGAAAAAATTAAAACATCTATTTCTCAAAAAAGACAATCAATATATCAAAATTTGGATTACAGTTTAGAAAGTGATGGTAGAACAATATTGCATCTAGTTAATACAATATCATGAATGTCATGTGTAATGCCTCAAACAGGTAGACATGATTTCATCCCTAAAAAATTAAACATATAAAACACAATTCCACAATTATAATGAATGATGTTACACTAACAAATAATAATATCAAGGTTCTACATCCAAGGGTATGATTTTGCGCACACTAAAGAAAGTCATGGTTATTTTTAGTAATATTGCAGGTAATGGAAATAAAATCTTGGAATTATAGACATGATATCATAAATCATAAACACATAATTATGATGACCATCACAACTAATAATAAAATCATGAAATTCAGTGAAGAAATTGAATTTTTAGAGAATAAATTCACATTACTTTTGTGAATAAATTACATTTTTAGAGAACAAAGTCATGTTTTCTCACAACAATGTCAATTTTTGCATATAGATGTGAAAATCACATAAAATGGAGAGTTTTGGTCATCACTTCTTCATCCAAAAGGGACCTACAAGTCAGTCTAATCACACCAAAGCTCAAAACAACAAGTTAAGGGAGGGTTTTCCCACTATGGTCACCATTATGCAATAGCAAAAATTTGGATATGGAGATTCAAATGTAATAAATAGTTCAAATTAATATAAATTCATGATAATACTTAATATTGGATAATGCAAATAAAAATGATGCAAACAATAATGAAAATAAGATAATTACACCTTAATCTTGAAACTGATCTACCTCCAAAATGTAGTGATGTTCCCCAAGTGAAAAGTAGAATGATTGATATCTCAAATGTTGTATTTTCTTGGACTCAAAATTTGGATAATAATGGAGGTTGATAAGGATTGATGAGGTAATTGGAAAGCAAAAAATCATTCAAATTTTATCCATTCATTCATTGGCTTGTGCATGAAGGAAAGGTGGTTAAATAGAAGGTGATGAGAGGAATATATGGTTGGATTTAAATATTGTGGGTAACGAGATCAAGGGTGGAGAATACTTGAGGAATTAAAATTCTTAGGAGAGGGAAAGTTTTTTAATAACCAAGGAGTTAAAAATTTATTGGAAAATCCTAGAAGAGATGGTGTGGGGCTCTAGATATATGAAGGGATTCTAGATCCCATTATGGTTAATTAAGTGATATTAGTGGCTGGTTTAAAATGGAGGGGTTTGTATGAATTATTAATGGGGGAAGTTGAGGGTAGTTGAGAGGATGAATTTAAAATTTAGAAACATTAGATAATATGATTAATGAGTTAAGTGGTGTAAGTAAAGGATGATAAGTGATAATACTGAGTGGTTAATTAATGTGGGGTGAGGAATAAGGTTAATAGGTGATATGAAGAATGTATAAAATGTTAGACTGGTGACTAAGAAGGGTTAGTAATAAGACACTAGGATGAATTATGAATTAAGACATGATTAATGGATGAAATTAGTAGCAATGGAAAATCAAATGAATTCAAAATTATACATTTACTATAATATTCATTTTAATAAAGAGGCCCTACCATGTAATTTTTTGTTCTCAATGAATGTTAATGTTACCAAGTGTGTCCCATTATATTGGGTGCATATACATGTTATAATCTGCCCAAATTTGCTTCTTGTCTAACTCTTATGTGTTGCATAGGCTAGAATTTAATAGTTTTTGGTCTATTTTTAATGTCTTAAAACATACAGTAAAATTCATAATGAAATTAAAATAAACCTTTGGTGATTATTAATTGAGATACACATAGTCCAATAGTTTGTAAACATCCTATGAAATATCTTAATATATAGTGAAATTTGAATAAGGAACAAGCTTGGATTTTTCATATTCAAAGAAGATGTCAAAAGAAAATAGTAAACATTAATTAGTATTGTTATTTTTATTTATAATAGTTGATTTTATTAGGTAAATATGTTTAATTTCTTGACCTTTTACTCTCATCAAGATATACCTCTTCAATACCTCTTCAAATTGCTTCTACAACTTTAAAAATCATCATTTATTAGAAAAATTAATCCCACATTGGTTGGTAGAAAAGTATTCAAATGGGTTTGATGACACAATGGAAGTTGCCCCCATAATAACATAATAGTTGATTGGTCATGATATTCATATGTTCACTTACTCAATCTTTTCCTCTCCTCCTTTGTAACTTCTTATTCTTTAAAAAAAATGTTCATTTTTTTCAAAATACATGCCTTACCGGCCCAAGTTGGATATGCGTCTTCGGTGTATTTTAGAGTTGGCTCTTGATGATATGCTCTTTTAAAATTCAAATCTCGTACTCTCAAATTTGAGTATTAGAATTTTATTTTATTTTATTTTTCAATTATCCAACAAAAACATTTTATATTTAATTCTTCTACTAACCTCATATTATATAGTTTAATAACATTTCTTACACTGTCTCATTTGATGGTTGTGAAATTTTAGATAACTCTATCTCTCACATCATATTAGCTTGTATTTAAGTTGGTGATGACTACACTACTTCATGCTTAGTGTTTTAGTTATTAATTTTGGTCTAACTACATCAACTTAAAGTGTTATATGATAGACAAGTTGCATACATCAAAATTGCATTTCATGCTTAGCTACATTGATCCTTTTTTAAATATTCATATAGGTGATTTTTTTAATTCTTGTAGTATGCTGGTTATAAAAATCATATAAATCCCATTACATGATTTACTATTCATTTTTTCATAACAACAATGTTAATACTAACTTTTTATTGTTTATTACTATAACAACTTCAACATATTGAACACAATGAAATCAAAGATTGTTTCAACTAAAGTGTAATTTTATATAAAAAAATGTAGACATGAAATAAAATATGCTGGAATCATCAATGCATTATTCATCTCAAATATGAAGTTAACACATAACATTATGAGTAAAAATGAATATATAGAATGTTCTTTTGATAAAACACATAAAATGGAGAGAAATAATGAAACAAATAATTATGTGAATGTCAATAACATTGACACTAAAACCAAAAATAAAAATATTGTAAAGGATGATGAAAATGATATTTATTATTATTATATTATCTTTATTAATTTATTCTATTATTAATTATTCAATTTATAACAATAAGATTATTAGTATACTATTCAAATTATTATACTATCTATATTGATTTTAGTGTGTATATTTTTAAGTATTATACTACATGTTTATTAAGGTAATTGAAATTTATAAAATTCAAAAAAAAATCTATAAAATGTGAGAAATAAACTAGAATAATATATCAATAATAGAGGGAGTTTAGTTTTAAGATAATGTATAATTTTATTATGTTAGACATTTGAATTCTATTTATTTAATATAAGTATTAAGAGTTTTGTATAATTTACATTGACACTTATGACTCTCATTTGCTTAGATTTAATCATTCTTTGAAATAATGCAAAATTAACTAAAACATATTGTCATGCCTTTTTTCTCTAAAAACATGCATGATACAACTAAAAACACAAACAACCAATTATACATACAAAAAAAAAAAAGGAATTAACCTATATGCAATCCCTTCCACTACCGCCATTCTATAATCAAACACATGCCACTGATTAAGAGGTCAAAATTATGATTCGCTTATCTAATCACTACTAAACCCATGTGTTGGCTTGCATCAAAGATAATTTTTCTTATGGCATTTAGATGGTCATCAATTTAAATCTAATTTAAATTTGATGTAACTAGCATCCATGTGGAAACTTTGGTAGCTCCAAGGCCATGTTATCTTTTCTTCATGCTTCTAGGAACCTTTATTTCCACACGGCATCCTACCACTTACCTATTGGTCTAACAAGATTTCATGTGGCACTTGTAACCCTAAGACTACAGACTATCAGGATGATGCCGTGTGGAAACATCCTATTAGCTCATTATCCTAGAGGCTTTTCCCTTAGCACAGACTTTGATGGGACTATGGACCACTAAGATTATGCCATGTGGTAACATCCTGCTAGCCCACCACCCTATAGGTAAGCTCTTTGTATGGTCAACTTCAGGATCATAGATTGTTGGGATGATGCCACATGGAAACATCCTATTTGTTTGTTGTTTTAGAGGTAGGTTTCTTTATATGGTCAACTCTAGGATTGTGGGTTACCAAGATGATGCCACATTACAATGTCTAACTTGTCCACTGGATCAGAGGTAGGCTTCCTCTCTGATCATCTCTAGGATTGTGGGTCACTAAGATGATGTCATGTGGTATCATCTTCCTTGCTTGCTAGCCTAGAGGCTTCACACTCTGTATGGTCATCTTTAAGATTTTGGTTCAATGGGATTATTCCATGTGGTAACATCCTACTCACCCTTTAGCCTAAAATTGATCATATATTAGACCATATTGATGTCACTCCTGGGTTAGTAATATTGTGACATGTGTCTTCCTTCAACCCGCTGATCAAAATTCATGAATTTGACTAAGGAAAAAATGAAATAAAAGGCCAAAAAGATAAATCATATAAGGAAAAAAGTTGCAAAGAGAAGCCCAAGAAAAATTTAGTTAAGGTAAGAACTATGCAAGACGGTTTGACTAAAGGCTAAAGGTCACACAATGACTAGTTTAAAAGTGACAAAGGAAAAGTTCAAACAGATGACTGAGTCACTAAGAATGGCCCAACTAAGGCAGAATGTTCTACAAAGAACTCAATGAATAGATAAGGCTAAGACAAAGGCAAAAATAGATGCAATCAAAGTCATAAATCAACTAAGGCTTGAGTCAAAATAAAACTCAGAGATGACTTGAAGATTTAGGAATTATCTAAGGCAATATAAATGCCTACACAAGATACTATTGACTACAATATCCAATTAGAGATCCAAACCTGAAAATGGATTAAGACATAAAGATAATGCTAGAAGTGGTCATTTTAGTAAATGACTAAGATACAAGCCAAAGTGCATAAAACATTCTTGGATGGAGGCTAACAAGTTAAAACAAAGGTAAAGCTTACTTGTTAATAGTATGTCACCATTAACACATTTGAGACTAGGTCTTCCTTCTTCATAAGGTCTCTACTAAGCTAAGGAAGCTTGAATTTTCTTTGATTGACATGACTTGACACTAAACTAATATTCTCAATGGTTTAGTCGACTGTCGAGTAATCTCAAGGCAATTTACTATATCCATCATCACTTAAGGACTACTGAATCCTATGAGCTGATGGGTCTATTATTTAGAAGATTATACTTTACACATTAGCACATAGATGCATTTACTATATTAAGGCTGAGAGGTAAAATAATGCATATATTAAGGTGTAGAAACACCAATCAAACCTAAGGTTAAAGCCTTGTTATAATATTACTATAAAGCTAAGATCTATAAGCTCTTATTTTATAATGAGATGGTCTTGTTATAGGGAAGGTTTACTTTAGATAACTTACTCAACTACAAAATTAAAGGAACTCATCCACATGATAACTTTTCTTAACCAAAATTATATCAATATTCATTTTATTTTGACAAGTTATATTATTATTTCCAATAAAAATATCTTATCTAGTTATTTAAGTTCTAATCATAAGATAAGTCTGATTCAATGAATTACAACTCATTCAAATCATGATAGAGACACAAGGCTTATTGATAATCTTCTAATAACAAGGATTTAATCAAGTGAATCAATCTGTCTATATTTATTAAAGAGCCAAACTGATTAAGGAATATTTCCTTTCATAAAAAATCCTTCCTATATATATATATATAGAATAAATACCATTCAATTACATCTCAATTTATCGAAGAGGTTAAACATAAGATGACATAAGTCTTTACCTGTAGCTAGGTCATTAAACAAAAGGGTACCTTTCACAAGAATATTACAAGTAGGATAACTATTAAGAAAATAAATAGTACATAAGATTTCATCCATTTATTCACATATAAAGAAACACATCTCTAGGATTGATTAACTAACATAAGTGCCAAACAATCTTCAATGGCGTTCCACATCTACTCCCAAGCATCTACTGGCCATAAGAAGGAAGGCTTGTTGCTCAGCTTTTTGTCATCATGAAACTACTACTCTAGACATCCCTAAGCTCAAGAATCATAACTTTGAGCATGATTTTATCATTTGTAAAAAGTAAGGATGGATATGTAAGAAAGGGTATCATAACACAAGTAAATGACCATGCACCACTTATAGTCCTATTCACAGTTCTTACCCAAAAATATTCTAGTCCCAACTACATGATAAACAAGCATTTAAATGATCATGCAAGTGAAGTAAAGCATTCAAGGATATAAGGCAAGCATGCAAGTACTTATAAAATAATAAGGCTATCCAAAATATTGGATTAGTAAGAGGATGTCTCACTCTATTGCTTCCTACCAATGGTCATGGAAAGGTCAGGAAACCTACCACCATGAACATTTTATTCATAGACAACCATTTCATTATGTCACAACAACATTAATACACTTAAATCAATAAGATGAAACATCTAAGATAAGTAAAAAGGAACATAACCTCTCCAAGGACCTAAAATGGGAAAGCACTACATGGTAGTCCAAGCACAACCATGGGAAAACCATAAAAAATATAGAATAAACCAAGTGGTCTTATTCTCCTAAAAGGAAAATAACAAACAAAGAAAAAAATCATTTCATATATAATGAGCAGTAGAAACATAATTTATTAAGAATATCACCTATCAACCTCCAAACCACATGGGTGATATCCTCTAGTTGTTCAAACTTGGCTCTTCTAACATGTGGTTCCTATCTACCACCTCTCCTTCTCTTATGTTATGTCTAACTTCTTTTCAATTGGAAAAAAGTTATAAACTAAGGGAGCTCAAATTATATAAAATAATGTCTTAAAATTAGTCAACCACCAACTACTTACCCACCCATGCCTCATTAAGGGAAGTTCTGTTTCATGTTCAATTAAGGCACATGGTGACTCTTACAAACTTTTGTGGTTGCTTCCTAGGTTTACTATCCTCCTAACCCATTAGATTACAGTCTAAGGCAATCAATGGAAGATATGACAATCAACCACCACAAAAATTGGCATTTACTACCACATCAAATGATCATAAGATAATTAGTTTCACTAACCAAGTTTAAAGGCTATCTACCTAAAACATACATTAAGTCATCAAAGGTGGCAGATGGTAACCTAAGGAACTTAATACTTATCACAGGTCTAAGAAAGGTTAATATAAAATTATTTAGTGATAAAATCATGCTTAGCATAGTCTCTTTCCTTCATAGGCTCTTTTCTTATCCTTGCACACTTATTTCACCCATGAAATATGTTATCATAATAGCTGGGGCTTGGAATCATAATCATGTTGGATCATTTACTTAAACTAACATAATTATCTTTAATATTAATTCATAATATCATGAATTAGGGTCAAAATAGCACCTAGTAAAATCATAATTTCAATTGTAATATAAGGTAATAGCTCAAGCATTGCTTAGCCAACTCTTACCATTTGCATGATCCACTCACCTTGCAATCAACATCATCAAGAGAGTATCACCATTGATTTATCATAGTCACCTTGTCCATACCCAAATCATTTCCCAATGGGTTTGAATAAAATTATTATCTAGATTTAAATAAGAGTATCAATGATCCCATACACATCATGTACCCATTGGTGAGTTATTTATCATCCTATTGGTAGAAGTCTTAATCTTATTTGATTATCATATGTCAATTAGGAATGGAAGTCACTTATTTTTTGTGAAGTGTACTACACATATCACATATGATGGATATATGACTTTGACATCCATCACCCATGTTCATGAGCTAGTCTATGTTAATCAAGTGATCTGTTAGCTTTCTTTGTGTAGTGATTTGAGTGAATGTAAATATATATTGAAAAAGTTTTATAAAGAAAATCATTGTGCATTCTACCTTGAGTTATTGTGGGTAGTGGGAATGTATCTATATAGCATTATAAGGGTGTTTGTGGGAAAATCTATCGATCTTAAATTTCATGAAGCAGGGGTTGGGTTGTCCTAGGTAGAGAGTAATTAAACCTTGGGAGGGAATTATTCATTATAATCATCTGAGTGGTTCTGAGCGTTATCAGCTAATCTTGACTCAGTGGTTATTGTGTGTGTGGTTATTTTTCCTATTTATTATAATTTAGACATTTTGTCTTATAAGAGTAAATAGAATACATGATCTCCTAGTTGTTGTCGTATTATGTGAATGCTCATGTTGTTTGAGTTGACTTCTCAATCTTTGTAAGTGTTATGTTCGAATTCCACTACTAATCCTTTAAAATATAAATAAAATACCATTGTGTTGTGTGTGTTCTTATGTAAGTAAGCAATGAAGGCATATTCCATACTTATCATAGATTTATATTCTCATAGAGGGAGTCAAGTGAGATTAAGTGGTGTTGCATGATTTATAGCTCTATAAAATAGGCCCCATGACAGTTGGTATCATAACACATGATTTGTGTCTTGGTTGGGTTCTGTTTTCCTATTTAAGTTATGTTGTACACCTTCCCTTGTCAACTTAGTCTAGTTTATCATATCTGAGTCAGTATGGTAAGAGATCCATCTGAGGCATTGCTTGAGAATGTGACCGGCAATGGTCAAGAGTGGGTTAAAGATAAAGGTGAAGGTGGTGGTAGTCATCACAAGAGTAAGTCTAAAGTTGTTATTTTAGAAGAAGGCCTTATTAAGGAAGTTGGTTTCAGGTTCTAGTTTATGGGGAAGTATGTGGGTATAAGATTCAATGAGCTCGAAGAGAAGGTGGAAATCATGGAGAAGATGATCATGGAATTTATTGTAAGATTGGAGATCTTGGTGTTATAGACTAAGTTATAGGATGAAGTGATTATGTGTTGATCAATGATTTTAAGTCTAGTGAAATCATTAGGGTCTAGCTCTTCAACAGTTTCAAAGTTCTACAAGTTGAAGGAACTAGAGTGTTATGATGTTGTGTAAGATGATAATCTTCTAGAGAATTTCTTATGGGATATCGAGGAGTATCTTTTAGGTTTGGGGGGACTATCAAACACACAAGAGGTACATACTATATCAAGGTACCTTATGGGTATGATAAAAATTTTGTATAGAACCTTAGCTAATGACATTTCATCAAGGATTTATAAAAGGAAGTTAAAATCTTGGGAGGATTTGAAGAAAGCCCTTAAGGATCAGTTTTGACCTAAGAATGCAACATGGTTGGCTAGGACCAAGTTGAGTGAGTTGAAACAAGATGAGGAGATGAGAGAGTACATCAATTCTTTCTATATCCTTATGATGGAAATCATCGACATGTTTGAGGTAGATAAATTATTTTAGTTTACTTGTGGTCTTTAGCCATGGGCTTAGGTGGAGCTTTATCGCCATGAAGTGTCTAAAGTTAGAGAATTAATTATTATAGAAAATCATCTCTTTGATTTTAGGAACAATTTTTCATCCAAAATCATCTTGGGTTATTGCACATCTATGGGTGGAGGCATTGGTAAGAGGTTGAATAAGTATTCAAGGAAATCAGTTGGTGACCAGGGAAGGAAGGCTACTCTAGAGTTGTTAGAAGGATTTAGAAAATCTTAAAGCACTTCCAAAGGTGACAAAAAGTCATAGGATAGAGAATCAAGTGGGAATTAGTTCTATTTAAGGTGTTGGACTTATGGTATGAATCACAATAATAGATATTGTTTGAAGTGGTAGGGGTGCTTGCAGTTTAAATGGAGCAGCCAGATGAACTATGTGAGTAGATGATGTATGTGCTCAGGGGGGCTCAATTTTGGGTGAAGCTTGGGTCTGAACATGGTTTTTGTAACTTATTAGGTTGGATATAGTTAGCATGGTGATCATGTGTTTGAAAACCACTATGTTCATGGACTCAAGTATGCCCTATAATTATGTTGTAAGTGAGTTAGCCTTGTATCTTGGCCTCCAATCCTCTAGAGGTGCAAAAAGTTTTAAAGTTTTGATCAAGGAAATTGACTCAAGAGAGGAGGTTAGTATGGTGTTAGTTTCAAAAATAATGAAATAAACACACTAAACAAGATAATATCTTGAGGCCTAGATCATAGGGGAGCTTAGTAAACAAACCAATTAAAGACACAACTAAAATTCAAATAAATGAAAAATTTCCTTACCTTTCTGTTGACGCAGTGGATTGCACCCAGGGCAGGATGCCTAACTCCCGCCCTTCCACACGCAACAATGGAAACTCCCCTCTCACCTATGGGACCAATGAAGCTGGAGGGGGAGTCTCTAGATAAGGGCTAGCTCCCTCTGATGTATCCTTTAGGCCCTAGTTTCTCCTACCACTAACAAATAAATGTAAAAAAGGGGGGGTTGAAAAGGGAGAGAGAGATGCTGAAATAGAACCTAAACCTAAAAATAAAATAAAAAGGTGATACACCAAAAAAGTTGGATCCACTCAGGCCCGAACATACACTTTTCACCAAGAAGAAGCGCCCATACACTTCATTTGATGTGGGAAACTCTTCTATGTTAGTGAGTCAGGGGTCCGTGGAAATACAGGGAGGAAGGAACTATCAAAGGTGTTCTAAGACACACTTTGGCAGCCTATTCACAAGCACCTACACTCCTCTAGGGACACTTCTGGCAAACCTGCAAAAGAGAAACTCACAATGTGTTAGACATGCTGGAATTGATCTGTGAGAAGCATAAAAGGAAATGACTTAACACAAAAAGAAAACATAGACATGTGCTTGAGTGCAAGTCCAGATGGAGGTAAAAATGCTAAGTCTTGATTTAAGGTAAAATCTGGCAGAGTTCTACCTTACAAGTCTGAGAGATTTTTGGGCAGAGTTTTGCCTCAAGGCTAAGAGATTGGATCCTCAAATGAGAAATTTTACAATATATAGAAAAGAGGAGGGAACTTGGTGCTTTCTAGAAAAGACTTTTGGTGCTCTTTTTTGCAAGCTGGCCCATGTGCGCTCTAAGCCTTGGGAAGAGGAAGCTATTTGATTTTTGGCTCCTACTTTGACTTTGGCATTCCACATTAATATGAAAACATGGCCATGCCTCTTTTCTACAAACAAACTGCTCTTTTCAGATATTCACGCATTTTGTCCCCTTATAAATGCAAAATGGAGAAGACAGGCCACGCCATTTACTATTTGCACTATTTGGTGACCATCTAGAAATAACTCGCCTCCCCTTTGCCACTTGGACTACTTTGTCTTTTCCTTTCCTTTTTTATTCCTCACTTTGTCCCTTTTTGGCTTTGTCACTTTCTAGCTCCTTCAGCCCTCGGGGGCTATCTCTTTGGCAGGTCGTTGGCTCTTTGGGCTCTTTTCTAGTTGGTGCTCAAGCATTTTAAAATCAAACAACTAATTCACCATCTTAAAATTGACATCTACACACCCGTCATTGCTTGAAAACCAATGGATAGTTCATCATGCTTGACTTTGATGTCCTCAGGCTCGTCACCCCTTAGACTTCTTTGGCTTTCTTGCTTCGGCCTTTTCTGCGGACTTCTTTTGTCGATCCTTCCCGAAGGGAAAGTGACCCTTCGACTTCTTGAGAAAAGTCCTTTTCCTTGGTGAGATCCCTCCGCAAGGGCACATACCCTTCGAGCGGGTTGCTTTCTTCGGGCTGGTTACTCCTTCGGGCTTTTTCCCCCGCAAAGAATTTTCCTGTGGACAAAATTCTGCAAGAATTATTCGGCCGCTTTGCCTTTGGAATTTCCATCAGCTTTTCTTTCCATGGTGTTCTTCCAAATTTCTTCAGACTTTTTGTCTGAAGGAATTCCTTTAGATAAAAAGTCTGAAAGAATTCGTTCAATGCCTTAGTCTTTTCTTTGGGATTTTCTACTTGCAGCCTTTCCAAATTCCTTTAGAATTTTTATCTAAAGGAATTATTTTGGACAAAAAGTCTGAAGGAATTATGCCTTTGCCTTTCGACTACCTTAAACAAAATTTTGAAAGAACTTACCTTTTGCGGCTTTCTTGAAATTGACCCTTTCGAAGGGTGCTTTTGTCGACCAAGTGCCCTCCACAAGGGCACTTGTCCTTCAGGAGGCTCTCTTGAACTTTTTCATTGAACCACTCCTTTGAACCAACCATTGAACCATTTGATTGAACCGGTTCAATGGTTTAAATGGTTGTTGAACCAAAGCATGAACCAAGCCGACGAACCCTTTGATTAAACCAAAATCCGTTGAACCATTTGATGAATCGACTGAATGAACTGAAGCATTGAACTTTTTTGATTGAACTTTGATTTAACCAAAGTGATGTACTTTATTGATGAACTTTGCAGTTGAACCGAAGCGTTGAACCAAGGCATTGAACCGAAGCATTGAACTGGTTCAATGGTTCAATGGTTCAAAAATGCCAACTTTCCTTGTGAATTTATTCAGACAAGTGTTTGAAGAAGCTTTGCAAAACTTTGCACTCTTTGAACTGATTCTTCACTGCCGAAAGAATACACCTGCAGAGTCTGTAGAAGTCCCTGTGAAGTCTATAGAAAACCTGCAGAGTCCATAGAAATGGACCTGCAGAGTCTGTAGAAAACCTACAGAGTCTGTAGAAATTTCTAGACTTGTGCAAAATCAAAAAATGAAATGGCCCAGAATAGCAGGGAAGAAGGGGATCAATTTTTGGCCTGTTGGGCCAAAAATGGTCAAGACTTTCTTGATTACTCCAAGATGATGTGTTCATTGGCTTGCTCAAATTATGATTTATAGGTATTCATCAATGGGGCTTGGCTATCTCCATCTCCTCTTGGAACCATGGTTTTTTTGGCTTGATTTTAACATTATAACACTATGCATTTGCTCTATGAATCAAATCCTACATTATAACTCTACGATGTTCCTAGATCTCTAAATGAATATCTCTAGACCTACTTTTATAGGCTTCAAAATGACTTGGAATGGGTTAAATCTTAACCTTGGTTGGATTAACTAACCCCAGTAGGGTTGAAAGGTGTCCAAAATCTCATGATTAACATGAATAGCTATGCTTTGAGATATTTTGCATTTGGACAAATCACAAAAGGTCATGATTAGCTTCTAAGATTCTCTTTAGGATATTTATTTTATTTTATTTTTATATAACTAATTTATTTTCTCATGGATGAATTAAATTAGGCTTAGGATTAGCATTTTTAAGTTAATTAATATTTGATATCCTTTTGAACATTTATGCAAGATTTTAATTTATTCAATTTAATTGATTTATGGGCCAAATTGATTTATTTTCATGGTTATGAAGCCAAATTCGAGATGTTTAGAAATTCTTAGGCTAGATGTTTAATGATTTGTAAGAATTGGTCTAAAGTTAGGTTAAAAACCATTGGTGCCCAATTTTAAGTGTCTACAGTTTGCCCCTATTTGGGAAGATGTTGCAAACCACAGGCACAACAATGTCTTCTCAAATAATGAGAAAAGGCCTATATGCCTAAAAGAAGATGATGATTGAGGGAAAAGCTCCAAAGAAATGTTTAGGAAGCCTATAATGATGCCCCCTTGAGGGAGTGGGAATCACATGTTTGATGGATGATCCCTCAAAAAGAAACAAGAAGAAAGGTGGAATTAACCCATGGGTGAGATTAATCCAAATGAGAAAATGCTTACATGCATTGATGTGTTTAAAAAAGTATTGATTTGCCCAAAGGTGGTTATTATCAGTAATAAAAGTCAAAATAATGGTTTTCCCAAAGGTGGTTAGAAGCATTAAAATGACCTGGATTGGATAAAGATGATTGATTTATTGTGACCCAATAGGGCAGATTAGTAAGCATAACTCAAGGATATAACCTATTGCATAGATTAAAGATGAGTGGGCACAAACATAGATTTATTGGTCTAATGATTGAAGAAGCTAGAAACAACCAAGGATATGAGGATGCATAAAGTGATGAAAGAGATAAAGAGAAGAATACGAATTGATCAATGGAAATGGTTTAGTTTTACCTACTAATGAGGAGATGCTCATCTTGATTAGCATTGATACAACTAGAATGGTCAATATGTTGATTTAATCAAGATGGGAGGGAGGCTTTGCCAAGGGTACCAAGGAGATACTTTATTACCGCTCCATTGCTTGTAATACTTCTTAAACTAATTTTTGTTGTAGCACATGACGGTATACCTCATATTATAAACATCATGAGAACTAGCTCAAAATATGTGTAATGATCGACTCCCAGTGCAATATTCAAAGGAAATTAATGTACCAATGATAAAAACCATGATGATAATATAGACGTATGAATATGGATGGACTCAAAAATAATGTGCTCAAGGAATCACCTAATGAATGCATATAGGCTGAGTCAAGGCAATAGTGCTAAAAGTAAACAAGCAAGCAAACAAACAAATAGAAAATAAACAAACAAAAAGATTGACAACAATAAGCAATATAAAACATCCTAATAATGGATTTTCCCCAGTAGGGTGGTTCAAAGATGACTAACTAGGCTTAGATAGGACAATTTTTTTTGGATTTTTTAATGTTATGAATGTTTTTGGAATTTTTGAGGTATCTCAACTTGATTAGGAATTATGACATACAAAATGGTCGAAGCTCACAAAATGGTGAGAGCATGGTTAACTTGAAATATTACTCACAAAATGGTGAGAGAATAATGGTAAAGGGGGACTGAGCTAACTTCAACATGAATAAAACACAACCTACATAGTTCTAAAATGGCCTTAGGTCCCAGTAGTTCCACCTTTTAAGGGAGGAATCTGACTAGTGTAGCATCCAATTCAAATAACATAGGCACAGTTGGTATGATGGCACCATCAACATATGAATGGCTAGTAGGTATGTTAAGGCATAATAAACAAATGTTGCCCCTAGTTTTCCCATAGGTAGTTATAACTAGGGTACAACAAATCAAACCATTGATATTACTTTACCCATAGGTAGTTATAATTAGTAGGAAGATTGACGAGACACTGATTTTCCCCTATAGGTAGATATAATTAGGATCACATAAATAAACTTGATTAGAATGGAACAAGAAACAAAGGATACAACTACTAAACTTCTTTCATACTACTCTAAAGTACTACCTCTATTTGAAATGCTTGAAACAACTATTGAAATTGATCGAATTCATCGTGTTGAAAATGTTGAACTAATGGATGAACTAAGGTTAAAAGGGATAGGTTAGGTTGGATCAAAACATGTTTTGGTAAAATGTAATGGTAGGATGGATAAGTGATAGGCAAAGTGACATGCTACTAGAATGATAAGATGATAAAGAAGAATGTTGAGAGGTTTTACCCCAAGTGGTAAGGTGATTGGTTGGATATGTGACAATGGCAAAAATAATGGTAAAATAACAATAGGCTGATGTTTAGCTGATGATGATGGTATGGTACATGTGTTTGGTTGATGATGGTGGTTGGTTTTGGATGTGTTTGTCCTAGGTATGGTTGATTGGGTTTGGATGTGGTTTGGTCTAGGTAAATATTTTTGGTATATCTATTGATTGGAAATGCACATCATGATCAGCAAATGATACAACCATAATAGTTAATCATGTTAATTGCTAACACACACCTCATATGAATAGTTACTCTGTCAAGAATGGGTTGTAGATTTGGATCCAAATGATGATGTTATGATCTTCATTAGTCATTGATTTTATTTCCTTCAAACTTCTAAACAAGGAATCCTTTTAGCCTATGAAAAGGAAAGTGAGGTTGTGGATGGTAAATAGGGATAAATGTTAGATGATATGTTTGGTTGGAAAATGGAATGGTTGATGATAATGGAAATAATGATGGTGTGAAAAAAAAGATCAATATTTTTAGGCACACACAATGTTGTTGATTCTAGATTTGACTTAACCTTAGATGTGGTGAGGTAGAAGACTTATGAATATTCTCTTGATAGGACCACCAGATTCTTTTGTTATTTGGACCTAAGAGTAGCTACCATTTGATTAGGATATAGACTGAAATGTATTTTTATTTGATCTTTGATAATGTCTTCATCAAGTAGTGAAGAACTTTTGTGCTCAGTTATTGGTGTATCAATGAGGTTTTTACCAATGAATTTGTCTTGATTATATCATAGTGCCTTCTAGAGGGTTTCACTAAGGAATGTTGACTTTTGACTTTGATTATATGCTAGCACCTCTGAAAAGGTTTCATTAAAAGATGTTGAGTTTGAACTTTGATTGTCACCTAACTCCTTTGAAAAGGTTTCACTATGAGAATGTTCTTTTCCTGCATGATTTTTGTCTTTGCATCCTTATTGTTCTTCAATTGATATGTCACCATGGATGCATTTTAACAAGGTGTGATTTTTTTTGTCCCAATCAACACTTATTGGAGGTGGAATGTCAATAGAATGGCTATGTTGGTTGGTGGTAATGGTATGTGGAATGATAATGGAAGGGGGAGAGGTATCAGAATCCTCATAGAAGCTACTAGGATAACTTATGTCAATGTTGAAGTACTCATATTAAAAAAATATGGAAGGATCATACATGTATTTAAATTAATCTACAAGGCATTCATAACCAATATTATAATATCCATGAATGTATTCTAATTCTGAATCTGATTCTAACTCAATAAACTTTGAATCCAATGTCAAGACTGATGTTGATTCTACTTTTGATGCTAAATTTGATGTCATCTCAAGAATATAACCTAACTCTAATTATGATTCTTCATCTAGTATGGATGTTGCTATAATGATGTGTTAAATGATTGGTATCATACAAGTAACAACTTGTGATGGCATGGTGGGCTCTACAAAGATTGATTTGTCAAAGTGAGATTTCTCAATGATGGGAAATAGGCCAAGAGATAACTCCTTAGAGACTGACTTGTCAAAGGGAGGATCTTTAAAAATGGTCATATGGTCAAAGTAATTATTTTCCCAAAGATGGTTATAATCATTAACAAGTGACTTAGCAAACACTAGTTCATCAAAGTGAGACTCCCTGACAATGGAAATAAGATTGGAAGGTGATTTATCACAAGTTGACTTATCACAAATGGTTTGTTCAATAAAAACATATTGGATTGGTTGGTTTGCTTGGTCTTGGTTTATAATCAATTATAAAATACTAGTTTTGAATATAGCTTTGTCTTTGAATGATTGGCTTGATTGGGGTACTGATTGGATCAATTTTTATACTGATTGGATCAATTGGGGTACTAATTAGATCAATTTTGATACTGATTGGCTTAGTTGGATAAGTACATATTGGCTCAATTGGGGTTGCGATAGGATTAATTGGATAGCTACTAATTGGATCGATCAAGATATTTATTGGATTGGTTGGGATATTGATTAGGTTGGCTAGGATTGTGATTGGATTAGCTGGGGTATTGATTAAATTAGCTAGAATTTTGATTAGATTGGTTGGGATTTGGTTTGGATTGGTTGTAATTGTGATCAAATCAGTTAGGGCTATGATTGGATTGGTTAGGGTTTTGATAAGATTGGCTAGGGTTATGATAGGATTAGTTAGGATTAGGATTGGATAATGAGTAGATGTTATAGAGATTGATTGCTCGCATGAGACACAATATGAAGTTTTGAAATGGTAGTGATAGGGTGTTGCAAAGCTTGGTTTCTATTGTGAGCCAAAGGAAAAAGTCTTATAATGATATGGATGGGGCATTGTGAAGACTAATTACTTCCACAAGCCAAAGGATGAGGTCCTAGAATAGAAATGGTACAACATCATGGAGTTTGATTTATCACATGAGCCACAGGACGAAGTCTAGAAATGGTAGTGATAGGATGTTGTGAAGTTCGGTTACTATTGTAAGTTAAAGGACAAAGTCTTGGAATGATATGGATGGGGCATTTTGGAATTCGGTTGATCACAAAATCCAAAGGATGAGGTCCTAGAATAGCAATGGTATGGCATTTTGGAGCTTGATTTCTCATACAAGCCAAAGGATGAGGTCCTAAAATAGAAATGGTATGATGTTGTGGAACTTGATTGCTCACACAAGTCAAAGAACAAGTTCCTAGTATGATAAGTTTAAGAATTCATGGAACATGATGGATTGCATAAGACAAAGCATCCATGTCCTCCTTAAAAATCATGTCATCCTAGTTAGTAACTTGATTTGGATCGTAAGTAGGTGGTTGACTTCATTCCCCAAATAGGTCATGATTGTAGTCAATTTGTACGACCATTCTATCATAAATTGGATTGTATGTGACTTCACCATAAGTGTATCTAGACATATCTGCATCAATGAATAAATATCCAAAATAAAGAGGTTATATAGTTATACAAAATCTAAAAAACAATGTCCAAAGGACAAAAGGTTCAAACATTGTCTAACATGGTCAAACTGGGGTAGAGTTGTATCTTCAAACAATGGTCTTAAAATGGATCTATATCTCCAAAATGGTCTATGCTAAAACTTAGAATAAATATTCTAACATCAAATTCTAATGTCAAGTGTCATACACACAAAAGGTCAAGCATATAAATAAAAACCAACATGTTAAACTTTATGTCCAAAGTGTTCCAAGCAGGTCTAAACTAGGAAAGGGAAATGTTGCTATGTCTTTTATCCAAATGCGGAGTCAAAAGCTATGCTCAAACAGGCTGTGCTAGGATTTTTGGCCAAATGGCATCAAAATATTGTCTTTAAACAAAGATGATGATGGGATTTTAATCTAAAAAACTTTAAATACTTTGACATAAACCCGACAAACAAAATCAAACATAAACATGATCAGTTGGTAGAAGGCACCTAGAGAAAGGTTGTGTTCTCCCAATTAAAGACACAAACAATGATGAGGATAGGCTTTTTGATTAAACAATCAATAGTTTTCAAATTTGGGTAATCAATTAATCTAAGTTACACAACCCAAAAGATAAATATATGTGTATCAACCCCTGTGAAATAAGGCCTAAACAAAAATCAATCAATGTCTAAATTCAAACTTATAAAAGCTAATTGAAAACTCAAATGTTAAAAGCTTGTCTATAGTTGACTAAACAAGCTAGATAAATTTGAACAACATGACCATGCTAAATGAAGATCCAACAAGGCTTGAATGATTGGTTTAAACAATGATGGTTCAGACACAAGACAAGACAAGTTAATTAGAATAATTTTGAGCAGTCTAACGGCGTTAGTTCTCTCAAAATATGTGATCAATGGTTTGTTTGTTTTAAATATTTGATAAGGTAAAATAATTGAAAATGATTTGGATAGCACAATGATACCTATTTCAAATAAGTGACACACACATAAACACGTTTAGCAAAAGTCTAAGACAGATGTGTGGTGACAAAATGGCTAGCATAACACCTCCTTGAATAAAGGAGTGATGTATAAACAAACTTGATTGGACATGATTTAAACAAAAAGCAAGAGTTTTAGTCTCAAAACACTAAGAAATAAAGAATAAATAACCAAAATACAACTAAGTATAATCAACCTAAATCCTAACAGGGTGTGGCAAAATGGGATTGACTAAAACCTATAAGTTTTTGACTATCTAGATTGATCCCATGTGTACACACTTTCACATATGCACACAAGAGAAGTAGCATGTCAATTGGTTTATTATGAAAAGGTATTATCCTTTTCATAACCAATACATCCATCACTTTCTTAGTATAGTGAGATGTCCAAATTGATCATACGTCTTAGGCTTAGCCTGTCACTAATAGAGATGATTTAACCACTCAAAGCATCATCCTGGTGGGGTGATCCCAATTTGTATACCCATCCCATGGAGAGGGATTGAAACACTATCAGGAGATGAAACCCTAGGTCAATGCTTCCCTAAATAACTTGTGAGAGGCAATGATACCCCATGCACAAGCCAAGATGCATGAAAATAAAAGACAAGTAGAAAGACTTTAGGGTTGATTTTACATCACCCAATACTATGCAAGCTTAGGGAGAGCTTAGGGAAATTTATTTTTATGCCTTGTTTTCGACACTACAATTCAATGGAAAGGTGGTTTTGATCCCATGAGTTTCCTATAGGGAATAGGGGGAGAGCATACATGCACCATATTTTTTGCGAAACAAACAAACAACAAATAAGCATGGCTCAAAAGTGAATGTGCTCAAAATCATGTAAACTACATGATGTTAAGTTCATTTTAAGACACCAAAATGAATTATGTTGTGAAGTTTGGCCCTTTGGCTTTGATTGGAACTTGCTAAAACATTGAAAAACATCTAAGGCATAAAAAATGAACTAAATTCTTTTTAAACACCAAAGATGATGTGAGAAAGATTGATAACATGTTCAGATTTGATTAGGTTCATTGTTATGCACCAATTGAAATGTTTTGATTAGGTTCTTGGCCCCTTGAGATATTGACAAATTCGAAAGAACTTACACAACCACAAACTAAACAAAAACACAATAGTGTTTGTTTTAAGCCCTTAAGTCCAAATGTGTAAGATTAGCCTAATCCATTTTAAACATCCAATTAAAATGTTAGAAACCATTTAAGCAATCAAATTTGTGTTCAATGTTTGCCTTGACCCTAAAAAAACAAGAGTGTCCCCCTAATTTGAAGCACTTTTGAGTGTTATCAAATGATGTTTGTTTTTATCTCTTAGGTTTTTGATTTAATTGCACACAATGACCATCAATGGTCATAGACAACCATCAGTGGTTTCAAGACAATCATCACCGATCGGTTAATAAATAACTATCGATGGTCGATTACAATCATTGCCAATTAGTAAAGACCATTAGTGAAGACTTGTGAACCCAAATGCAAACTTGTTAGGTTAGGCAATGATTAGTTCAAATTTGATAAAAACATGTAAGGCAAAGTTTAGTTGATGGATTTAGATGATCTTGAAAATGATAAATCAAGGAATGAAATGATAAAAATAATCAAAATGAAATCTTTAGGTTCGTTTCTCCCCTACAACCTAACTGTCGGTGGTCACATAGAATTGACGGTGGTTGGGCATAATTATTAGCGGTCACTGTGTCAATCCGTGAAATAAAACAAAATAAAATTTGGCCAAAACAAGGTTATAAAATCAATTTTAGAGAGCTTCAAGCATTCAAATGAAGATTTAAAAGCTGCATATTGATCTCCTTGCTATGTGGGATGCATTGGATCCCACCGGATGTGCCATTTGTGATCAAAGAATTTGATACAAGAGAGAAGGTTAGTATCGTGTTAGTTCCAAAAATAATGAAATCAACACACTAAACAAGCTAACATCTCTACGCCTAGATCATGGGGGGAGCTTAGTGAACAAACCAATTGAAGACACAACTAAAATGTGAAGAAATGACAACTTTCCTTACCTTTCTTGATTGCTCCAAGATGATGTGTTCATTGGCTTACTCGGATTATGCTCAATAGGTCTTCATCAATGGGGATTGGTTATCTCCATCTCCTCTTGACACCATGGTTGGGTTGGCTTGATTGATGGCTTGGCTTGATTTTGACATTATAACACTATGCATTCGCTTTATGAAGTAAATCTTGCATTATAAATCTACTATGTTCTAAGCTCTCTAAATGAAGAGATCTAGGATTTCTTTTATAGGCTTTGAAATGACTTGGAATGGGTTAAATCTTAACCTTGGTTGACTTAGTTAACCCCAGTAGGGTTGAAAGGTATCCAAAATTTGATGATTAGCATAAATAGGTGTGCTTTGAGATATTTTGCTTTAGACAACTCACAAAAGATCATGATTAGCTTTTAAGATGCTCTTTAGGATATTTATTGAATTTTCTTTTTTGATAATTGATTTATTTGCTCATGGATGAATTCAATTAGGCTTATGATTAATATTTGCAAGTTGATTAATCTTTGTTAGGCATTTGAACATTTGTGCAAGATTTTGATTTATTCAATGTGTATTTATTCAATTTAATTGATTTATGGACCAAATTGATTTATTTTCATGGTTATGAAGCCAAATTCGAGATGTTTAGAAATTCTTTGGCTAGATGTTCAATGATTGGTAAGAATTGGTCTAAATTTGGGTAAAAATCCATTGATGGCCAATTTTAGGTGTCTACAAAAGCAATTACAAACCATCTAGTTAGTGCTGAGACATAAATTTATTTGAAAGGGTAAAGTGATAGTTTTTCTCTATCTTAGAGCTCTTTTTGTGTTGAATACATTTTAGACATGTGTGGTGAAGACTGTGTAGAGGAGTTAGATAGGGAAGATGAAGGGGTGTTTAGTTGTGAGTATGCGAAAGACTGTAAGAATTGGCAAGGAATTAGTGTATCTTGCATTTCTTGTTGGTAGTTGGGATGTTAAGGGGTAGTAGCATGTTCCTTTTTCCTGTTGATGTGAGGTGGGTTCTTCACACCCAAGTAGTATGCTTAAGGAGCTATCATCTTATTTTGTCACCAAGAAGATCAATTAATTATCTCATCAAGTTAGTTCTAGAGGAGAGTCCTTCAGTAATGGATATGTTCTTATTATTTAGACTTGAGATGGTTGGTCTAAAGAGTTGTCTTCATCCATTGCACTCTTTTTTTGGAGCATCTATACCATTGTGGAGGAAGTTCAATGGTTGTAGGTTTTACAGAGTTTTGAACAGGTTGATCATTAAGGACCATTTTCCTCTACCCTTCATTGAGGGTTGGCAAGATCAGGGTGATTTTACGAAGCTACATTTGTTGGGTGTGGCTTGTGTAGGCAAGCTTGCCTATGTGTTGAAGTTGTTGGAGATTCAATTTAGTTCTCAGTTTGTAACTAGTTGAAACCTTTAGTCATCGATGAAGTTGAACCAATTTGGTTCCAGCCTAAGTGCCCTTTTGCATATGTGATGGGTAAACTGGATCAGAAATTGGAACAGTTTATTGAGGTGAAGACAGTGGGTTATATGGAAATCTGAAGTAGAGGGTGTTTCTAGTGTGTTGGAATGGTGGTTTTTCAGCAAGCTAGTAGCAATAAGAAACCCTTAGGATCTACAAGGATAAGGTTAGGGAGTTGGCCTTGGTCTCTTGGTTCTGGGTTGAGTTTGAAAAGGGGACATGTTGGTCTCTTGGCTCTGGGTTGACTCTGAATAGGGGACGAGTTGGTCTCTTGGCTTTATGTTGAGTTTGAATAGGAGACCTCCTCTAGGTTACTAATGGAGGAGCCGTGTCAGCACCAAGGTCATCACTAATTTTATGATGGATGTATTACTTCGACATCCATCACCCACGTTCATGAGTTGGTCAGTGTTGATCAAGTGATCCATTAGCTTTCTTTATGCAGTGATTTGAGTGAACGCAAATCTGGACTGACAAAGTGTTGGAAGGCAAAACGTTGTGCATTATGTCCTAAGTTATTGCGGGCAATGGGGACATATCTGTACAACATCATGTGGGTGTTTGTGGGCAGTTTTGTTGGTCTTAGATTTTGTGAAGCAAGGGTTGGGTTATCCTAAGCAGAAAGTAATCAGACCTTGGGAGGGAATTGTTCATTGCAATCATCTTAGTGGTTTTGAGCATTATCGACTGATCCCGACTCGGTGGTTGTTGTGTATGTGGTTGTTTTGCCTATTTATTGTACTTAGGACCATTTTGACCTACAAGAGTAAATAAAATACAAGTTCTTCCAGTTGTTCTTACATTGTGTGAATGCTTGTGTGTTTGAGTTGATTTCCCGATCTTTGCAAGTGTTATGTTTGACTTATGTTGCTAATCTTTTAAAATACACGTAGAATACCACTGTGTTGTGCAGGTAAATACTAAAAGCGCAGTCCGTAGTTCTCATAGAGTTCCGTTCTCATGAAAAGACTCGAATGAGAACAAGCGATACTACACAATTTTCAACGCCATCAAATTGACCCTGTGACATCACCTTTGTGTGACCTTATAAGTATATATTTTACGTATTTATAAAATGAATATAATTAAATTTTGGGTGGCACAAAGATGCTTTCTACAAAAATATTATTTTTTTATAAGAGCACAACCATGTCGGTGTTGCCTCCACCTCTACAATTAAATGCTTTTATAAAAAAATTTAAGGAAAAAAAAAAAGAGGCGATTTCATAATAAGAAAAACTTGGATTTTGTCCCCTTTTAATGTTTGCGAACTAAATTCTTATGTGCAATAAGAATTTTATCCCATTCTTTTAACGAACATAATTAACGACGCCCATACTAGTTCATTCCAAAAACCCAGTATCTCTGACAGGGATATCAAAAACTGCGGATCCCCAACAAAATCTGCTGCAACCTCCGCCAACGGCACCTCGGAACATGACATGCATTGGTCATTTATCATTATAAAACAAAGTGGTTGCAGCAGACAGCTGTAGCATAGAGCAGTAAGACAACAGCAATACAGAGCATCGAGACATCCTTCCAAAAGCCCATGTGACACTCGTGCTAACCGCAGCCCTTCAGACAAACACCAAAAATGGGATAATCCTGGAGAAGAAGGCTGAATGATTGAAAACTCAGACCGGTAGAATCAGATTTGTTAAAGGAGTTGGCCGCCACTGACCGTCCCCAAATATTAGCTCTCACATTGCTTGAGTGATCTCCCAAATGTTACGATTTTCTAAAGATTAACCATTTATGATGCCCTGGAAGTATGACTTAATTGGCCTAGAATTTCAGATAAATTAAACAAAGCCAAACATTCGTCTTCATCATAATAAACAATAACGGACAAATAATTATTTTTTAGATCCCTAAATAAACAATAGAACCGTTCACTGATCTCATTGTATACCGAACACGAAAAGATGTCGAATCTCATGGCTGTACTGATATTTGAAGGTGTTTGATTGATGGTTTTTGCACCATAAGCGTACAAGCAATTATTCACTAAGTTTGTGGGTCGGCAATATTAGGCTTCCGAAAGGCTATTTTGAGCGTGTGGGTTCGAAGTGCGAAGTTAGCCCCAAAATCTGCTCTTTTTGGGCGATGCAGTATAAGGCTTGTGGCAAAGGCGCTGCTCACGGCTAAGCGTGTCGGCAGCAAGTGCCGCACAAATTCATATCGGCGCTATGTTAAGCGCACGGTCGATTGGAAACGTGAAAACTGGAAAGACCTTTTATTTTTTCACGACTACAGAGCACTTGTACCGGCGATTCGATCGGCGTGTCTGGAGGATACTGATCCGTTCTGTGAACTCTCGGCCCTACCCCTGTCTCTGTTTCCTCCCATCAGCCAACTGAAAGTCCTCTTCAAATAAGCCTTGCGGTCATGCTGCTCAACCCCACCTTGATCTCTGGGTCGAGACGAAACGCGCTCAGAAAAAGTCCTTACAAACGAGGCCGGATTCATAGAAATGCTCCCCCACCTTTCCGATCTCGATCTTTGTTCTCCATCGCCGACGGAACCGCCAAGCTTAGAGCACACGGGCGGGGCATTAGAACTGGACGGCTCCTTCGAATGAAGGTTGGCTACGAAACTGCAACTCTTGTGCAACCCAGGCTTCAGCCCACCGGGCGTGGCGATGTACCACTTCGTCTGTTGCTCCAACTCCCTCCGAACCCTTACCAACGAGTGCCTTATCGAATCTTGGCTCGGCTCCCAAACCCCGTCCTTTTCTTCATCATTTGAAATATCTCTGCGGATGCCCTCGTTGTCGATATCGATCGTGACCTGCTCCGGGGGCGTCTGCGGCTCGACGACCCCGAAGTCGGTGCCCTCCTCCGCTGGCAGAAGGCTGCTCCGGCACACCGGGCAGGTGGTGTGCGAGGAGAGCCACATGTCGATGCACTCCGGATGAAATGCGTGGCTGCATTTGGGAAGCAACCGCACCATCTCCTCGTCCTGGAAGTCGCTGAGGCAGACCGAGCACTCGGATCCCTTGGCCTGGGCTTTTAGCCCCTTGACCAGATTATAGCTGAAAACCGGGAAGCTCTCGATGATCGCCCGCTCCAGCCCCGGGGTCGCCGCTTCCGTCACATTATTATTGCCGCCAGCTCGTCTGGGAGCTCTACTGCGCTCCTCGTCAGTCGAGCGGCAACAGATGATGACAAAGAAAAATCCAACGAAGAAGAGGGAACCGAGCACGCCGAGGACGATGACCACCATGGAGGCATTGAAGTTAACGTTGTAATTCTCGACCGAATTATCATTGCTACTTTTATCCTCCAAACTGACTAATTTAAACGGCGTGATGGGACTCAGATTACTGGCGAAGAAAAAGTTTCCGTGGCCTGCAGGAGACAATGCAACAAAGTTCTCCATCTTCCCCGAAACCATTCGATCAAAGCCAAATTCCCACACAAATATTGAATTCTGTGAAACTAAACTGAGTTACAATTAAAAAGATGAAATGATTAATGAAAGTATGCGGTCAAATACCGATGCAAAGCATTGCCTTTGATTTTAGTCTCTCTCCAACCCATTAGGCGCTGATTATATATCTACGCTCTTCCCACTACTTCAATTCAATTCGCAGTGCTTCCCTGACTGTTTCCGCGGACAATGACAAGCCACACGTGCTTGACTTTGGGGTCCTTTGACCTCCAGGATGCAGGAACTTAATTTGACCTTCTAGATTATTTTTTAATGATTTGATTTGATTTAATTTAATTAAAATGTCGATATCTGTTAGAGGCCAGAATGGCCTAAGAGATTGTAAGGACGAGACGAATGCATCCTCAAATGATACAGAGAGAATTAAAAAATTTCAATAAAAATTTAATAGGAAATAATTATTTTAATATTTGAAGGTAATAGATCTTTAAATTAATAAAATGTATGTTGTTTTACAGTTGTATATTATATTGTTTGGATATGTAGTTTTTTGGGATACTTAAAATTTGTTGTTTAGAAGTAAGAACCAATATTATTAGAATTATTTGTATGTGAAGATTTTAATTTGAATGTTCTCTGTCAAAGTTGAAGAGTCTCATGAATATACAAATCTAACATTGGTCCTCATATTAAATGAAAGTCCTCAAAGATCTATGAGAATATCTAAAAAAAATAATGGTGTCTTCTACGAATATCATAATAGATGGGGCATCTAAATACAAAATAATATTTATTTTCAAATTTTAGAAAACATAATTCATATATATGCTTATTTTGTGGGAGGTCATGGTTAGATTCCATCCAAAGTTGATGAGAACAACCCTGAAACCGAACTAAAGGTATCCTTAAACAAGATGGGCATCTTCTTCATGTATTTGAAAATTCAAATTTGATCCTCATAAAAACACGATTAAAATTAAAAATAATGAATATTTTTTTGTTTCAAAGGCTTTTTTAGATTAATCTAAAATAACTTTCAAATAATATTTATTGATCTCTTCACGAATACCATTGTTGATTTCTTGTTTAGTGAGTTGAGGAGCATTATTAAAAAACCATAGAGGAGGGAGTCTTGCTATATTGATATCCAAATTTTGAAGGAGAGCCATTATTCTTGCATATCAATAAGATTTGCATCATTGCTTGGCAAGTTACATAGAAGATTGAAGTGCCAAATATGGATCCCTAATCTGACCAAGGAAAGAATTTGCCATGCATTGATATCGTTAAAGTGGAAAACTAAATAGATAAATAGAGAGCATACTTGGAACTCTAAACGAATAATTGAGTGAGGAATCAATCTTTTGACTTGAATGTTCTTTGATAATATGGAGATGAAAACTCTTTCGATATGTTTGCAATCATTTTGTCTCAAGTATGAGCCCCAAACCTCACATCCATACAATACTGTGAGAGTAACTAACGTATGGAAAAATCAATATTTGCTTTGATATCTTGAAATTGGAGATGAAAACATTATCTTTCCAAACATGTCAGCATTACTTATCCTTTGATAATTAATTTCAAGCATGTCAATGTTGCATGAGGGCAATTTTATTTCAATGGATGTTATAGTTCCAAGTACACTAATAGGGATGTGAAGTTTTTAAAAAGCGAAATGCATGTCAATAAAGTTGTTTAACCCCAAACTCTAGATTAGAGAAACTAGGGTTAAAGGGATAGAGATAGCCTAGGACACAAGGGTGGTAAACTATCTCTATATTAGGCCAATTAATTTCTAAACTTGGATAAATCATATTCTAAATTTTAATACTAGTATATGTTAAAAATAGTAAGTACAACAAATGATTGATATTGCAATAAATGAAAAAATAATGGTACTTAGCTAAATTATTGTGCACATTTAGATATGATATACTTGGGTAAGTGTACCAACTTGGGGGACAAAAAAGGGCCTACATGTGGACATGATTTTTCTAAAATTCCATAAATGTGAATCTCTGCAAATAATTAGAGATGGCTACACTCAAAATTTGAAGATGCTATAAAAATATGAATTGTAGCATTTCGAGTTTAGTTTCAAAAAAACTATTTTAAAAAAAAATGGTTAAGTATAAATAGGTTAAACATCTAAAATTTGAAGAGGACCTCCTATTTCTTTAAATAGAATTTGAATTGTACCATTTCGTGCAACCCACTATTTTTTTAGCATCGTTAAATATTGTTAGAAACCCTTTCGTGAATATCTCGATTAGATCTTCTAATGTGTTATAAACTTTTTTAAATATTTTTTTATGATTTTTTAAATTAATTTTGTAATTAAGTATATCCTGAAAATTGACAAAAAAATGGATAGTCATGTGTGTGACCCACCCTAACTACCTTAAAAAAATGAAAATTAATTTTTTTTTATGTGTGTAAAATTAGGCCTAGTTTGTTACTATATAATTTTTTTTGTAGTTGGATAAACAAAAACCAAGTTAGATAAACATGAATAGGCATGTATGGGTGAGGCATGTAGTGGCCTAAAAAAGGTGTTGTTAGAAATAAATATAGTTTGAACCCTTAAAATATCCCAAAAATTATAAAAATAATACATTTAGAAAGAGGACAACATGCTCGTCATAACGGTAATAATTTTTTTAATTTTAATGTTGAAATCAATAACGTATTTGGTGATTGAAGTTGAAATTTATTAGTTTTTCCTAATACTCTCAGTCTCAATTGTAGATGCACAACCCCAAGAAATCCAAGTCATTTTCAAGCCTAAATGTTTGATTTTCAATTTAAATTCAAATAATGCATATGCTCTATGGAATGTGTATACATTGTATAAAATATAAGTATTATATTATGTATTATACAACGCGTATGCATTGCTTTGTTATAAGTTTGAAATGAACTCCACGAGCATTTGGGAGTTGCACATGAAGCCAACTTTGTCCATAAGCTTATATTTACTACTCTAAATGTTAAGCACAAGGTTACATTTAATTTTTTATACTTTAAATTTATTTTAGTAAATATAAGAAATTAGGGTCACTCAGCATTTGATAGAGTTGGTCTCACAGTTGCATGCCTTATGATGTGGAAAATAGTTTTTCAAAATCCAGTCAAGTGAGTACTTAGGCATTTTCAGGGTCTAAGTATTAAACTAGGAATTTTAGGACATAAATTTTGTAATTGATATCCATTTTTGATAACATATAGTCATTTTTTAGGTTTTTATGCCTTTCAAATTGATTCTTGGCATTTTTAGGAGTCTTAGATTGGTCAAAATTGAAGTTTTCAAATCACTCACTTTGAAATTGATACAAAATAGTGTTAATGAGGTAATGTAGGTCACATTGATAACCTGCACACATAGAAAAACCACTTTACATGTTAATTTCACTTGATCATCACCCTTTTCTCATGCTTGATCACTTCCTACTTATCCCTCATTACCCCTAATCACTCTTTCATAAATCCTCATTATACCTAATCACTCCCTCATTAAACCTCACTATCCCTAGTCATCTCTAATAACTCTCTTATGATCCATAATCACTTTTTTATTGACCCTCACTATCCCTCATCATCCCTAATCACTCTCTCCTTATCCCTCCTTGACCCTCATCACTCCCTCATTGACCCTCACCATCCCTCATCATCTTTAATCACTCCCTCATCATCCCTAATCACTCCCTCATTGGCTCTCACCATCCTTTATCATCCCTAATCACTCCCTTATTGGCCTTTACCATCCCTAATCATTGCTTCATCATCCCTAATCAATCCCTCCTCATCCCTCATCATTTCTAATCACTCCCTTATTGACCCTCACCATTATTCATAATTTATAATCACTCCCTCATTGCCCCTCACCATCCCTCATGATGCAGAGCCCTATTGTACACTCTATTTATCCAAACTCTTTACCAATATCTACGTAGCTTTCACTTTGTCTTTTATTGGTTGATCTCTGTCTTTGCACCCTTCACACATTTAAAATTCACATATGCATTTTATTCATTTCATTTATTCTCCATCATTCTTCAAATGGCCTCACTAAACTCTTCATTCTATTCTCCTTACTCAATGCATTCAATTTCTCTTACTTTGAGACAATCCTCCTTACTAGTTTTTACGCTTTATAACAACTTGGATCAAATCTTGTCTCTATTTCCTTAGGCTTTAATAGGGATATAACAAAATTCCTTCCACTCCTTTGAGTTCTCTCTAACTTTTTTTCAACACTACTTAACTTTTCAACACAATCAGGTAAGTACTTTGGCATTTTCAGGGTCTAAGTATTAAACATGGGGATTTTAAGACAATTTTTACAATTGATATCTATTTTTGGTAAACATACATTAATTTTTTAGGTTTCTGTGCCTTATAGATTGATTCCTGGCATTTCTAGGAGTCTTAAGTTTGTCAAAATTAGAGTTTTCAAACTATTCACTTTTAAATTGATGCAAATTAGAGTTTTCAAACCACTCACTTTGAAATTGGGGTAACATAGGTCACATTGATGACTTGCACACATCAAAAAACCACTTTACATGTTAATTTCACTTAATAATTGCCCCTCCCTCATCCTTTATCACTTCTTACTCATCTCTCATTACCCCTAATCACTCTCTCATCAATCCTCATTATCCCTAATCACTCCATCATTGACCTTCACTATCCCTAGTCATCTCTAATCACTCCCTTATCATCTATAATCACTCCTTTATTGACCCTCACTATCCCTCATCATCCCGAATCACTCTTTCCCTATCCTTCATCATCCCTAATCACTCTTTCCTCATCCCTAATCATACCTAATTGCTTCTGCATCCATACTCACTCCCTCCTTATCCCTCATCATCCCTAATCACTCCTTCATTAACCTTAGTTGTCTTTCATCATCTGTAATCAGTCGGTCTTATCATTCATAATCACTCTTTCATTGATTCTCACCATCCCTCATCATCCCTAATCACTCACTTCTCATCCCTCATAATACATAATCAATTTAAATGAGGATAATATTTATTCATGTTAATATTGTTAAGATTTTTTAATTGATTCACAACTTCGGAACAAACATAATTGGGTTTCTACAAGGTAATGATTTGGTATGATGTGTCCATTATCTATGATTTCATAGATCTAATGCTTGGTCTATTCATTCTCTATAAATGATATGTTATATAAAGAGGTTTTAGGTAGATGTAGTTAAGGGATCAAAGCAATAGTATTGTTTAGTGTATAGTATGCAGGAACTTATTTAAGTGATTGAAAAATATCCTTATATTCATCTAGTTTATGGTTCAATTATTTCATCTTTATTACTATTGGATAAACCGAACTATGATATGGTGACATAAGGATGTCATTAAACATTTATTTCTTATCATTAACAATATACTTCTTACTAGAAATAGAAATATTATTACACTTCTTGGCACTAATGTCTGAAAGCTTATGAACTAACTATAATATATGGTATTTTAGATCCAGACAATCTATCACAAAATTTCAAGAATTTACTTCATAGACTATATGTCAATAGTAAATTCATGGTTGACCACATGTAAAACATCATGCCTTATAATGGTGAGATGTCAAAAAGGATTGCATATTTAAAAAGTTTGATTTTATACACCAAGTGACACTACTAGGTGATCCATTTCTCAAGGCCTACACTAGACCATACACTAGCATATGGTTATGGATGATGTATAAATTTCAAGTTTAATTTTTGAAAATATGATTTAGGATAAATTAAATTATTCTAACTTCCATTAGAAACGATGAAGTGTATTATCTCATCATTGATCTACATTTGTTAATGAAATAATATTTTTAATTCATATAATTTCTTGTTAGGGGAAGCAGATATATTTTTAGTATTGAACATATCATTAGGTTCATAATATATTAGCTACTTGACTTTTTATAATGCTAGATAACTTGTACCCACTTCTTGAGATGTGAAATTAGAGAGCTCATAGTGTGACACTCATAATTGGATTGAATATTGAAGTTATGAATTAAGCACCACTTTCCAATCTTGGACTACTTATTCTAATCATTTGAAAATTATTTTTCACTCTCTGGTATGATGAATCAATTAATATGCATATAAATAGAAGGCCTTAAATATAATTATTTGGGTCATAAAATGTCCTCATATGAAAAGCAATTGATTGGTTTCAGGAAATCGCATAGCTTGGTGATCCTCATGTATTTACTACCCATTTTTGGTGATATGGTGGTATTACTTGCTTCTCTTTTCTTGGTGGATTTTCAATTGTGAATTACATCATTTCTAATAGGCCCATAATTTTTCATAGGTGTTAAATATTTGTGTTTCAAATTTGCCTCTACATCATTTTGATCATTATGTCATATATTTTATGCTAGAACTCAACTCTCCACTTGTATCTCATAACATTATTAAAATACAAGAAAATACTACCATCCAGGAATTGGATGGAGTGATTAAAGATGAGGAATTATGAGGAGGAATTGATTAGAGATGATGAAGGAGTTAATAGGGATGATGAGGGATGGTGAGGGTCAATGAAAGAGTGATTAGGGATGATGAAGGAGTGATTAGGGATGATGAGTGATGGTGAAGATTAATGAGGGAGTGATTAGGGGAGATGAGGCATGAGGAATGAGTGATTAGAGATGATGAGGAATGATGAAGCAGTGATTAGGGATGATGAGGTGATGCAGGAGTAACATTACCAATATAAATAGTGGTCTAGTTTACATGTTTATAGTCTTTATAAGGTGTTCAAGGTCATAATAGGTCTATAAGAGTATTTATAAGTTTATATTTTTGTGTCAATTTTGAATTAGAGTTGTATTGGACTTTCCCACCAAATCTTTCAATTGAATTTTTGAACTTTCATAGAGATTTCAATCTTGTTTCAAGAAGTCAAATGTTGAATTTAGTGTAGCTATAATTTAGTGAGGATTTTAGGATGTTACAACACATATACCTAAACTCATATTTGAGAAATATGTTACTAGTTGAGTTAGTTGAGGACACTCTCAACATACAAAAGAAGTTAGAATTTAGTTGATGGTTATTTGGTAATAAGAGTCTTGTCCATGCCTTATTTTGTATTCAGAGTTAGATTAAAGAGAGTTGAAGGGGGTAGGATTAGAAAGGATGATTGTAAAGAACCCCAAACAAGTTAATAAAGACAAGTTTTGATTATTTGAAAACAAAAAATCAAACAGACCCTACATCTTAAATATTTGCAAATATAGTTGATAGTGTGCATGATCGTGAAACATGATTAGTAACAAGTTGTTTGTGCTCCTTGTTTGAGTGGTAAGTTGAAATATGGCTCATGGGATACTCATTTAGTACTTATAACTTATAGATGTGTTTTACCTATGACTAAAATGAAAATATGGGAAAATAGGGAAGTTTTTCTCACTTGAATTCTTTTGGTAAGTTACCTTGTAATTTTTTTGGTCTGTGTTAGGTGAGGAATGAATGAGGATTGATCATACATATATACCAATAGTTTTAAAGAATATATCACATTAAATCAAATATGTTAACCATAGGGATATGATTCATTTACAAATTGGATGACTTTAGAGAACTAAACACTTGTGTTGACATAGGCATTTGACTGGGACATAAGTGTCTAGGGAGTTAGAAAATAGGTACAAGTGCAAAACTAATAGAAATAAAAGATAAACAAGTTTATACTATTTTGAGCATGATATAAGGTCTAAATCATCAAAATATAATTAATTGGACTAATATATAAGCAATAGGAACAAATAAATAGTAGATGTGAGCCTTTTGATAGTGGAAAATGTATAGAATTGAGAGGAACAACCAAGATCTATATTTACTAAGGGTATAAGATTGAGGTGCTATATAATTCAAAAATATTGTCTACATTTTCTTCCCTTTAATTTAGTATTGAAATTATTATTTTAAAAGAAAATAAATGTGTACCTAAGTATTTATAACACACCTTACCTTTGCATGAACCCAACTTGAGTGATTTGATAGTGATTATCCTAAAACCAAGAGCATGCTATAATATATAATCAATGATATAATATGAAATTGAAATTATTGAAATGAAAAGAGAAAGACTTAGGAGCACACCTATGTATTGATGCAAGTGCCTTGCCTTTTGGCAATTTGATTGAAAAATATGTATCATTATGAACCATTAGAGCTGAGATTATGACAAATATAAAATATATAAATTGCATAAATATAAAAATATTAGAGAAACCATGCCCCCAACCTTGGAGAAAAAATTGAATTACCACCCAATAGTTGAGATTAGCTCAATTTTTCAATCGAATCATACTTATAACCTGGTAAGCATGAGTGAACCATTCTAACACACTATAACTCTAGTGAGGTTAGATGATGTAATCAAGTCAAACCTATAAATTTAGTAAGATTGACTGATTTAATCACCTTGACCATACCAAAATTGAACCAATTATTGTAGTAGATTAGCTCAATATAATTTGTAATAATCCAACCTAGTGGGTTAAAGTTTATAAAAGTGTTTGAAATCTAAAAAATTATTTGATTTTACAATTTAAGGTGTTATTTTTCATGGAATATACACCTCATACATGTCTCATGTTGAAACTTGGGTATAAAAATGGTACCAAAGTATATAATTATGCCATAGCTATGTATGTAAATCATATAATTGTAAATTTTGGCCAATTTGAAAAATGTGTAAATGTGGAGAACATGTTTCCATAACATGCTTCCATTATAATCTGAAAGTCAAAACTAGTGTAAGTGTGGAGAACATGTTTACAAAACATGCCCCCACTATAATATGAATCAAATAATTGTTATGAGTATGGAGAACATGTTTCCAAAATATGCCCCCAATGTAATATGAATATGTGAAGAATATGAAAGCCATGCCTCTATGGCATGCCCCCACTAATATGCACCCCCCATTTTATGGTGAGGGGAAGTAGCAATTGGTAGTTACCTTACCTCAATAGGATAAGATAACTGTATAATCAATGTATGAACCATGCAACATATAAGAGTAGCATGTCTAAGAATATATATCATTGAAGCACACATAATGTGATCATATCCAATCCTAATATGCATGATATATATCATGGTATATCTACATAGTAACAATACTATCTCAACAATCAATTAAGCACACACAAAAGAGCACTTAAAATCAAATAAAAAGATAATTATCTAATGAGACCTCAAACAAGGGGTATGTTCAAATGTTGCAAAAATAAAGGAACATGACTTAGTCAAATGTCCTCAAAGCAAGGAATGACATATTCAAATGCTAACATACAATAATAGGCATGAAGAACAAAATAAAAAGAGAATATTTAAATGCTTGAACAAGTACTACAATGCATGATAATAGAAAGAAAGGAACACACTCAAGGAGGTGCATAAATGAAATCATGAACAATAATTAGCTAGCATAAGCATATCATACTATCCCATGGATCAGATGTGTTGGCAAAAAATGTTAAATGACATAGCATATCAAGTACACTATAAAATATATAAGTATGGATAAATGAAAGTGTAAGTATATAAGCTCAAACATGATAATGTAAAGTGATCATAGAATAATAAAACCTTGATGTATCATGATGAAATAAGAAGATGCCCTTAATGTCCACATGACATGAGTAGATGGAAGGCCAACATCTGAAAGTGCATAGATCTTGTATATGTGCATGCTTGTATCATACTCAAAAGATGTGTGAAGCACATATGTATATAGAAAATAATGATATGTCATCTACTAACATGGAACCAAGAACATATATTCCAAGGAACTAATAGAACATATAGATGCTAAAAATAATGTATTTTTGAAGTGTTTATTTTTTTGGTATTTTTGGATATTTGAAAGGACTTCGAATAATTACTCATCATCAAAAGGTGTAGGATCACTTGAGAAAATTTTAAACCTTCATTTATAGTGATACATGGTTGCCTCCTAGATGTTTCTGTGTAATTTTTTTCTTGAAGCTGTTAGTTAGGAGAGCTGGCCATATCCATCTTAGTGTAAGTAAATCTCCCTATCTAAAAAAGTAAAGGTAATACACATATATAATATTCAATGTTACATTCTAGTCAACAAACCAATGTTTCCCAAATTTTAATGTTAAATGTGGGTCCCAATATAATATCCATATGATTATGGGGACCACTTTTGATCCACATGCTATTAGTAGGTGGATATACCCATGAGATTCTAGCTTTAGCGGAGAGTATGTTAACTCAGTTGTATTATGTTCTAATTGTTGAAGAAACGTGGTGCTACAAATTGTATCCAAATTGTTCCTATCAAACTTGAGATGTTGAAAATAGACACCAATTAATATTAGTAGCAATAGTTAGATCTTTGTGCCTTGTTTGCTTTGAAGAATGGTTTTCTTGTGAACATTTTAAAGTTTTATGTATTTTCATCTTGTTGGGAATAATTTGTATGTGACCCTCACTCATATTTTTGAATTTGGATTTGCAATGCCTCACATTGATTTGTATGATGGCCAATAATCCAATGATAGTTACAACATGGTAATATTTTTTTAGGAAAAAAAATATTACTTGATCTGTGCCTGTTAGAAGGTGATATATCATGTTATGTTCAAGTAACATGGAAAGTATTGTATCCATAGTATCTTGATTTACTATGATCTATAGAATTTATTATAGAGTCTTATGAGATACCTCCACATTATTTACATGATGTATCTACATTTTCCCCTTGTAATATTGACTTAATGTGTGAATTCAGGAGGGATATATGGAATAACAAGCATTTACATGTTCATCTGCTATTTTTTATTTGCCCTTATCTTGATTTGGTTTTGTATCCTCTATAGGCAAGTTTAGATTATATGTACCAAGGCTTTTAGGTGTGAATAGGTTATGTGAAAGATGCTTAAGTGGATCAAAATTATTTTTTTGTAATGCATCATCTATCATATCATGGGCTAGATCATCATCTATGTCATAATAATTTGGAAAGTTCCCATATTGATGCTCAATATTGACCACTCAAGGAAGCTCATTTGTTTGATTTTATTTTGGTTTTGGTATCATTGGTTCATTTGGAAATGGTTTTTCTATGTGCATTTTAGTGTGTGGTGTTTTATTTTCATTTGGGGATAAAGGAGCCATTGTACTTGACTCACCTAATTCAAAATTATATATGTTATCAATAAGGATACATTGTGTAGGTGGTACCACTATAAGAATGCCCTTTATATTATAATGTATCATTTAAAAAAAAATGAAAGGCTCATTATTGGAAGGCATTATCAATAAGGTCCCATCATGTACAAATTTTACACATCAATGAAAAGTAGATGGGACATCCTCCATTTTGTGTATCCAAGGTCTCCCAAAAGTAGATTATAATATAATGATTGAGACATTAGCTGAAAAGTGGTTGGAACTATTTTTGGTCCTAATGTCACATCCAATGTGACTTGGCCATTTAGAGGGATATGCTAATTATCAAATCCCTTGATATGCATAAATAATTTTTGAAGAAGGTTTGTGCTATTACCCATGTTGGTTAGGAAATTTGTGCTAAAAATGTTTAGGCCTGATCTATTATCAATGAGTTCCCTTTTTATTCATTTTTTATGCATAGTCACTTGTATGAACAAAGGAAAATCTTGGTCAATGATATCCTTAGATAGTAGATATGTTGGATCAAAGGTAATGAGTTTTTTTATTATTCTTGAGGTCTTGCATAATATCTTCAAAGTAAGATGGTTCAATATCACTTGGAACTTGGGTATCACATAATGCTTCATATAGGATATCCTTATAGATAGTGGATTATTTTATAAGTTTGAGGATTGATATCTTAGAATGTGTGTTACTTGGTTGGTCAAAAAGGTCATATCCCTTAGATTTGATCACTAATTTTAGCTTAGAATGCACTCATTATATATTAAAAGTTGGTGGATTAGTTTGGACACATTTAACCTCTTGAGTAGTGACAACATAGACCATAAAATCGAATATAAGTTATGGGTGACTAATGGGTGCAGGATAGTGATTGTTACTTAAAGCAAATAGTTGAGAGCAGAGATATTGATGTCTAGATACTACTCTATATTATTACAAAAAGAATTATAAAGAGAGATAAAGTGTTGATTTCATTTTTAAATCCTCTCATTATATTGACAAATTTGTTTCTTGTGTTGAATGATAGGTTTGATTAAATAATTATAGTAATAAACCATAGCTAGAATCACAAATTAGAGCCCAAAATGGGTTATTGATGCATTCATATTGAACATATTTATAATGAAATGAAATATGATTTTTAGTTTTTGAAATCTTATTAAATAAAAAATTGAAAAGCATAATCAAAGATACAATAAACCTTAGATCAATATCTAGGGTTTTGGGGACCAAAGGTTAGGTTCACCGAATGTTTAACCCTAAAATCTAGATTGAGGAATCTAGGGTTAAATGGGATAGAGATGGCCTAAGGCACAAGTATCATAAATTATCTCTATATTAGGCCAATTAATTTATAAACTTAGATAAACAATATTCTAAATTTAAATATTGACGTATGTTAAAAATAGTAATTAGAACCAATGATTGATATTGTAATAAATATAAAAATAATGGTACTTAGATGGATTACTGTGCACATTCAGATCTGATATAGAACAAGCTAGAAATAGATTGGATTTAGATACTAGATTAGTTGTCAAATTCTATAAATTTAACCTCTGTGACCTTAGACACTTGCATCAACATTGGGCAATTACATTGACACTTCTATCTAACCTAGACGTAGGTGTCTAGTAGAGAATACCTATTGGATCTAGATGTAACCACATGGAATGTCTCAGGTTATATGTTGCCTTCAATTTGATGTGCTCATATCTAGATTATGGGATGTCAATCCTTTTAAAATATCAAAACCCTAATTCTTCATCTTCATAGTGGCTATAGGGAAAATGGGTTAGTGGGCTCATGATGTTGAGCCAACCCCAAATACTACTCTATCAATGGGTGTTTCCTACATAGCCACTACTTTGAAGAGGGCCTCAAACCCATGTAGTTCTCCCATACATATGGGCTTATGTGTGCATAAGGATGCAATATATGATAATAAACTACAATAGTGACTTAACTTGTAACTTGGAAAGTATGGCTCATGGGATACTCCTTCAGTACTTCAGACCTACATATGTGTTGTTCTTATGACTAATATGAAAATAGGGAAAATAGGGAAACTTTTCTCATGCGAATGCTTGATTGAATACTTTTAATAAGTTATCTTATCTATTGTTTGGTCTATGCTAGGTGAAGAATGAATGAGGATTGATCATGTATATATACCAATAATTGTGGATAATATCTTGCATTAAAATACTTAGGCTGACCATAGGAATACATTTCATTTTTAAATTGGATGACTTTAGGTAACTAGACACTTGTGTTGGGATGTGAGACTTGTATCGATGTAGGCTCTGATTAGGATGTAAATGTTTGGGCAGTTGGAAAAGAGGCATAGGTTTAAAAATTACAAAAACAAAATATAACATGTTTATAAAATTATGAGCATGATAGAAGGTCTGAGTCATTAGAATTACACTAGTTAGACAAAGAGATAAGTGATAGGCACATAGAGATAGAAAATATGATCCTTTCAGCAATGAAAAAGGTCTAGAACTGAAAGGAACAACCAAAGTCTATATTTACCAAGTGTAAGGTTGAGGTTCTATATAATTTAGAAATAGTGTCTACAAAATCACATTTGATGCATGCAAAAATTTAGCGAATGCACATAGGATTTGATTGAGGGCAAATAATGTTAGGTTGTGGAGCTAAAAGCTTCAACCTTTGCAAACTGAGGAACAGAAGGTTGCTGAGTTCTACAGGAACCGGCGTCGGCAGCAGGACCGACGTCGGCAGAGTCCAGTGCAGAATGCCACCGGCGACGGCAGGAAGTCAGCTGACGTCGGCAGAACCAGACTAGCAGGGACCGGCGTCGGTCGCCTGTGTGTTCCCGAAGTGTTCGTTTCACGGATAGTTAGTTAAGTGAACGATGAGTTTGCATGTTAAGACCAGCCAGAGTCTTGGGCTACGAGGATAATTGTCTAAATTAAGAGTCTAAGTTAGTGTTTGAGTTAGGGATCTATTTATAGACCCATTGGCATGTATTGTTTAAGGCATGAGATAGAAAGGAAGAGTTCCTTCTAGTTGTAAGATCTGTGAGTTGCAGGTTGTTGCAAGCTCATTGGGGATCTACATGTAAGTTTGGTCTTTGAATTATAGGTTGCAGGTTCATGAGAGATCAGCTTGAAGTGCTATAGAGTGCTTGGTGTACCGGCAGGGTTATTACTGACTGGTTGGTGAGGTGAACACCAATTCTGTGTGTGAGTTGGTTGTTGGGACCATTTTTTTGTGTAGGAGAGTGTGTGTGAGAAGAATTACTGTACACTTGAGGTGTGGCGAATCTCTGTAAGGTGAAAGAGTGTGGCGGCTCTTTGATGTATTCTTTTCTGTATAGTGTTAATACAAGATAGTGTATTGTCTCTCATATTCTGTGCTATTGGTGAATTCTAGTTACTTGTGTTTCTGGTTATTTCCGCATATTCAATTGCTTATATTTGGTAATCATACTGTGCTCTTTCTGAGGAGCAAGATCCTAACGAGTGGTATCAGAGCATGTTTGTTGTTCTAGATTCCTGACAAGTGGTATCAGAGCATGTTTGTTGTTCTAGATTCCTGACAAGTGGTATCAGAGCTTTTGGTTGGGATACTAATAGATTGGTGTAGATCTGGGTAGTGTGTTTTGATTACAGGTTACTCACAGGGTTTCTGTTTGAGTGGGAGTTGAGCAATGGCAGAAAGCAGTCAACTACGAATGGAAAAGTTTAATGGCAAGAACTACCAATTATGGAGGATGCAGATTGAGGACTATCTGTATCAGAAAGATTTGTACTTACCGTTGGGTGGGGTTGCTAGCAAACCCTTGGATATGAAAGATGAAGAATGGGAGGTTCTTGATCGGAAGGCTCTGGGATCTGTTAGATTGAGTCTTGATTCATCTGTGATTTCCAGCTTATCACAGTGTAAGACAACGGTGGAGTTGATGAAATCTTTGGCAAATTTGTATGAAAAACCCTCGGCTTCAAATAAGGTATTTCTTATGAAGCGTTTATTTAATTTGCAAATGTTGGAAGGTGGATCTGTTCATAGCCATCTTAGTGATTTCCATGGTTTGGTAAACCAGTTAAGTTCAGTGAATATTGTATTTGATGATGAACTTAGAGCTCTCTTAATCTTGTGTTCATTACCTAAAAGTTGGGAAGGTTTAGTAATGGCAGTTTCTAATACTGTGTCTCCTTCAAAAGTCTTAAAAGTGGATGATGTTGTGAGTGTGATCTTGAATGAAGATATACGCAGGAAAAGCACAGGTGAATCATCTGGAGATGCTTTGAGTGTTGAAGGAAGAGGAAGGCCAAGAGAGAAGACAGAGCGTGGGAGATCAAGGTCGAAGATAGGCAAAAGATCCAAGTCCAGGTATGGCAGAATAACCTGCTGGAAATGTGGAAAGCAAGGGCACTTAAAGAGAGATTGCAGATCAGGTGAAGATCATCATGAAGAACATGGAGAAGAAGCAGATGTTGCGAGTTACATTGCACAGGATGCTCTGGTATGTTCTTTGGATAAAGTAGAATCTTGGGTATTAGATTCTGGTGCCTCTTTTCATGCATCCCCACATAGGAAATTTTTTCATGAGTATGTCCAGGGAGATTTTGGAGAAATTTGTGTAGGGGATGGTAAGTCTTGTCAGATTGTTGGCAAAGGCAAAGTGAAGCTGAAATTGCAGACAGGTGACACATGGGTGTTAAAGGAGGTCATGCATGTCCCAGTTCTGAAGCGGAATCTGATTTCTGTTAGAAGTTTGGGTGAAGAGGGTTGCACAGTAACTCTCACAACGGACTCTTGGAAGGTTACCAAGGGTACACTTATTGTAGCTAGAGGTAAGAAAGTAGGTATGCTTTATCTATCTACTTGTTTTACTGATTCTCTTTTTGGGTTATCTACTTCAGCTGTAGATTCAGAGATGTGGCTTGATAGGCTTGGTCACATAGATAAGAAGGAGATGCTGGTTCTTGAGTCAAAGAGTATGCTTTCGGATTTGGAGGGCATGGATCGTGGTTTCTGTATGCAGAAGAAGAAGGTGAGGTTTCTTGAGGAATCCGATGTTAGTGACAAGAACAGGAAAGCCTTGGTTTTCAAGGAGAAAGTGACGGACAGAGTTCAGCACAAGGTGCAGAGGAATTCTGAGCAGAGCAAGGGTGATTTGGACAAGGGTTTGATCCAAAAAGAGCTCGCGAGAAAAAGTCAGGTCTCACAAGAAAAACACAGAGACCGACGTCGGCAGGAAAACCGGCGTCGGTGTCCAGACAGGGACCGATGTCGGCTATGTGTAGCCCGATGTCGGTGACTCGAGGCAGACAGAGACCGGCGTCGGCCAGGGAAAACCAACGTCGGCAAGGAGGCAGTCGCAGGGAACCGACATCGGTCGGCTGTAGACTGAGATGTGACCGGCATCGGTTACTGAGACGAATTTTGGGTGGACAGCGAGTTGTCATGGAGTCTCAAGCGCCCATATGGAGGACTGAAGGTGTAAGTAAGTTCTTAAATTCGTCATTTCCCTTCTTTACACTACTTGTTGCTCACTTATGGCATAGGACCAAGAAGTTATTGAAGAAGCAGAACAGGTAGATCCAGGAAACAGTGGGAGCTTGGCATGAATGAGGATGTGATTCCTTGGAGAAGAACCAAACAGGTGTTTTGGGTAGTGTTGCCAGCTGGAAGTAAGCACTGAGAGACGAATGGATGTTGAGGATGAAGAAGAGCGAAAATGGATACGTGAGATGGAAGATCAGGGTATATGATCTTGTATTAGCTGCAGGGCAATGGAGGTTTGATCATTGTGTTTCTCTTTACCAAGTTGGATAATATTAGCTACATTATCCTATTTTCTGTATGATGTGCTTGTTGCAGGGTTACATATACAGGTATTGCTGAACTAAAGGTAAAGCTAGTTCAGGTGTTTGTCATGGAGAATCTGGGAGCAGCAAGATTCTTTGGCATGAGTGTGTTCTAGAGACATGGAGGTCTTGTTGACTTTGTTTCAGGATGATTGTGTGAAACCGGTTAGCATGCCGATGGTTAGACAGTTCATAGAACAGGTGTCTTGATTCACATAATGAGGTTGAGTGCATGGTATGTACTAAACCTGAGTTTTCCCAAGCAGTGGGAGTTGTCACAAGTTTGGAGTCAATCCGGGAGAGTAATACTGAAGGGCAGTTCAGTGGGACCAGCAACAGGTGCACATGTTATGCAGAGTCAAGTTCTTTTTCTACATGGTTGTAGATGCGGATGTGGCAGGTAATTTGGATGACAGATTTTGCACCATGGATTTTGTGGTGGTTGGTCTTCAAGAGTGATCTTGAGGAGGGATACAAAGCCAAGGAAACAAACTAGACGGTGTATAGGTACAGGTATAGGTTGCAGCTGTTTATCTCCAAGTGGGAGATTGTTAGGTTGTGGAGCTAAAAGCTTCAACCTTTGCAAACTGAGGAACAGAAGGTTGCTGAGTTCTACAGGAACCGGCGTCGGCAGCAGGACCGACGTCGGCAGAGTCCAGTGCAGAATGCCACCGGCGACGGCAGGAAGTCGGCCGACGTCGACAGAACCAGACTAGCAGGGACCGGCGTTGGTCGCCTGTGTGTTCCCGAAGTGTTCGTTTCACGGACAGTTAGTTAAGTGAATGATGAGTTTTCATGTTAAGACCAGCCAGAGTCTTGGGCTGTGAGGATAATTGTCTAAATTAAGAGTCTAAGTTAGTGTTTGAGTTAGGGATCTATTTATAGACCCATTGGCATGTATTGTTTAAGGCATGAGATAGAAAGGAATAGTTCTTTCTAGTTGTAAGATCTGTGAGTTGCAGGTTGTTGCAAGCTCATTGGGGATCTACATGTAAGTTTGGTCTTTGAATTGCAGGTTGCAGGTTCATGAGAGATCAGCTTGAAGTGCTATAGAGTGCTTGGTGTACCGGCAGGGTTATTACTGACTGGTTGGTGAGGTGAACACCAATTCTGTGTGTGAGTTGGTTGTTGGGACCGTTTTTTTGTGTAGGAGTGTGTGTGTGAGAAGAATTACTGTACACTTGAGGTGTGGCAAATCTTTGTAAGGTGAAAGAGTGTGGCGGCTCTTTGATGTATTCTTTTCTGTATAGTGTTAATACAAGATAGTGTATTGTCTCTCATATTTTGTGCTATTGGTGAATTATAGTTACTTGTGTTTCTGGTTATTTCCGCATATTCAATTGCTTATATTTGGTAATCATACTGTGCTCTTTCTGAGGAGCAAGATCCTAACAAGTGGTATCAGAGCATGTTTGTTGTTCTAGATTCCTGACAAGTGGTATCAGAGCATGTTTGTTGTTCTAGATTCCTGACAAATAACATGTGAAAAATGACATTGAAGAGCATGGATGCCATGTCTTTAATAAGTTTTTGTTGTTCCTTTTGTTATTCTATGCTATGATTGTTTTCCTTGTTGATTAATTTTTAGTTAAATCGATCATACATTTTATGATTTTTTTAATGTGACAATAAATTTTTTGCAAATCCATGTAGTGGAGAAAAGAGATAAATTTAAAATCACAAACACGATTGACCATAGTGAAAGACTCAACAACCATATTTTAAACCATAGCCTTCACTTAATTTGTTGTTAGAGTACATTTTGCTAGCAAACATTTTGCAAGTTATATTTTGAGTAAGGAAGTAGAATCTCTTCTTCATATCCCTATAGTGCACTCTTCAGATGATTTCCTTGAAAATAGAGTGGATCATGGAAGATACCTTTTCCTCTACAACAAATTTAAAAGTCTTAATTTTATTTCTTGTGAGTCATTGATTATGTATTCCATCATCACTTCATTAATTTTTGACAATAGTCTCAATTTCTTTAGGGGATCAGTTTATATGACGTGTTGTTTGAATTTTTCATCTACATTCCCCATTCTCAATATCGTTTATCTTCAATTATGATGTCTTTTTTAATGTCATAGAAGTGTTTAGATAATAGGTTCTCACTCCAACACAAGTATTCATAGCAATTAGAATAACCTTTGAATACACTTCTAGACTACACACTACACTATTTGATGGATTTCATCGCATATAGTGGGTCATAGAAAATACCTATTCATATATAATGGATTTAAAAGTCTTGATTCTATTTCATATGAGTTATTGATTATGCATTATATATGCTTAATTTGATTTTTTGTGGTTAGATAGAAAATCAAGAACCATCTAGTCTAAGCTCTCTCCCTAGCCAAATCAAACAACCTCCAATTCGAGCTAAGAAGGAGAACAATTGAATGCAAACTAAATACAATAAAAATACCAAACCTTATACCTCAAATTTGTATACAAGATACCTCTTCTTGATGTTCTAGATCACTCCAAAGATGCTTGATATCAAATGCTTGATGTCTTGGATGTTTAATTTCTTCAATGGATGCTCGTAATTTTAGTAGCACTTGGCTATGTATGCTTGGATTGCTAAATGATAGTGATATCTCAAGGGACAAAATTTTATAAGTCATGGTTTGCATGGAGTTGTAACCTAATATATAGAGCCACATGAGAAGGATTAATGGTTAGGATTTATCCACGGAGGATTGAAATCAATGGCTTTGATTTGATGAGAGGATTTGGTAGTTGGATTTTAGGAATTAAAAATTCTTAAAAGAATCTAGAAAAGGGTTGTGAGTGGCTCTAAGAGGCTCTAAGAGGATTAGTAGGTTCTAGGTTTAGTTAGGTTAATTAATAGAGGTTTTAAGTGGGCATTAATAAAGTGATTTGTAGGAGTGTTAGTGGGGCTAGGTGAGGGTAGGTGGTTAGGAATTTTAAATTCCTTAAGAATTGTGGAAACTTGATTAGTGTTTAAATGAGGTGATAAGAGGATGATTAATTGGTATGAAACATAAAGGGATGGTGATGTAAGGTTAATATGATGAAGGAAATATAAAGAAGGATGTTGTAGTGATATTAAGATAATGTTAGTATGATGCTAATGTGCGATGATGTTAATAATGTTATAATTAATAGAAGCAGACGATTTTAGATGTATACAGATTCCATAATCACTACATTCATTTTTTACAATAGTCTCAATTTATTTAGGGATTTAGTTGATATGCTCTGTCATATGATTTTTATTGTTTATCTTCAATTATGAAATATTTTTTGTAATGTCATAAAAATGTTTGTATAAGAGGTACTCACTTCGATGCAAGTCTTCATATAAATTAGATTAACTTTTTGAGACACCTCTAAATGACACAATGCACTATTTGATGGCTTTTCTTACAAATAGAGTGGTCATTATAGACACCTCTTCCTCTAACAAATTTGAAAGGACCAATTCTCTTGATTGTGAAGCATTGATTATACATTCTATCATCACTTTATTTTTTTGTTGTCAATAATCTTAAAATAATTAATATAATATAAATAAAATCTAATATAAAAACTTTGACATATATTAACATTTTTCAAATAAATATATTTAGAATATTTATATTACTTTCCAAAAAATAAATTAATTAATTAAAACAATTTAAATATAAAATAAAATAATTAATTCTGCAAGTTTAATTCCAATAAAAATCGTGAATACTGTTTCCCATGCTATTTGACCATTGCGATGTGGGAAAGATGATCATTTTGTCACTATAAAATATAAAAAGGAAAAAAAAACGTTGAATTTTAGCAGAAGTTAACAACCCAAGAATATTGGATTGGTCAACTCAATCGACTATTGTTAGATTAGTTGGAAGGGAATCATAATTAGAAAATTTAATAGCGTCAAATTTGAATAGGTTGGAGAATTGAACTCTTATGATTTTTTTTATTCTTTTTTTTTTTGGGGTTTTGCGGGCTCGCCAAACTCGTGGAAATTGGACTAGACAAAATACGAGAAGTTTCCATGGTAGGTACTAGGGGCTGAGCATGAAAATATTACGTTTGCGATGAGCAGTGCAGTGCAGTGCATGAATGGAAAACGTTTTCACGACGATTGACCTTCAATCATAACACATAGAAGGCGGCGCCAGCTTCATATGAGAAAGATGGGAGTGGTTGCTACTTGCACCAATTCGGTTCCTATAAACTTCACTCTTTTTATTAAAATATTTCTTACGATCTTATTTAAATATATTCTTTCTATTTATTAATAATTGGTCTAATTACTCTTTATTAATAAAAGGTCTATGTATTGAATATCAAATTTATATCATTGGTTTATAAATTATGATTTAATAATATTTCTTATTATATATAGAGTTGACAATAATATTTATTCATATATTAATAATACTAATACAATTATTATATATAACATAAAAATAAATAATATAAAATATGTAAATAAATAATTAAATATATTATACTATATTTTTAATTTTATATATATATATATATATATATATATATATATATATATAAAATAATACAATTGACGTCTTTTGCATATAAAATCATAATATATTCAACTACATTTGATTTTTAATAACATGATGGTGTTTAAACTAATTCAATGGATACTTTGTATATGACATAACACATTGAATAGATATGGTTATCTCTTTCTATGCTACTTTTTGGGTGTAATCTTTTTTCTCTTTGTAAGCAAAGAATGATATTTTTATTAATTACATGCACTATCCTTTCAAGACCATTACAATTTACAATTTAAAATTTATGGGTTATGAATAAACATTTTTAATATTGGGTAATTTAAGTTGGACTTTACGTTCTTAAATAATTTCTCTAGTTAACAAGAGATTTACTACTATGAACTAAATAATTGAAAAATTTTTCCAAATAAAATTATTTGAACAATGAAAGCTTCATTACTTAATTTCATACTTATTTTTCAAATATTCTAATTTGTAATATGTGCATATTTATTCACTTATACCTATAACTATATCTTAGTTAAAAAACCCCTATAATCACCCTTCACCATCACTATCCATCTTACTTTGAAATATAGTTAAAATAACCTTATTTTTTATAAACTAATTAATTAAGATGTCTTTGATTAGTAGAAAATTTAAATGTTAGTTTGTTCAAATTAAATAATTCACTGAGAAAATATAATAATCATTCATAATTTTTATTGTTTATGCTACATAATGTGTTTGTTGCAAATGACCCTCGTCTACAATCATATTTATATTTTCATCTATTTCAATTCCATAGTTACAATATAAAAGTAATGACTAACCACTATATAACACTTTTTAATAACAAGTTTAAATAAAAAAATTAATTCAACAATTTAAATTGGTATTCTTATTTGTAACATTGTGTAATAAAATGTTTTCAAATTATTTTTTTAAATTTTTAATTAAAAAAATAATAAATAAAAGAAGCTAATTTAATTAATATAAATGATGGTATGTTACAAATATTGCATTTATTTATTTAATTGTCTTGATTATATTATCAATAGAATAAATAAAAAAATAAATTATTAATAATAATAATAAATAAAATTTAAATAATTATTATTAATAATTATGAAGCAATTATCAACTTCGATAATTTTTGTATTTATATTATATAGTTAAAAAAATTAATTATAAATTATATTATTCATTAGAAATTATAAACAATTATAATAAAATCAAATATTCTAAAATTATTACTAAGTGAAAAGAAAAGAGGAAACATGCAAATAAGATGAAAGACATTCGAGCACAAATATTTTAAGATGAACAATATGTATTAAGAACAAGTTTATAAAGATAAATGCATTCAAAGCAATTAACTAAAGTGGAAAGCCAACATAAAAAAGAACATCATCATGAAGCATCTCAAAGGCACTACCAACGATCAATTCATAATGTTGACATCAATTTTGAACAACCAAACTTAATATCGATAGATTATGTGCTCCAAATACTAGATAATACATTTCAAGTTACAATGGATATTGATGTTGTAGACACTACACAAAATAAAGATATACAAAGCAAACAACTTCTCAACCTATAAGAAGAATATGAATGAAAAATAATGATTTAGAAGAAGAGTCAAATTTAAAACCTAAAAGAAGAATAAAAATGCAAGATACATAAATTAAAAGAGACAAAAATATAAATGATCCCAACAGAATAGTTGGGAGAGATTTGAAAACATTTCAATTGTTTTTATGTCATGGCTTACATAATATTGCTTCTCCAAGTATGTATCATATTTGTCAAGAAAGTTATATTAGAACAAACACTTCTTGAACCCTTGAAGGACATGTATGTAATCATATGCACAACTTTGAATCCCAATTGTGTATTTTATTGAATTAGAGGGAACAAGATTTACAAGTTTCTAAGAGGATATATGCCACATAAAATACATATTGATTGATTAAATAAAATTTATTGGATAAAATTTACTATAGAACATAGACTCTAGACTATGTCAAGCATTTCTTGGAAATGCAAACATGAGTTTTGGTGGTATATCTATTATTTTGGTTGGATATTTGGGTCATCTTCCTCTATTTAGTTATAGATCACCATATGATAGCAATAGATGATCAAAATTATTTTGAGAAGAATTAAAAATAGTTATTTCTTTGGACAAGATATTTAGACAAGAAGAAAGTGATGACTAACAAAGGTTTCATTGGTTATTAACAAATCTGAGATATGCAAATATGATAATAGATGATTGGAAGCTATTGATGAAAAGAACTAATTTTTTAATAGATAGAGCTACTAATTAAGATTTTAATAATTACATTAATTTATTTTCTATAAATGATAATATGCATAACCATAGTAAAATAAAATTATCTTCATTGAAAAGACTAGTTGCATGTAGCATTGCAACCAAAGTAGAAAGTGCCAATAGACCAATGGGAGGTCCAAATGTTGAGCTTGATGTGGAGTTACTGATTTCTATTGATGCAATGGTCATGTTAAATTCCAATCTTTGGATAGAAGCAGGTCTTATAAATGCAGCTCTAGGATATATCACAATTATAATCAACAAATATGGGAGTGTCCCACTAAAACCACCAACATATGTTATGGTCAAGTTTGACAGTTACTTGAAAATATTGTTTAAAGATTAAAATCTATACACAGTTCTAATTACACCAATATAAAGGATATGTACAACCTAGCTACCCTTATGATTGGCTTGGGCATTAAAAATACACAAATCACAAGGTTTAACTCTTTTAAAATCCAAAATTGATATAGGCCAAATAGAAAGAACATGATTAAAATTTGTGACTATATCTTATGTAAAGTCCTTGGAAGGACTAAGAATCTTATCTTTATTTACATATATCAGCTATGAAATGCTAAAAAATGGAAAACAAAATTTCAAAAAGAAAGATAAGGAAGAGAGATTAAAACTCTTAGAGGAAAAATAATTTCATATAATTATGAAAAAATTCATGTACTTATTCATTATTTGACATTTTATGTGATGTGTATGGTATATTTTGATGAGTATTAAATAATTATTTAGATTAAGAATTTTAGATTATGTATATTAAAGTTTTGGGTAATTTAATGTAATGTATATTACAATTTTGTATGATTTAATGTGATGCATATTATACATTTCAAGTTTTATGAAAAAAATTATATTATATGTTAAATAAATACATAAAACGTATCAATGTTATTAGCATACCTATCTTAGATAAATCTATATAAAATATATTGAGAGATATCATTCTCAAGGCACCTATTCCACTTATGCCAGAAATACAATATAAGATAGATGCTAAGAGATATCTTTTACATAGATTTATCTAAAATAAGTATACTAGTTTAAATATAATCTTTTTATTTATTAATGATTGGTCTAATTATATTTTATTAAGTATTGAATATTAAATTTATATTATTTATCCACAAATTATGATTTAAAAATATTTCTCATTATATATATATATATATATATATATATATATGATATCTATATATCAATACTATTGACAATAATATTTATTCATACATTAATTATATTAATAATAGTATTATGTATAACATAAACATAAATAATATAAAATATGCAAATAAAAAATTAAATATATTATACTATATTTTTTAATTTTTTTTAAAAAATAATAGTAATAATTATCAATCTATGTTTGATAATATAATTGACATTTCTCACATAGAAAAACATAAATATGGATATACTAGTTTATTTGTCTATCCTAATACAAACATAATATATTTTAACTACACTTGATTCCTAATAAAAGGATTGTGTTTAAACTAATTCAATGGACAATTTTTATATGACATAACAAATCAAATGGACATGGTTATTTCTTTCTATACCACTTTTTGGGTGCATTCTTTTTTCTCTTTGTAAGCAAGCAATGTCATTTTTATTAATTAAATGTATTGTCCTTTCGAGACTATTACAATTTATAATTTAAAAATTATGGGTTATGAAGAAATACTTCTAATATTGGACAATTTAAGTTGGACTTTACATTTTTAAATGATTTTTCTAGTTAACATGAAGTTTGCAATTATGAACTAAATACTTGCAAACTTTTTCCAAATATAATTATCTGTAGAATGAAAGCTTCATTACTCAATTTCATACTTATTTTTCAAATGTTCTAATTTTTAATATGTAGATATTTATTCACTTATACCTATAATTATATCTTAGTAAAAAATCTTATAATTACCTCTCACTATCACTATCCATCTTATTTTGAAATCTAGTTTTAATATAATTAAAATAATATAACTATTTATAAATTAATTAATTAAGATACTTTTGATTAGTAGAAAATTTAAATATTAATTTGTTCAAGGTAAATAATTCACTAAGAAAATATAATGGTCATTCATAATTTTTATTGTTTATGCTACATAATGAGTTTGTTGTAAATGATCCTCATCTATAATCATCTTTATATCTTCATCTATTTCAATTCCATAATTATAATATAAAAGTGATGACTAATCACTATACAACACTTATTAATAACAAGTTTAATTAAAAAATCAAATTCAATAATTTAAATTGATATTCTTATTTATAATATTATGTAACAACATGTTTTCAAATTATAATTTTAAAAAATAAAATGTAAAAAACGTCAATTTAATTAATATAAATGATGATATGTTACAAATACTACATTTAATTATCTTGATTATATTATCAATAAGATAAATAAAATTTAAATTATTGATAATAATAAATAAAATTGAAATTTTATTAATAGTAATTATGAAGCAATTATAAATTTCAATAGTTTTCCTATTTATATTATATAATTAGAGAATTTTAATCATAAATTATCTTATTCAGTAAAAATTACAAACAATTATACCAAAATCAATTACTCCAAAATTATTACTAAATGAAAAATAAAATATTTAATTTATTTAGAAAAGAGCTTTAATTATTATGAGAATTAAAACTGAAAGATCAATGTCTTCCACTACCCCAAAAAAATATTTCTTTAAATGTCTTGTACTATAATATCTTTCCTTAATTATAGTTTTGATTTTAATAAGTAATTTTTTTCCCCCTTAATTACTCGACCATTTCAATTATCTAGAATTGGATAGGGAGAATCCTAACTAATTATTAGAATACAATTATCTTATAATCTTGGACGTTTTCACTTTCACTTCTTTTTTATATTTATTGTAGTATATTTATTTAGCATTGATAATGTTATAAGACAATTCTTCAATCAATATTCATATAATTGTTTTGCCATTAAAAACTACATTTATTTGCTATACTAATGTAAATAAAATATTTTATTTATAAATATATTTTATTTTATTTTAAAATGTTTTTTAATTAAGTATAGAATATTAGGACAGTTTTATACTATTGATTTTATGGAGGGGACTTGCCATAATTTTATGTATAGGTATTGTAAAAAAAATATGGAGCTCTATACAAAAATGTGGTCTCTGAAATATAAAATATTCAGTTAGTTATTGATTTTATTTAAATTTTTATAAATAAATTTAGAAGATTAATTATTTTTAAAAAATCTCACTAATACATTCTTCCACTTAGAATAAAATCTCTCTAAATTTTCTGAGCAACGTTTACAATAATTAGAAAATTAGGCACACAATAACTTTAAATCACAAATGATACTCTTAAAATAATTCATATATTTTAAGAGGTGTAAATAAGATCTTGATAAGATATTAAAATAATAAACATTTGTTCAAATTTATAATAATTATTTTAATGAGTTTTTAAAATTAAAAAACATAAGAAATTGTAAAATACTCTATAATACATATAGATTATGTTCAAAATAAACAATAATAAATTGGAAAAGTGTATATTAAAAAAAAATATTAATAATAATTAATGAATTTTTTTTAATAAATAATTTATTTAAATTATTAATTCTTGTGAATTTTCTCTCATTTTGTTAATATAAAGTAAAAGAACTTCTCACAAAACACCATAAATATTTGTGCTTATTAATTTTTTATCATATAAAAAATATTTTACGTTTAAAAACATAAAAGAAAGGCCATGTTGAATAGTATTTGAAAGAGAGATGGAAAATATCGAGCTTCACGGACACAAGAAGCATTGCAACCTTATGAAAATGTTAGGGCCAAGTTTAAATTTGAAATATTTTTATATGTGGGAAGCGCTGAGAACACTTCTATTTTTTTTTAATGTTTTCAAAGGAGGAGGATCTCTTTATCACCACTTATCGTAAATGAGATCAAAATGACTTGCAATGGAGATGGCATAAAGTTTTGGATTATCGTGATTTGCATGTCAAGTTTTTTTGATGATGATGATGATGATGATGATGATGATGATGATGATGATGATGATGATGATGATGATGATGATGATGATGATGATGATGATGATGATGATGATGATGATGATGATGATGATGATGATGATGATGATGATGATGATGATGATGATGATGATGATGATGATGATGATGATGATATTTTTAGGTATCATTATTATAAATTTATTTGGGGAGGTAGATTTATTTTCATTATTTTAAAATTTACATTTTAATAGATAATGTAATATTTATGATTTATTATTTATATCAATTGAATATAATTTTATTTTATTTATTATTTTATTTAAATTTTTAATAGATAATAATAAGGGAAAATGGGCTCTTATTTTATGGAATAAAAAGATCCGACTAGTAAATTAAATCAAAAAAGTAAAAAAGAAGTTTCACATTCTATTTTAAGATATGGATTTGAAGTAGAGATTGTCTTGATTCGATAGGGATCATATATGGGAGGACCCCTCTTGGGATATGCCAGGGGAATAGAAGAAGCCAGATAGAAAGCCAAAAAGTCATGCTGACATAAAGCCAACAAACTAAACATAAGAGATAAGACCAAATAATTGAAGCCTAGAATCATCACCTCCCAAAACAATCCAGGATTGTAAAAAGAAAACATCACCCTAGAACTAGTCCTAGAAACCAGGAAAACACCAATGCTAGAAACCTATATTACCAATCACCAGAATGTCCTTCAAGCATCAAGATTACAAAAAACACTCTAAAAACTAGACCATTGATTCCAGTGATGACAATTTGAACAAATGAGAAGTTGTTTAATTATCTACATTCTTCCCAAGCAAGGGGGCCTTCACAGTGCCAATATTCATTAGGAGGAAAGTGAAGAGCTCTAAAATTAGCCAAGAAATCTGCTAGAGAATTAGTCTCATGATAATTTTGCGAGAAAAAAATGTCGGAAAAAAGAATGACATGAAAGATATCTTGAATGATTGAATTGAGCTGTCGTTGATCAATTATTCTCTATTTAACCATGTTGATCATTAAGAGAGAATCCCCTTCCACCAATAACTTATTGCAATTTTAATAAATAGTGGCTGTAAAACCTCTAAGAAGAGTTAGAGCTTCAATCAAATTATTTGAAGACCATTGAATGTTGAAGGAAAAATAGGATAACACTTGTGCCAGATTATCTCTAAAGATGCCTCAACTTCTAGAAAGATTTGGTTTATCTTTAGATGTCCCATCAAAATTTATCTTGACATAGTTATCTCTCAGAGGCTTCCAAGAGGCCAATAATTTTTGATATGAGGAGGGAGGTTGAAGTTATTTTTCAAGAAATTATATTTTAAGAGAATATGACAATCCTCTCCAATGATTTTATTTTTAGGAGGCAAAACTTTAGATTTAAAAACCTCTTAAAGGAGCACGTCAATTTTAAGATTGAGAAAATATTTAGAGAGGGACATGTTCCTCAAGACTCAATTGTTTCTTTCTTTCCATAAACTCCAAATGATTAGAGATGATGCCATAGCCCAAATATTACTAACTTTATCCCCTTCTTCTTTTGTCTAGTTAATCAAAAGTTCTTGAATAGGATTAGTGTCTATGCAAAGTCCATTTATTTTATTAAAGAACCAAGACCAAATTATCTAGGCAAAAGAGTAATGAAAGAGGATACAATTCAAAGTTTTATAGTTATATTTATGGAGACACACTAAAAGGGCCCCTAGAAACCAATCCTTCAGAGTATGTCTCAGAAAATACATTTCTACTTCATGATAAAGCTTAGATTTATGTTAGCTTTTGGAAAACCAAAATGAATCCAAACTTTTTCTATGTGTCATAAAGGAGTATTAACACATGAGTTATTAACTTATTATAGCCTTGTTTCACTAAAAAGTTGCTAGAAGGATTTTCAATCCATTTAAATCCATCAATCTCGTTTGATCTACTGATATGGTGAGAGTTCATGAAAATTTTGAAAGAAAAATGAAAATCAAATGAATGGTTGGTTAAAAAAAAATCTATTATTTTTCCATATTCTCTAAGGGCCCCATACACTTTGGGTTTCAACTTAGTAATTACAAACTAACGGTCCCCATAGATTTTAAAAGTCCTCTTCTAAAATATTGAAGGATGATTGTAGAGAGGGCACACACTAGACTCAACATGATTCTAGAAGGTAATAGATCTACCATTTTAATATCTTAATGAAGGGAGTTTAAGATAAAGTCTATGTATTTTATAAGGAAGTTCAAAAATATGAGATCCATACATCTAATGCTATGCAGTAAAAATATGGGCTGGATCATCTACATTATCAAGATATTTTTTTCGGACCAAGATGCTCTAAGTGTTTCATTTTCCTTGCTAGATCATCCATAGAAGTTTCACTCCCAGATCTTCATGCATATTGATTTTTTTTTTTTTAATATCAGCCCCACCTTTAGATGTGGGAAAGTAGACCTCTTCCCATTTCATAAAAGCAATTTTCTTAGACTTAGAATGACCATTCCACAAGAATTTTGTCATAATGTTAGTTAAACTAGATTTGACTTTAATTAGAGATTTATGAGACTAACATGATATAAACTATAAATAATTTTACAACTTGAATTAATTGATTTTTTTATATCCAAAAAATCCATTTTCCTTTCCAAAAAGCCAATTTATCCGATAAGGTTGTGGTCATATTGTCCCAAATTTATTTTTTCAACCAAAATTTAAAGAGGGGGATCCCCAAGTATTTAATAGGAAAATAACCTAAAGAAAAACTAATAATTTACTTAATCTTATTTTTTTGTATGGAAAAGTGTGGAGGAAGAAAATGTTAGATTTGAATAGGTTAACCTCTTGACTTGAAGCACATTGATACCAATCTAAAATTTTATTCATCATTATAGCTTCCTAGACGTGAGCAAAGTTCCCCAAAATTGTATCATACACAAACTAATCATGGGAGAAGTTTACATTCTCAGTAATATTCAAGCCAATAATGAGATTTAGAAACTTTACCTTTGAAAAGGCTCTACCCATTCTTTCTACCACGATGATAAAAAGGTAGGGAGAGATAGGATATCCTTGATGGAGACTTTTTAAATTAATGAAAAATATAACTAGGACTCCATTTACAAGAACAACAAATATAGGAATTGAGACACAATAATTCATCCAATCACACTAGGCCTTAAAGAACCCAAAATTCATAAAGATTGAAAATAAATCTCTAATTAACTTTGTCATACACTTTATTAATATCAACTTTGATGATTATAGTGGCTTCCTTCTTCAATTTGGTTGTTTTATTTTTAAAGTTAGAATATAAATAAATAAATCAATTAGAAAATATGATGTCCCAATAATAAATAATTTTGAAAATTATACACTTCTCAAAATAAGAATGCCAACATGAATAGTTGAATTATTATTTTAAATTGAAATATTATTATAACATCATGAAAAAAAGGTTAGATCCATTAGTAGAAAATTAAAAATTAAATTAAAACCCTACCACTAACCTAATCATGTGCCCTTGGATAGAGTAAGGCTAAGAAGAATGAAATTCAAATAAATAAGTAAACAAAAATTTTATGCCTTTCTTGTAATATTATTTTCAAAATTATGATGTGTTGGGTTATGGTTTTAAAGGCTTGCACAAGACACACATACAATCTAAAAACATCTCCCCTTGCAATATTGATGTTTGGATGATGAGTGATGAGGATGATTGAAGACTTGTGTGAAGATTTAAACAACACTTCATTTTTAATCAAAAACTTGTTGAGAATGGAAGGCATCCCTTCCATTTATATATTTATTTGACTAATGTGGACCATTTAGATGAGATTGGAAATCAATGGATGAGAAGAGGTCTTACATTTCATTAAATGCCATGTTGGAGTGTGTAAGAACATGTAAGAATATCTACTCATAAAAGTTTGAAATGTGTAACTGCAAGTCATAAAGCTTGCTTTCACACTTCTCACCTTGTATTGAATTTGCCTTGAGAAAGGCAATTTTACTTTTGGAATATTATTTTTAAATTAACAAGTGGGTAAGTGACGTAGGAAATTATGATTTATTAAATTTTGATAAATATAACATGTACATTCCATGTAATTCCTCATTAGTGATTAATTAATTAGATAATTAAAGTTAATTAGTTAATAAAATATGATTACGATGATGTGGCCCCTTTTTTAATATTCCCTCTTGATTGGTTATTTAATTTAATCAAACTAGGATGACATTTATAAAGGAACTAGATATTTTAGGATATTATCAATAAATTTTCTATCATGATGTAGTGATTTTTCAAATTAGAGACATGCTATCATGATTCAAGATAAAATTGATAATTATCTTGACAATTTCATATATTTGAATGATTAGGTCTTGATTTGTTTGTTGATGTAGAAAATCAATTTGATAATTAATGATGACAACAAAGTGGCAAAAATGAAGTGTCTAAATTTTGCCCCTCTTTGAAAAGGCATTGTGAGATCCTTTACAAAGTAATAGATTTTCAAATAATTATAAAAATTAAATAAAATGGTGATGTGATAATGTCATGAGGGATGTGGTTGAATTTGATGATTGTCTATTGAAAATAGGCTCACCAGTATGCCCCATGTGAAAATTATATGCCTAGGGTACCCACTCAAGGGAGTGGACAGAAAACATATTTAATGGATGAGCCCTCAAAAGGAAGGAAATAGGATGAATCATGAGGAAAGAGGTCACAAAATGGACAAAAAGGTTGAAAATAAGATGAAAATTGATAAAAGGATCCAAAAATAGGTCTCCAAGGAAGAAAAAGGGATGTAATAGGGGGTGTATTTTTTTTTTGAAATTGGGGTTATAAATAGACCCTTAGGGGTGAAATTTTTTTTTCACCCTCCCCCCTTTTAATTTATGATATCTGTATTTATGCGTGAGTGATACAATAATTATGGCTTGTATTCTACACCATAGAAATGTTGGAGAGTGCATGAGAGAGTATAGGAAACAACCCAAGAATGACCCATTATTACGTAAAATTTACCTTTGAAAATTTTCATACGAAGTGTCATTAATGCTAGGTAAAAGTAGGACTTTTATTTTTCCATGAAAGTAAAATTTTGTAGTGGTAAAATTGATACACAAATGGAAAAAATGAACACAAAAATAATGAAATCGCTATTAGAAATGATGAGGTAATGATGAAATTAGTGATATCATTTGAAAATGAAAATTTTTAGGCCATACAAATGATATCATGGAAGTTTTGGTGGGATCAACAAACTATGTTTGATGATGATGAAAAAACTAAAGTAGGTTCAATATCACTAAAATAGTGAAATCAAAATCTCAATGTTGAAATAACCAAAATGTTACAAATTCCAAATAATGAGAGCATGGTAAAAGTGATGAAAATGCCTGACATGTTAGAAAACCAATTAAATCACTTTTTATAATGGTGAAATCACCCTACATAATAGATAAAATGTTTGGGATAGTGGAAAAATTGCCAATACTAATGAGTTGATTGATTTTGATGAAATGTATGTCTGATTTGATGTTTGATTCTATTGCTTTAGATTACTATTTAGATGTGTTTGATGAAAATATGATTGTATGATGTGCAAATGATTTTTTGTTTTGTAATAAATGATGATATATGTAAACATGACTTGATTACAGGAGTAAATATAAGTTGTTATAACACAAGAGTGGTAATCATGTGTCTTAAGTGGGCCATAGATTTAAATATATGAGTTCATGGTAATTTTATAGGCCATAGGATTATTTAATGTGGTAAAATGCTTATTATCTGAGTGGATAAAGTACTACTTATTGCATTGTCCAAGTGGTGGCATTGAGATACTAGTACCTTCTAATTGTTAATTAGGGAGGTCACTATTATTATGGAGGATGTGTGGAGGATACTACACATCCCCATTTAAGGTCAAGAATTATAATGGATGACACAGGGATGAATGGTGATGCTTGAGAGATTTGTCAAGATCATAAACATCATTTTATGGTATGGACTAGTAGATATAAATACATTAGCAGTAGAGCCCATGATTGATAAAGAGTATCTGATCCTCATGACCATGGTTAGTAGCATCCTACTACCTAACAAAAGTGGCCAATATTTCCATATGATTCAAGGAAGGGTTATTATAAACATGTATGATGACACTATTATTATATTCACCTAAAGGTGGTAATTTGATGCTAAGAGTGTTGCTTGAGTTACCTTATTCCTAGATTATCCCTACATCTATCCTAGAGCCTTAGACTTACTTTTCTAGTCATTAAGAAAACATAGTCACCTACAGTTAGCCAAAACATAGTCTTAGTACTGTAATCTTAGATCCCAACCTAACTTGCTTAGCATTTTTCTAAGAAGACATTAGTGCCACATTTGGGACACTATAGCCACATGGTGCTAGTGTCCTCAATTGGGTGCTAGTATCCTTATCCTTAACTCTTCCTAATGAATAATATTTCAAACATGTGCTCCTACTAAGGTCGAACTAAACATATTTAATTGTTTTCAAAAGTAATAAAAATCTATTAATACAAGTTTAATTGACCTCTATTCACAAAATGGAAAATAGATACAAAAACACATTCAAACCAAAGACAAGTTGAGAAAAATTAAGGTATTTGATCCCTATTATGCCCTACTTATTCATACTACCATCTGCAGCATCTCTAATCCTAATTTTCAGACATTTAAAATCTCAAGCACATTCAAGGAATCCAAGCCCACTCTCATTCTAGCATTCACTTGTACTTGCATCAAGCACTAGGTGGGACAACTACATCAGACTTAATTCCTCTTTGGAGTATTGGTATGTAAGCAAATATCTTCACAATGGGGTGTTGAGGATGTCCATCCTATCCTAATAATGAACATGTAAATATTTATAATGCAATACTTGTAAATAAGTTCAGGGTTTTCACACTAAATCATATTTTTTGGGTACAACACAGAGCTCTAAGTTTTGTGCATGCAAGAATAAGAATAAAAACATAAGTGTAGGTGATCTCAAAAAATAAAAAAAATATTTTAAAGGGGACACTAAAAAAACATGGTTCTACTATCCATATGGGGTGCTACTATCTAGTGATTAAAAAAACACCAAAATCTTGTTGATGACACTCAGAATTATCCAAAGCCTAGTTTTCAGAACCTAGATAATCTGTGATAGTCACTTTTTAGATAAGTCCATATTTATGCCTATTTATTGATATTTTAAAAAATTCAAATAAGGTAAAAGTATATAATAAATTATCTCTTAATTATTTCATATTTATTTAACTGATTTAGACAACTCATCCATTTAACCAAACATAGGAATTACTTGTGTAAAACCCTAAAAGGTTAAATTATTTGGTGAACGTGTCTTACTTTGAATATTGTTCAAAACCCTAGATTGCATTAATTATAATTTTTGTACAATAGTTTAAGGATACATGCTTCTAATTTTCTAATTTTTTTAGACAACCTAGATAATTAAATCAATTCCACATTAGTGTTTTAATTTTTTTACATATAATTTAAATTGGTACAAAGAAACCCTAGATTACAAAAACATGAACCCTAGACAATAAAAATTAGTTTTATAAATTCCCATTTTTTAAATTTTTTGTTCATAACCTAGACCATATAATCATTTCCACATTAGGGTGTCATCTATTTAAATTTTTTTACATCTTTGCTTATCTTACCCTAATTCAAAACCCTAGCAACACAAAACCCTAGGGCCTACATTTCCACAATTTAAATTTTAAGATCACATTTCTTCTCTAATCATGATCATAATGATAGAAGAATTTAGTCACTTTTTATTTCAAATTTTAATACTTTCATTTTCATGCTTATACATCAATACATGTATAAATGATGTTTATTATCAAGTGCACTATTTATCATCCTTCATAGCATGTTATCTTTCTTCTATGGGAAAACAAATTAATACATTATTATTTAATCACATTTACATATGCATACATGATTCCTCATATCAACTAATATCCTTTTCATGTTGCATTCTTTTTTCACATGTTATCTTTCTTCTATGTGAAAAATAATTAAAACATTAATCTTTAATCACATAGACATATATTTACATGATGATTCATATCAAATAAAATCCTTTTCATGTTGCATTATTTATCTCACATGTTATCTTTATTTTATATTGAATAAAATTAATATACTATTCTTCCACACACACACACACACACACACACACACACACACACACACACACACACACACACACACACACACACACACACACACACACACACACACACACACACACACACACACACACACACACACACACACACACACACACACACACACACACACACACACACACACACACACACACACACATATATAACTTATTAAATCGAATAATAGTTATACTACCTAAAATTACTCAATCTCCCTTAGATGCATTTTTCTCTTTGGCTCATTCTAAATCATTTCCCATCACTCCTAAACATATCATAACATAATTGGTATCAATTATCCCTCCTTATTCTTGATCAAAAACATCGAACCAACATCCCACATCTACTTTTACCTCTACGCTCTTGGTAGGCCTTGTAGTCTAGGTTATGATGTCCTCATGTGGTCTTGAAGCTCGACAAGTTTATAACACCTATGACTATAGATTTATGGATCAAATCTTTACTCCTTCAAGTATAATTTCCATTTTAGAGATTTGAAAAAACTTTGACACATACAAAGATATTTTTTATGTGGCACTAAGTGATACTCAAGTAACTTGAACATCTGATCCCACCTATGTGGATTCTATTATCAACAATAAGAAATGGACAAAAGAACATATTTATTTTGAGAGAGATGTACTTCCACCTCAGAAAATCATAGACCTAAACCTACCTCTCTATATTTATTTATGAATGAATGATGTAGCTGTCAAATGAGTTCTAGTTAATAATGGATTAGGGTTGAACATATGCAACATTTATTTTCTATGTTATCTTGACATCCATGCTATATATTTGGATCCTTCTGATATGAGCATCTAGGAGTTTGAAAACATTCCAAAAAAATGTTTGGGTCAAATCACATTAAAACTTACCCTCAAACCCTAAACAATACCTAAAACATGCCAAGTTATGCCAAATGATCTCAATTATAATAACTTGCTTGGTAGACTATGGATCCATGCTATGCATGTGGTTCCATCGATGTTACATGCATGTCTAAAAACTATCTACAAAGTCCATGTATATACATGCCCTATGGATAAATAACCATTTAAGTATTTTCAACATATTGAGACTTCACATAGCTATATTTCATACATGGATTTTGTTACTACACCACCCTAGGATATAATTCAAAAGATGCATATAACTCCACCATATATTTATAGTTATACAAAAATAAATTTAATTCATTTTTCATACTATGATATTTTTAGAAAATGGGTTACACGATTCAAGGCCTTGGTAAACATGAACAAGTAAATCTAAATCCCATTGAAGCATATGATCAACAGTGCAAACAAGGACTTGGATATAGAAATGATACATCTCATACCATATACTCTCACAATGCCTCTCAACACATCACATTTCATCCACATGTTCCATGAGTAGTTGATAAAGTGAACCATGTTTATACACTTTTAGTCATATACCCTGACCTCATTGATGATATAGTTTCACCATATCTACTCATTCTTGATGAGTTCGCCAATGATGAAGCTCTCTTAGAATTTTTGGGTGTATGCAAGGATATCCCTTCCTTCTATCATAATAACATTATTCCTCATTCCACAAGTGCTTAGGGATACTTTGGTAAGTGTTTAGATGATTTGAATCATATTTTACTTGACACAAATGATATAATCCCTACATCACCATATACTAGATAGATCTACATTTCTTAATAAAGAGATAGCCAAATTTAATTATTGTACCAAAACCAATCCTTGTATCATACTTTTGGCTTATGCATTACATAAATCATAAGATGCTGATATTCATCAAATTTTAATTGATTTTCATGAAGTATTTGCATGGGCTTATTATGATATGCCTAGCATTGATCCATCAATCTCAGTCCATAGAATTAAATTATATCCTGATGTCAAACTAGTAAAGAAAAAGATTTAAGAAAAGCATCCTAAAGTGGCTCTCCTTGTTAAAGTTGAAATCTAATGGTTGTTAGATGTTGGTTTCATTAGATTAGTTTCCCATCCATAGTGGGTTTCCAATATAGTTCTCGTTGTCAAACCTAATGGACAAATCTAATGTTGTTGTGACTCTAAAGACCTCAACAAAGCATGTCTTAAAGATCCCTTCCATTTACCAAACATTGATATGATAGTTGATCCCATAACCAACTATGATTTTCTCTCCTTTATGGATGGTTTTTTTGGGTATAATCAAATAAATATAGTAAAAAAAGATCAAGAAAAGACTTCCTTCACAACACTATGGGCACCTTTTTCTATATAGTCATGCCATTCAGATTAAAGAATGTTGGTGTAACTTACTAATGGATTATGATGCATAAGTTTCATGACCTAATTCATAATACAGTAGAAGATTATGTCGATGATTTGTTGGTAAAACAAAAAAATAAAAATATCATGCAATTGATTTATGACAAATCTTTGAAAGACTAAAAAAATAAAACATTTGAATCAACCTTAATAAATGAGTATTTAGAATTTCCTTAGGGAAATGATTAGGATTAATTATACCACAATGAGGAATATAAGTTGAGCTTAAGAATGTCAAAAAAATCATGGATATGCCTCTTACTAATTTGAAATAACTTTGGTCCCTTTAGGGGAATATTTAGGTAGTTTATTGATTCATGACATAACTCACAGATAAAACCCAATCATTCACTAGATTACTTAAAAAGGATGTGTAATTCAAGTGGGATGTCACATGTCAAGATAAATTCAATACACTTAGAAATACTTGCTCAATCCTCCCATCTTGGTTCCACTTATACATGGTAAAACACTCTTACTTTACCTTTTTGTCATAAATTATACACTAGGAACACTACTAACACAATATGATGACTAACATAAAGAAAGAGTAATTTACTACATCATGTTGGAGGTTTGTTGATGATGTCTCCAAGGTGACCAAGGATGTTGATGAGCTATCATGTGTGCTAGAATGACAATGACAAATTGTGATTCAGTATTCTTACATAGTTCTTCAATGTTTAACTTAGATAGGTAGATGATGGATGATATTGATGGTCTGCACATGTTGTAGAGACTCTATGGGGTGTTATGAGTTCTTCGAGTTCTACAGAAGTGAAAGGAATTCATCAGAGAAGTCATATAAAGATCTAAGTTCAATTATTAATCTTGATAAATAAGGATGAGTGAGCAAATTGATATTATTAATCATGTCATTTGATGTCTTAGGTTGTCATTGATGTTAAAGAGAGCATGTGGTACTAGTGCATGAAAGATAAAAAAGTTGTGTTTGATAGCTTGGAGATTATATGGCATATGTGTAGATTAGTAAGGACAAATAAGACATTTTGAGGCATATATAAATGCCTTGGTAAATTTATAGTGTGTCATTTGATTATTTGGAAAGAGAAACATGCATCTTTTAGCTTAATAGAATCCAGACCATCATTACACGTCATGTAATATGAGTGATCCATCAAGTTTGTACATTTTGTGAAAGTAGTCAAAAAGTAAAAATTGGTAAAATATTTTCATGGAGATGTATAAAATTCCAATAAGGTAATCTGAAGATTTGGAGTCTTGAAGTGTTTTCTAATTCAAGATATAAACCTTCAAAGTTGCTCTAGCAGACTATGATGGACTAGAGATTGTCAAGTTTAACTACATTAAAGTCTAGGGTCAAATAGTAAAGATAGATATAACAAAGCATGTTATCTAGTTATATAGTAATCCAATGGTACATACTAAGTCTATATGTGAAAGGATAATCAAAAGGCACATGGGGCTGTCAAGTGGCGGAAGTTCATTGGAGACTGACTATAGGGTACATAGAGGGCACATAGGGCTGCCAATTGGCTTGATCTCAGAAGCGAGGATCGAAGATCAATGGTGAGATATGCAAGAAAAATACCAAGATAATTCCAAGTATATTTATATATAATGTTTGAGTAAGCTATATGAGGACATGAGATGAAGACACGTGTCTACAATATTTGCATTTACCACTGACCGTTGGTATTTGAAATTAACAAAGGAAAAACCTGTGCTGAGTATTTTGCTTATATATTTTGATCTAAGACAAATTTATTGATGGTGTAAAAAAAAAATTTGAAGAGGAAATCAAGGTTCATATATATAAGTGAGTTATAATATTTTAATATTCTTAAAATTTTAGATATTGAGCTCCAAATTTGACTATGTTTAACCATGTTTTGTAAGTGACTAGAGAAGGATATTTGAGTTGTGATTAATAGTATTTTGATGTTTAAAAATGAGATATATATTGGAGAGTGTTATATAATACATGAGGAACATTTTTGTGAATTTTTTAGGTTTGACCAATCCATATTTAGTATGAATAAAGGCTTAGAAGTTGACTATGTTTATTGAATACATTGGTAGTTTGAGTGACCATCTTGTAGAGGTAAGTTAAAGATGTTTTGAGTAGATTAAAGGAATGAAATGAGTATGGATATGTTTTCTAAGTCTCAAATAATTATAATAAGTCATTGTTTTTCATAAAATGCTCCTAATTAGATATGGAGAGTCAAAATAACTTGACTTTATTTTGACTATATATGATCAGTCTAAGTGGTCAATTTGAGAGACTTGTTTTGAGTGTTTAGAGCCTATGTTGAAGTGTATAAGGAATGTGGAAGTGCTACATAGGTCATAAAGGTTTCATCCATGTGATATAATTATATGTATATGTGAAATATTTGAGTAGCTGCTTCAGAAGTTTGAGACTAAGTTTTTTGTGTTTAAAGGTATAAAGAGTGAGGAGACCTAATTGGTAGGTTCAAGTATTGAGTTGGTGTTATAGGTGTAATGGAACCATGAGGGAATGATAAAGGGCATATTGTATATATGTTTGATATGTTCTAAGCATTGGTGTAAGCTGAAGGTGGTCCAAGAGGTTGAAAGGGTAATGTGTAGATGTGAAGGCCTAATTGTTTTAGGTCTCATTAAGTCATAATGGAGGATTTGAGTCTTAAGGACTATGGAAAACCTATGGAGTGGAGTGTTTCACACATTTAATGTGTGTGGAGAACTATTTAAAGTATAATATAAGTATGGTAAACATCTTGTCTGACCAAGAAAGTGGTATAATTACAAAGCATATTTGGGCTTTTTTAGATGTTTTGAAAGTGTGTAGATGATCAAAATATTTGTGAAGGATATGAGAGCCATGTGGATGTATTGCGAGCAAGATCAGAGTGATGATTGCATGTATGACCTTGTGGTCATAATTCTAATATTAAATTTATAGGTTTGATGGATGAGAACAAGCGAAGGTGTGTAGATTGATCTAAAAGGTGGTTTTAGATGCCTTGCTTGTGTGTGAAGGTTTGAATGAGTGAAGAGGATTGAAGGAGGTTTTTTAATGGTTTATCCATTAGATTGAGAATCAATTAAAGTTATATAGTTTTTGATTTCATATATGTTGTGTTGGTACTTAACATCTTACAGAAAATAGTGCTTATCATCTATAGGGGTTGGTGCTCCTTTTGAAATGGGTACTTCACTAAAGTCTCATGTTTGTAATCATCTTATAAGATAAGTAGTCCATGTGTTTGTAGGTTTGAGAGTGGGTTTTCTCCCCCAAGAGGGTTTCCCAAATAGATCTTATGTTATCTTGCTTATCTTTCATGTTCATTGCTATGAGTGGGTTATTTGATTCTTGATTGATTATTTGATTCTTGATTGCTTATGGTGTATGAATAAAGGTTTGAGGGATTTAGATTGAAGTTTTGAAATATTTTGATTCACTGATTCACCCCCTCTCAATGATTGCACCTCTAACAATTGGTATTAGAACATGAACTTTTGTATAAGTTTAACCACTTGAAGGTAATTTTAGGTTAAATGACAAGTTCTCAAGTTTTATCTATTAATAAATCTCCATTTTTCAATGGATCAAATTGTTGGGTGTGAACCTTGATTATTTTCCAAGATCAGAGGTTAAAATTTTGATGTTTTTTTAGCTAGGTTTTGGATCCCATTCTTTGTATCCAGGATGGAAATTGGGGTTACAAGGGGGGATTCACCCCCCTTGCATGGTTAGGGGGATGACCCCCTCGATGGGGGTTTTGAGGGACACGTGCCTTGGTGGGGGTTTGGGGGCAATAAACTTGAAGGGAAAATTTTATTAAAATTACCTTGTAAAATCATAATTTCATGGTCAATATGGGTCACTGAGTATAGGTTTCTAGATTTGATGATAGAGGTTATGTTTAGGTGTTTTTCCACCCTAAAAGTGAATTGAGATATGGATGAGAGGTAAGAGAAGATTATTGTACATAGAGAGGAGGTAGAGAAGGTAGAGAGGCGTAATGGGTTTTGTTGCAGGATTTGCTTCTCCCTTGTATTGTTGGAAATAATATACTGGACAAGTTTAGTGGATGTAGCCCATCTTGAGTGAAACATGTTAAATATGGTGTCTCCTATTTTGTTCATATTTATGATTATTTTCTATATGTTTGATTGATTCATTTCATAGTTATCTTGTATGTGATTTGGGGATAAATCTATGTTTTATTTTATCCTAATAGTGGTATCAAAGAAAAGGTTTTGTTTACATAATTTTAAATCATAGGAAGAAAAAGGTTTCACCTCAAGTGGGAGTTATGATGGATGAAAATAAATATAATGTGCAGAAGTTCAATGGATAAAACTTTAGATTGTGGAAGATGTAGATGGAGGATTACCTTTACCAGAAGGACCTATATTTTTCATTAGGAGGGCAAGCCAAGAAGCCTTTGACAATGTTAGATGAAGCTTGAGAAATATTAGATCAGAAATCCCTTGGAACCATATAGTTGTGCCTTGCATCTTCTATAGCATTCAACATATCACAATAAAAGACAAAAATATGTCTTATGAGCACATTAGACAAGTTATATGAAAACCCTCTGCCTCAAATAAAATATTTCTGATTAAAAAATTATTCAATATGAAAATGTCTAAAAATGGTTTAGTACCAGATCATTTAAATGAGTTTAACATGGTTAATAATTAGTTACATTCCATAAATATTTAATTTGATGATGAAGTTAGCGCTCTTCTCATTCATTGTTCCTTGCCTAAAAGCTAGAATAGTTTGGTAATGGCAGTAAGGAACTCTGTGCCTAATAATGCTAAACTAAAGTTTGAAGATGTGGTGGGTGTTATCCTAAGTGAGAAAATGTTAAGGAAAAGTATAGGTGAAACATACATATCTATAAATACATTAACAGTGAAGAAAAGAGGAAGGCAAAAGAATAGAGGAAGAGCAAACTATGGAAAATCAAAGGAGGTGCAAGATCTAAATCAAGAGGCAAGATGGAATGTTGAATTTGTGGTAAGCTAGGACACACAAATAAATATTGTTGGTTTTGAAAGGATAAATCAGGTAAGAACCAACAAGAAGGTAATAGAGAAGCAAATGTAATAGAGTATGTACTAGAAGATGATTTTATACTTTTTTTGGATAATATTGTTGAATCTTGGGTTTTAGATTCAGGTGTTTCTTTTCATGTTACCCTCATATACATTATTTTATAGATTACATTCAAGGTAATTATGGGAATGTTTACCTTGGTGATGATGAACCCTAAAATATTATTGGAAAAGGAAGTTTTTAGGTTAAATTATAGAATGGAAAAACTTGGGTGTGTTAAGCATGGGATATACTAAGAGGGGGGTGAATCAGTATATTATATATCTTATAAAATTTCCCTTAATAAAATTCCACTTTAACATACATTCAAGATATGCAATAAAATTGAAATAATAAACACCACACAAGATAGAGAGAGACACTAGATTTAACGTGGAAACCTGATGTGAGAAAAACCATGGAGAAAAATCTCAAGTATATGAATGAACACCAAATCAAACTAAAATATTTGTAAGAACCAACTTGCAGGAGCACTAACCCCTTTGTTGAGCACCACCCTCTTTACTGAGCACCAACCCATAGGAGCAATAACCCCTTTGTTGAGCACTAACACAACAACTATTCGTGAGCACCAACCCACATGAGCACCAACCCCTTTTGTGTATACCACACAACTATCTTTCAATGGTGCTATCTCAACAAATGATAGTTCATTACAATATCTCTTTCCTCTCTCTCCTTTACTCTTCTAAGCTAGACATAACAAATACAAATCATACTCTTTCTCTCACTACTCTTGTAAGCTAGATATTACTATCTCAAATCAAACTCTATCTCACACATTATAAATGGCTTCTCAAGCCTTTATTTATAGCTTTCCAAATGACCTTTGGCCTTCCCCCTTTGTGACCCTTCAATCCTCATGAAAAATGGCACCAAACTTGCATGACCCTTCGTATCCTTGCATTTGAAAATTCATGTGGTGACCCTTCATAAGCAAAAGCATCCTTTCCTCTTTTGTCTTTATCTTGGTGAATTTTCATATTCCTCAAAGTTTCCCTTCATGAGAAATTGTGCCCTTCCTCTTTTGGCTTCACTTGGCGACTCTTGGAATTCCCCAAGATGACTCTTCATGGGAAAATGTGTCCCATTCTTCTTTTGTCTCTACCTTGTGGCTCTTTGACTTCTCCATGGGCCCTTATTTTATCTTATATGCAACCAAAAATATATTCATTAATATTGAATAAATATTAACACACATTAGCTTATTACATTCATCATTAAATGTAATGGGGCCTTTATCACCAATAATGCAAGACCTTTGACATCAATGACAATATTTCCAGCAATTTCTCCCTTTGTCATTGATGGAAACCTCAATCATAAAATTGCCACATCTTGTAACCTACACATACTATCATCTAAAAACATACAGTAACTCCCCCTTACTATAGTAGCCTATACCTATTCCTACACCTGTACTTAAACCTATTATTCTCCCCCTTTGACATTAATGGCAAAGGGACAGCCTAGAGCTAACACTTTGCTCCCCCTCAACTAATGCTAAACCTCAATGGTAGGAAGTAATAGAAATTACTCCCAACTCCTCTTACATATCTTTGAATGTGTCCTTTGATCGTGCCTTTGAGAAGATATCTAATAATACATATAAATTGTTGCCTATCCTTTGAACATCTGCAATCAACTCATTTGAATCTTTTCTTATAATCTCAAAATCTTCTACATAAAAATTTAAAGTGTATCCCTAATCACATATTTGACTTACACTTAATAGATTATTGTTAAGACCTTTTACATACAAAACATTCTTAGTCTTGGTTCTACCATTATCCAAACTAACAGTACCTTTTTTTGGCTATCTTGGTAGTGGTTTTATCTCCAAATTTCACTGTGCCACCATTGATATTTTTAGAGTTATGAACTTAATCTTATCTCCTATCATATGCCTTAAACATATACTATCAATGAACCATGGCTGATCTTCATTTTTTATATGCAAAGCTGTCTGTATCAACATAGAATCTTCAGGTTGTTTCTTCTACCATGAACATGTCTAAACCTTCTTTTTGATGATTGGAGCCTTGAAACTCTAGTCCTTCTTGACTAAATCAAACACCCTTCTATAGTACCGAGCTATGTGTCTAAAGTTTTTATATTTGTAACATATTATGGCCTCTTTACCAAATCTTGATAGAGGAGAAAACGAGTTGTAGCTTCTACTTGACTCTACATGACTTTCCTTCTCCTTATTTCTAAAACTGTTAGCTCTTTTTCACCATTCTAATTTTTTATGACCATATCCATTACATTAAAAATAGTAACCATAAAAATAAGACCTGTCTGTATATCTCTAACCTGATTGCCTTTTGTAGTTTTGTTTTGTCTAGCCTTCTTTATTTGAAATGTCCTCTGTATTCTTCACTTCTTCCCTTTTTGTTTCCTCTTTTATAAGAGCTTCAACATAGATATTTTTATTTTCAAATCTGATACCTATCTTATCTAAATTTTCATTTTGGATTTCTAATATCTTATTAATCATGTTATTTTTATCCTCAAATTTTGAATCACTAACTACTTTATCATTGACTGCTTTCTCAATATCTTATTTTAAAGAGGCAATTTCAATAACATACCTTTCACATTCTTTTCTTACTTTTTGCAACTGTGATGTTAGATATTTTTCATTATTTTTAGCTTCTTCAACATGTGCTATTATATTATCAATTATTTCCTTTGACTCCTTTTCATTTTTCTCAATCTAGCGCTTTAATCTTTGATTCTTTTTCTCAACAGCTTCTAACTCTTCTAAGGCACAAATGAGTTCTCCTTCCAGATTCACTTTGGCTTCATCCTCTTCTTCTTCTTGATCATCTATACTTTTGCTTATAGAGGCATATTCATGTATGGCCATGAATATAATCTCTTCTTCTTCTGAATCACTGACTCCACTATCTTTGATTGAGCTAGGATCTTTAGAATATAGGCTCTTCTTCTTGAATCCCTTCTTGAATTTACCTTTGAAATTCTTATTGTATGTAGACTTTCCTTCTTAATTATCATAATTACCCTTATTTGGGAATTTATCTAAAAAATTTCCAATCTTTCCACAATTAAAATATTTAAAATGTAATTTTCCTTGATATTTATCTGTTCCCCTTTTTGGCTTGCGAATGAAAAGAGCTCTGTTGTCATCTTCATCATCACTGGAACTATCACTTGATTATTGAATCTTAGCTTTCTCTTTCTTTTATGCCTTGAAAGCCATTTCTCTCTTTGAGGGTTTATCTTGTTCAGTCCACATCTCATATGCCGTGAGTATACCATGAAGCTCATCCATCTTTAGCTTGGCTAAATTCTTCATCTCCTCGATTGCCAAAACCTTTACATCATATCTCATTGGTAGAGATCTCAAAAAAATTTGTACCACCATTGAATCTTTCAATGTTTCTCTAAGACCTTGAATCTAATTTACTATTTTATCAACTCACAAAAGATAACTTGCTATATTTTCTTCTTCTTCCATCTTCAAACTTTCAAACTGTCTTCTAAAAGTCTGAAGCTTAGCTTGCTGAACCTTTCCATCACCTTTGTAAATATTCTCAAGTTTTAACCAAGTTTCATGAGTATATTTACATTGCATAACTTTAACAAATTTAGATTCACATAAACCACATAGAATGGTATTTAAAGCTTTAGCATTTCATTCACTTGCCTTCTTTTCTTCTAGAGTAATTACAAGTGTCTGTGGCTCTTCATATTCCTCCACCACTACTTGCCATATGTTGAATCCAAGGGAAATAAAATAAGTCTTCATTATTATGCTCCAAAAATCATAATTCATCCCATCAAACAAAGGTGCCTTATTTGTATAAAATCCTTCATGTGATCTAGCCTTCATGCTTTCTCAATCTACCTTCAAGTTGTTAAACTTTTTCAAAAAGAACCTGCTCTGATACCAATTGTTAAGCACATGATATAATAATATGGGGGGTGAATTAGTATATTATAAATCTTATAAAATTTCTTTTAATCAAATTCCACTTTAACACACATTCAAGATATGCAATAAAACTGAAATAATAAACACCACACAAGATAGAGAGACACCAAATTTAACATGGAAACCCAATGTGGGAAAAAACATGGAGAATAATATCAAGTATATGAATGAGCACCAAATCAAACTAAAATATTCACAATAACAAACTTTCAGGAGCACCAACCCCTTTGTTGAGCACCAACACAACAACTATTTATGAGCACCAACCCACAGGAACACCAATCCCTTTGTTGAGCACCAACACATCAATAATTTATGAGTACCAACCCATATGATCACCAACCCCTTTACTGATCACCAACATAGTAATAATTCATGAGCACCAACCCACAGGAGCACCAACCCCTTTGTTGAGCACCAACATAGTAACTATTCATGAGCACCAACCCACAAGAAAACCAACCCCTTTTATGTATACCACACAACTATCTCTCAATGTTTCTATCTCAACAAATGATATTTCATTACAATATCTCTTTCCTCTCTCTCCTATACTCTTCTAAGCTAGATATAATAAATACAAATCATACTCTTTCTCTCACTGCTCTTCTAAGCTAGATATTACTATCTCAAATCAAACTCTATCTCACACATTACAAATGGCTTCTCAAGCCTTTATTTATAGATTTCAAAATTACCTTTGGCCTTCCCCCTTTATGATCCTTCAATCCTCATGGAAAATGACACCAAACTTGCATGCCCCTTAATATCCTTGCATTTGAAAAGTCATGTGGTGACCCTTCATAAGCAACAACGTCCTTTCCTCTTTTGTCTTTATCTTGGTGACTTTTCATATTCCTCAAAGTGTCCTTTCATGAGAAATTGTTCCCTTCCTCTTTTTTCTTCACTTGGTGACTCTTGGAATTCCCCAAGATGACTTTTCATGGGAAAATGCATCCCATTCTTCTTTTCTCTTTACCCTGTGACTCTTTGACTTCTCCATGGGCCCTTCTTTTGTCTTATATGCAACCAAAAATATATCCATTAATATTAAACAAATATTAATACACATTAGCTTATTACAAACATCATTAAATGCAATGGGGCCTTTATCACCAATAATGCTATACCTTTGACATCAATGATAATATTTCCAATAGTGTGCTAAAGGATGTCAGGCATGTTATGAGCTTGAGGAGAAATTTGATCTCTATAGGGCAAATAGGTAGTGAGGTTTGGATGGTCATATTTATAGTTGAATCATAGAAGGTTACAAAGGGTTCCTTAGTGGTTTCAAAAAGTAAGAAAGTAGGCACTTTATATTTTTATAAAGATAGTGTTAATTCATCTTGTCCTATAGCTGCTAAAGGTAAAGATGTAGCTTTGTGGCATTACATAATTGGCCACATGAGTGAAAATGGAATGAAGACCCTACATGCAAAAGATAAACTACTAGGTCTGAAATAATTAGATCTAGACTTTTTTTAGCACTATGTATATGGAAAACAAAAAAATGTGAGGTTTCTCAGGGTTGGACCAACCAGGAAGGAGAAAAAATTAGAGCTTGTGCATACAGATGTATGGGGACCAGCTCAGGTATCTTAACTTTGTGGTTCAAATTATTACATTACCTTTATTGATGATGTAACTATGAAGGTTTGGGTATAATTTATAAAAAGGAAGTTTAATTTTTTTGATACATTTAAGAAATAGAAAGCTTTAGTTGAAAATGAAATAGGTTTAAAAATAAAATGTCTCAGATCAGATAATAGAAGTGAGTATTATAGTAATTACTGTAACAATTACTATTCAGAAAGTGGAATTCATAGATAGAAAATAGTTATAAGAACACCATAATAGAATGGTGTGTTAAAAAGAATGAACATGACTATTATGGAGCGTGCTAGATGCATGAGATTACATGCAAGTTTGCCTTTACATTTTTTAGTAGATGTTATCACTATTGTAGTTTATCTGATAAATAGAGGACCTTCAAGTGCTTTGGATGGTGGAATACTAGAGGAGGCATGGACTGAAAGGAAGGTAGATTATTCTTTTCTAATATTTTTTGGTTGTGAGAAATTTTATTATATTGATAAAGATCATAGGAATAAGTTAGAAGCTAAGTCTAAAAATTGCATATTTATTAGTTATGGAACTGATGATTATGGATTACAATTGTGGAATCCAAAAGATAAGAAAATAATCATGAGTAGAGATGTTGTGTTCCATGAAAAGTCATGTATAGGGACCAATTGCAGGAAAAGAAGAAAGAAGAATCTAAAAGGGAATATACAATATTAGAAGACATTATAGAAAAACATGTGCCAAAAGTTCCTAACAAAAATGTGCAACAAGAATAGGTACCTCAAACCCCTATTAAAATATTTGCAAGAGTAATTATACCACATAATCATTTTTATCCTTCTTTATATTATTTATTACTTATTGATGGTAGTGAGCTAGACAGTTATGAAGTAGTGTAGATTGTTGCCAAGGATAAGTGAGAGCAAGCTATGGATGAGGAGTATGATGTTCTAATGGTAGTGGAGCTTCCCAAAGGAAAGAAGGCATTACAAATTAAGTGGATATACATGATAAAGTAGGGTAATGAAGGTAAACAAATTCAAGGCTAGAATGATGGTTAAAGGTTTTGCACAAAAGAAAGGTATAGAATTTGATAAAATATTTTCTCCATTAGTTAAAATGACTTCTATAAGAGTTGTTTTAAGTTTGGTAGCAATAGAAGATTTTCACCTTGAACAATTAGATGTGAAGATTGCATTCCTTCATGGTGACTTGGAGGAGGAAATATATATGGAGTAGTGATAGGGATGCAAAGTCAAAGGCAAGGAGAGAATGGTGTATAGGTTGAAGAAGAGTTTTTATAGCCTAAAACAAGCTCCAAGATAGTGGTATTTGAAATTTGATAGTTTTATGATAGAACAAAGTTATTTTAGATGTCATTTAAACCATTGTGTATATTTTAAAAGTTTTGAAAATGGTAGCTACATTATTTTGATTTTATATGTAGATGATATGCTTGGAGTTGGTTCTAAAATGCACAATATTATTGTACTCAAGAAATAATTAAGTGATAGCTTTTCTATAAAAGATCTAGGTGTAGCTAAATAGATCCTTGGTATGAGGATAACTAGAGATAGAATAGGAAGCTATAATTATCAAAATGAGAGTACATCATAAAAGTGTTGGAAAGATTTAATATGTAGGATGAAAAATAAGTTGGGACACCTTTGGTTACACACTTTAAATTAACAAAGGAATAATGTCCTAAAACACAAGAAGAAAATAACCTGATGTCTAAAATTCCATACTCATCAGTAGTTAGAAGTTTAATGTATGTAATGGTGTATACGAGGCTAGACATTGCACATGCAATGGGAGTAGTGAGTAGGTTCATGAGTGATCTAGGAAAGGAACATTGGAAGGTAGTAAAATGGATCCTTCCCTACTTAAGAAGGACCATAGATACAATGCTAAGATATGGTGGATCAAATGTGACATTATAGGGATATGTTGACTCAGATATGGTAGGTGACTTGGATGGTAGAAGAAGCACAATAGGGTATGTGTTTATAGTAGGTGATACAATAGTTAGTTGGGTATCATGGTCACATAAGGTTGTGGCACTTTCAACCATAGAGGTTGAGTATGTTATTGCTATAGAATCAAGCAAAGAAATAATTTGGTTACAGAGGTTGATGAAAGAATTGGGACATAGTCAAGAAATATGTACTCTATATAGTGACAATCAAAGTAAAATCCATCTAGCTAAAGACTTAGCTTTTCACTCCAAAATAAAACATATTTAGTTGTAGTATCATTTTATTAGTTCAGTCATAGAGGAAGAGCAACTAAAATTGGATAAAATACATACCAAGAAAAATCTTATAGATATGATGACCAAGGTAGTTTCAAGAGAGAAGTTGAAGATTTGTTCAGCATCAATTAATCTTCATGGATGATAATTAAATTAATAAACTTGTCTAGGTCCAGATACTATAGTGGATGTAGTAGAAATGGAGTTGTTGCAATCAGTCTCCAAGTACGAGATTTTTGGGTGTGGAGCTTGAATGTCTTCCAAGATTAGAGGTTAAAATTATGATATTTTTTGATTGGGTTTTTGTTCCCATTCTTTGTATCCATGATGGAAATGGGGGTTCCAAGGGGGGATTAATCCCCCTTGCAGGGTTCAATTGGGATGACCCCCCCTAACAGGGGGTCTGGGGGTTTGTGCACCCCAATGGGGTTTGGGGGAAACAACCCCAAAGGGAAAATTTTATTAAAATTGCCTTATAAAATTGTAATTTTGTAGTCAATTAGGGCCATTGATTATAGGTTTTCAAATATGATGGTAGAGGTTATGTTTAAATGTTTTTCCACCCTAAAAGTGAATTAAGATATGGTTGATAGGTAAGAGAATATCATTGTACATAGAGAGGAGGCAAAGAAGGTAGAAAGGTGTAACAAGTTTTGTTATAGGATTTGTTTCTCCCTTGTATTTCTGTAGATAATATATGGACAAGTTTGGTAGATGTATCCCATCTTGGCTGAACCATGTTAAATATGGTGTCTCCTATTTTGTGTATGTTTATGATTATTTTTTGTATGTTTGATTGATTCATTTCATAGTTTCTCTTGTATGTGATTTGGGGATAAATCTGTGTTTTATTTTATCCTAACACCAATTATGATTTTTGGAGTGTAATAATGAGGACCTACATCATGTCTTTGGGTTTGACACTTGGAAATTTATTTTGGATGGTTATTCCATGCTATCTACTCCTCCAACTAGTGCTATAGACAAATATCTAAGTGAGAACAATTTCAAAGCTATGAATGCTATCATTTTTGGTTTTTTAGAGGCTAATTTTACCAAGGTAATCCATTGCAAGTTTGATAAGGAGATTTGGGACAAATTTCAGCTCATCTATGAAGGATATTCAAAAGTAAAATTCATCAAACTACAAACCTACTAAAGGCAATTTGAAAGTCTCAAAATGAAAGAAGAGGATATTGTGGCTTCCTATCTTCTAAGAGTTGATGAGGTAGTCAACATGATCAAAGGCATGGAAGAGGTTATTGAAGAAGGCATTGTATTGAAAAAGGTATTAAGGTTTCTCACTTTCAAATTTGATTCAGAAGTTTTTGCTATAGAAGAAAGTCATGATCTCACCAAAATGAAGATGGATGAATTGCATGGCATTCTTTTTACCTATGAGATGAGAGTTAATGAGGACAAACCACCAAAGAAAGGCACAAATTTCAATGCATAAAATAAGTTAAAGAAGAAGTTCCAAGGTAAGAAGGTCAAGGTTGATGAGATTTCCAATATTGATAATGATAAACTAATAGCTCTATTACCAAAAACATTTAAAATAGTTTTAGGCAAGTTTAAGGGTAAACTTCCCTTCAAATTTTTCAATTTTGGAGAGATAGGTAACTTTACCAACAAGTCTCCTCATAAGAATAATAATGAAGAACATGAAGAAGATCATGATAATGAGAAGAATAAATTCAGGTCTGATAAGAGCAAGAATAATTTCAAAAGGTATAATGGCTAAAAGAAGTTTTACAAAGACGAGGAGTATCTACACCAAGGGATATTGTAGCTCATCTGATGAGAATGATGGTAGTGATTCTAAGAATGATCATGAAGATTATGGTCCTGCTGAAGATGAATCTCTCTTCATGGTTGAAGAAGGTAGATTCTCATATCAAGAAGAATCTACATGGTTTGGAGGTGGTTTAGGTGATACAAATGATGAAGAAGATAAGGTAAACTATGAGACTGATCTGATGAATGCCCTTGAAGATATAAAGATTGAGAAGAAAACCAAGAAGTTAAAGTCTCAAATAAAGGACCATGAGGTACAATTTAGTGTGTTTGAGATAAGAATAGATAAAGAATTCAAGGAGTATAAAAATTTAGTCAATATTCTTAATGATCACTTAGAGACTATGAATGCAAACTTGAAGGCCAAAGAAGTTGAATGAAAAAGGTATGTAACTAATATTGGTTCTTTAAGATATGAGTTGAAAAAGAGTTCAATTAAAGTGAAGTCATTTGTGAAGTTTGGAAAGGGATCAATTGATCTAGATAACATTCTGAGTAGTCAAAAATATACAAGTGATAGAACTGGTCTTAGATACATAAAAGAATAAAATAATACTACTCATGATGACTTGAAGACTTTTGTGAAAAAAACAATTAGACTTTGATGATCAAAAATTAGTCAAGAAATGAAGTTGCTAACAAAAGGAAGACAAGTAAAAGTAGATAACCAAATTCAGTGAGGTATGCAAACTCTTATGGTTACTGCTACACTTATAATCAATTCAGTCATAAGACTAGAGAATGTAGTAGACCTTCTAGGAATGAATTTGCTTGGAAATATAAATGGAATCATCAATCAAGTGTTGTGAGTCAAAGTGAGTGCTATAGTTGTCATGACATAGGATACATTACAAAATTTTATCCTAACAAGGTAATATAAGCTGAGTTTCCATCAAAAAGAGTGGTTTGATACAATGGTCTAGGAATCGATCACATTGATAAGGTCTATAAACAAAGGACATCAATTTAGAATAAGTCATTTTAGGTTCCTAAAATATAAGCTAGAAGGCAAGATAAAATATGGAAACCAAAAGTGGAAAGTATATGCCATGATCAATCTATAGGTCCAAGTGGACTATTTTCCATGGAAGAAGGTGCTACACAGGTTGAAAAATACCAAGGGTACTCATTATCTACTCATGTTAAGAATAAAGAAACAAATTTCACTAACAATACCAAAGTATTTGAAACTTTTCTAAAGGTATCTTTAAACTTAAGTAAATAAACTAATTTTATTGATCAAGTTTCCTATAAAGAATATTAGTTGACAATGTCAAGTTTTGATGCTTTGAAATACGAGACTGATACTTCAAGTGAAAAGGTATGCCAAGAATCTTTATTTTCTCCATGTATTGTCAATACCATCCTATAAGAAAAGGAAAGTGATAAATAAGATAAAAAATTTGATTTAGTCAAGCAAAAGAAGAAGAAGAATCATCAGTTCAAGTTGTCCAACAAGGAGAGAGAATATGAGGAGTTGTCGGCAACTCCTAGTTTCACATTATTTTAGGACATTGTGGGTTAGGGGTGTCTCTATCTAAGCTTCAATTAGACAATTTTTAGTAAGAATAATCATGGTGGATTATATTTGAGTTTTTCATTGATGTTGTAGGATAAGAAAGGTCATGAGAAGATGTGTTGGCTTACTATGAAAGGACATGAAGAAGTTCAGTGATCTAAAGGATGATCTAGTTAGTCAAATGGTGAAGAATGAAGCTATGTATGCAAGGCCTATAAGCAAGGAATAAATGTATAGAGGTGTCCAATCAAGGATGGTGAGCTGTCAAAATGTTCTATTTTCATAGAAAGACTGAAGGTAGGGTTGATATGGAGTATGAGGAGAATGTGTTTTCATATTGTTGGTATCATGAATAAGGTCTTAGAGTTTTGTATATGACAAGTTGTGTATATCATAGAGTTTATAGTATTTTGAAAATGAGATAGTTCCATGAGAATGCTTTGAAAAAGTTCTAAACCATGATGTCTTGTAGAGGATAAAGGGCAATTGTTTTGAGATCCATATGAGAGTTATTTATGTCTTCTTCAGTTATTTAAGTTGATATAATGAATATATAAGATATATTGGTGGTTTCATAAGGCTATTGACTGAGTGTGAATAGTGTTTAAGAGTTATTTCTAGATCTAGTTTATTTAGAAGTATTTTTTAAGATATCATGATCAATGTGGAGTGTGGAGTTAGTGGGGCTAACTTAGATAGTTTGAAATGCTTGAAGAGTTATGCATGATGTGAGGGGGAGCATATGTGAGATGTTCTAGTCATGGTGGAGATATGAAGAAGTTTTCTATAGATGTGAACTCAAGAAAGTTGATATGATGAATTAATCAAACCAAATTAGGTGCTTTGATAATGTATTGAATCCTGATGAATAAACAATAGGGGAGATTTTAAATGATCAGGTCTTAGGATCAAAGGACTATGTAGTATAATTTGAGAGAGAAGTTATGAAGGTAATTATATTGTTTCATCATTGTTAGAAATGGTTTGAAGATGATTAGAAGGGTGTCTAAGCTTAGGTGACTTAGGGGGAGTCCATTTTAATGTTTTCAAGGTAAGTTCATGCAATTTTGGATGTTCATGTATGTTTTGTCTTCATAGAAGCTTGTATGATCAAAGAAGAGTGTAGTCATGGAGCATGTTTGAGAAGCTCAAGGTAAGAAGAGGTATTCATAATGTTAGGGGGATTTTGTATCATCTCTTAGAGATGGTCCTTTCCTATTATTTACCCTTGAAGTCTTTTTAGGTCTGCAAGATTAGGAGTTGAGATTTGTCATTATGACAAAGGGGGAGAAAGTAATTAAAGAGAGAGATAGAGTTTAATCATAAGCTTTGTATTGGTGTTTGATATCAATGACAAAGGGGGAGATTGTTGGAGGTTTGTCAATGATGTCTCTAAGGTGACCAAGGATGTTTATGAGGTGTCATGTGTGCTAGAATGACAATGACAAAGTGTGCTTTAGTTTTCTTGCATAGTTATTAAGTGTTTGACTTGGATAGGTAGATGATGGATGATATTGATGGTATGGACATGTTGTAGAGACCCTATGGGGTGTTATGAGTGCTTGGAGTACTTTTGGAAGTGAAAAGAATTCATTAGAGTAGTCATATGAAGGTCTAGGTTAAAGTAGTAATATTGATAGATAAATCCGAGTGAGTAGATTGATATTGTTAAGCATGGCCATTTGATGTCATAGGTTGTCATTGATGTCAAAGAGAGCATGTGGTATTAGTGCATGAATGGAAAAATAGTTGTGTTTGATTTCTTAGAGAGTATATGGCATATGTGAAGATTAGTAAGGATAAAAAATAGGTTGTGAGGCATATATAGATGTCTTGGTGAAGTTATAGTGTGTCATTTGATCATTTCAAAAGAGAAACATGAATCTTATATCTTAATAGAAGCCAAACCGTCACTGTATGTCATGCAAATATGAGTGATCCAACAAGTTTGTGTATTTTTTTGTAGGTAATCAAAAAGTCAACATTGGTTAAATATTTTCATGGAGATGTTTTCTATAGTGTCAGGAAGTTACTTTGAAGATTTGGAGTCTTTAAGTGTTTTCTAGTTCAAGATATAAACCTTTAAAGTTGCTCTAGTAGACTGTGATAGACTAGAGACTGTCAAGTTTAACTACATTAAAGTTTAGGATCAAATAGTCAAGATAGGTCTAACAAAGCATGTGATATTATTAGATATTGATCCAAAAGTGTGTATTAAGTCTATATGTAAAAGGATGATTAGAAGGAATTCAAGGTTTCCAAGTGGTGGAAGTTCATTGGAGACTGACTGCAAGGTATATAGAGGGCACGTGGGGTTGCCAAGTGGCTTGATCTCAAAAGTGAGGATCTAAGATCAATGGTGAGTGATGAAAGGTAAAGTCCAAGATACTCCTAAGGATATAGATTGAGATATTTTTAGAAAGATATGAGAGGACACAAGATGAATAATTGTGTCTATAATATTTACATTTACCAGTGACTGTTGGTATTTGAAATTAACAAAGGAAAAACCTATGCTAAGTAGTTTGCTTATATATTTTGATCTAGGATGAATTTATTGATGGTGGAAAAATAAAAATTTAAGAGGAATTTAAGGCACACCTGTATAAGTGAGTTAGAATATTTTAGTGTTTATATATTTTTAGATATTGAGCTCCAAATTTGATTGTGTGTTTGACCATGTTCTGTAAGTGACTGAGAAGAATATTTGAGTTGTTATTGATAATATTTTGATGTTTAAAAATGAAATATATATTAAAGAGTGTTATATAATACATGATGACCATATATTTGTATTTTTTAGGTTTGAATAATCCATATTTAGTATGAACAAAGGCTTAGAAGTTGACTCTATTTATTGAATACATTAGCAGTTTGAGTGACCATCTTATAGAGGTAAGTTAAAGATGTTCTGAGTGGAATTGAGGAAGAAAATGAGTATGGAGATGTTGTTTAAGTCTCAAATAATTATAATAAGGAATTTTTTTCATGATATTCTACTGATTAGATATGGAGAGTTAAAATAGATTGATTGTATATGACCAGTCTAAGTGGTCATTTTGAGAGAGTTGTTTTGAGTGCTTAGAGCTAGTGTTAAAGTGTCTAAGGCACATGGAAGTGTTGAAAAGGTCCTAAAGGTTTAAATAATGTGATATAATCATATGGATATGTGAAATATTTGATTAGTTGCTTCAGAAGTTTAAGACTATGTTTTCGATGTTTAAAGACCTACAGAGTGAGGATATCTGATTGGTAGGTTCAAGTATTGAGTTGGTGTTCCAAGTGGCATGTTCCCATGAGGGAGTGAGAAATGGTAAATTAGAGATAGGTTTGATATTTTTTAATCATTTTTATAATATTAATGTGGTCTAATAGGTTTCAAGAGTAACGTGTGGATGTGAAGGCCTAATTATTTTGGGTTTCATTAAGTCTTAATGGAGGATTTAAGTCTTAAAGACTATGGCTGACCTATATAGTGGAGTGTTTCACATATGTAACATGTCTGGAGAACTATTTTAATTATAAGACAAGTATGGTAAGCATCTTGGCTGACAAAGATGGGTTAGACCAAGAAAGTGGTATAAGTACAAGGCATATTTGGGCTATTTGAGATGTTGTGAAAGTGTGTAGATGAGCAAAAAAAATGTGAAGGCTATGAGATCCATGTGGATGTATTGAGAGGTAGATCAGAGTGAGGATAACATGTATGACCTTATTGTCATAATTCTAATGTTTAATTTATAGGTTTGATGCATGAGAACAAGCAAAGGTGTGTAGATTGATCTAAAAGGTGGTTTTGGATGCCTTGCTTATGTGTGAAGGTTTGAATGAGTGAATATTATTGAAAGATGTTTATTTGAGGGGTTTATCCATTAGAGTGAGAAGCAATCTAAGTTTTGGATTTGATCATTTCATATATGTTGTGTTGGTGCTATTCATCTTTAGGGGTTGGTGTTCCTTGTGAAGTGGGTACTTCACTAAAGTCTCATGTTTGTAATCATCTTATAAGACAAGTATTCCATGTGTTTGTAGGCTTAAGAGTGGTTTTTATCTCCCAAGAGGGTTTACCACATATATCTTGTGTTATCTTGCTTCTCTTTCATGTTCATTGATATGAGTGGGTTATTTACTTCTTGATTGCTTATGGTGTATGATTAAGGGTTTGAAGGATTTATATTAAAGTTTAAAAATATCTTGATTCACTAATACACCCTCCTCTCTCAATGATTATACATCTAACACTTTATTCACACACTAGTTGACTATGAGCAAAATTATCTATCAATTGAAAAGCTTTGATAAGCACTAGTATTTGCTACTGAAAAACTTTTTCACTACATAATCAACAATAAAACATATATCATTGCTAAGGTAGATCCCTTAAAATTCCTTCTGTCAAAACCACATATTTTAGGTCATATTACTAAATGGGTTGTGTTACTTATACAATTTGACCTTAAAATCATATTACAAAAATTATTAAAAGGATAAATAATCATAGGCCAATTGGTAGTAGTTCCATTATTAGATATCAATCCTATTAATGATGATTTCAGAGATGATTTCACAACACACAATACCACTACTAATACATGGATAATTTTATTTGATGTTTCTATATGTACATATGATGTTGGTTCTTGAATTATTTTCATCGATACCCTAGGATACATGGTACCTCTTTCATACTGACTCAATTTTTTATGCACCAATAATATCACAGAATATGAAGCTCTAATCTTAGGCCTTCAAGTAGCTCAATATCTCAAAATAAAATCAATAAAATTTTATGGGGACTATAAATTAATTATTAATCAAGCCACACATGTTTATCAAATAAAAGAACACCTAATTCCTTATAAGGATATGGTTTAGTGTCTATGCATTTAGTTCGATAATTTATCTATTGAGAACATCCCACAAAAAGATAACCATTATGCCGATGGAATGAAAAGTTTCACATCATTTATTCCCATAGAGATGGATGCAAAATAATCTCTATTCACAATTAAATGATTAGAATTTTTGTTAGTTTCTAATGTAGACCTTATAGCTCTAACAGTCCTAGTTACCACACATAATTCAACACCATCTAAATGGTTCTCCAATAAGTAAAACTTTTTGAATAAATATATCACACCAAATAATTTTACAAAGAATGAAAAAAAAAATTATAACACAATTCTCTTTGGCGGTGATTTATTCAAAAGATATTTTGATGAACACTTACTCTGATGTTTAACATCCAAAGAAGCTAAACTAGATATTTGATAGATACATGACAATGAATTTGGTGGTAATTTTAGTGGTAAGGCAATGCCCCACAAGTTACTCAGATAAGGTTACTATTGACAAATCATGAAATAAGAATGTCAATAATATGCAAAATTATGTGACAAATGTTAATGCCATGTAAAATTACACCATGTACCTTCACATCAGCTTCAACATACCATATCTCCATGACCATTCATATTATGTGGCTTAGATCTAATAGGTAAGATAAACCTAGAATGATCAAGAGGCCACAAGATCATTATCATAACAATAGAGTATTTTACAAAGTGGATAGAAGCAATCCCATTATAATCAATAAAGGGGGAGGATATTTTCTAGTTTCTCATGACCAATATTATTTATCATTTTAGTCTCCCATCATACATAATTATAAATAATGGAACCTCTTTCAAAAAAATAGAAAAAAATTTGTGCTAAATACAAAATCTAACACACTTTCTCTACATCATACTACCCACAAGGTAATGGTCAAGTAGAGGCAAAAAATAAGATGATCAACAATATTCTTAGTAAAAAATTCACCAAATCTGGTGATGATTGACAAAATCATATCATCTATGCACTTTGGGATTATTGAACCATTATACACACACCAATAGGAGCTACTCCTTATTCACTTGTATATGGCACATAATCCATTATTCCATTCGAATTAAAAATCCCATCTTTATAGATATCTTTAAAAGGACTCATCATAAATTATCAATATAGACAATGACATCCCCATGAACTATAATAGATGGATCATACATGTATCCAAGCCTTAGAAGATCTCATAGCTTATAAAAACAAATCCAAAAATCAATGATTTGGTATTGAAATAAAATCTCAGAGCATCAATTCCAAAGAAGAAAACAAAGGAAAGTTTAAACCAAATTCACTTAGACCATACATCATCACAAAAAAACTTAGCGTAAAATTATATCATCTAGCTTTAGTCGATGGAAAGGTAGTTAAAAATCCATTGAACATAATTGTAACGTACCCTCCTAATTCTGCTTTGAATTTTTTTTCAATTTTGATTCAATGACATTTCATTAAATAGTTGGTGTGAAAGTAAGATTTGATATTACTAAGTTCTTGTTCAGATATTACAATGCTTCTCTATAAATGATACGATTGCTGCTGCTCACCATTTGATTTTGAATATCCAATTTGGAAATTCTTGAACTATCCTTGGTGCAGGTCCGTACTACGTCCAGGAGCAGGCCGTATGGTACGACACAGTATGGAGAAAATATATATATATTTTGGCTGCAACAATGGCTACTGAAATTGACTAATTCTGAAGCACCCAAGTTCTAGGAATGCAACAAAGTTGGCAGCATGTGATTTGGTCCAGTAATGATGGACTTAGGACCCCCAATGTGTCTCTAGGCAGACTTGCAATTTCATCAGTTTGGCACCAACTTGCAATTGATGTTAACCTCAAATGATGCTGACCAATGAATACCCCCAAACCAATTCAAATAATCCCAATACCATCTATTTCAATGGCGTCAGGATTTCTAGCTTGGAGGGATTTCGTCCTTCAAGCTATTGAGACATAATCTACAGAATAGTATCCCTTTTTTTTCCAAAAAGCCCCCAATCAGAGCTATCCTCATTCTTTTTAATCCTCCCTCCAAAAAATCTCTATTGTTTAATCAAAATAGTTATTTTATTGCTATAGATTCACACAATTAAAATAATATATCAAATAAACTCAGAATCCCACATAGCTCATCGGGAAGAGCTCGACAAAAAAATGCATCACAACTTGTCACTGAAAATTTAAGGTACTACATCCCCTGTTGGCTTACAAAAAATATTAAGTCTTTTTAAAACCCAAAAAATGAACTCTATTTGGCATATAATTAAATTTTTCTGGGCCAAATAACCTCAGGATCCCTTTTGAAGTCCTGGTTAGCCCTCAGGACCATAAAAAAATGGGCTAACGGCATCATACCTCCAAACTAGCTAAGTGGGGGACATTATAGTCCACCCCTCTTGAAATTGCTTGTCCCCAAGCAATCTCAACTCAGGATGCTAAAGAATCTGCTCGACCTCCCATGTCGCATCCTCAACGGGTAGGTTCCTCCACTTCACTAGGTACTCCTTAATAGTCTGCTTGTGAAGCACCCTCTCCCTAGAGTCAAGTATAGCCTCAAGAACCAAGATAAGCTTCCCCTCATCATCAAGGGGTGGAAATACTACTGAAGGCACCACATTGTGCCCCAAGGCCTTCTTAAGGCATGACACATGAAACACATTATGCACTTTACTGTTTGTAGGTAACTCCAACTCATAAGCTACTTTGCCCACTCTCCTGATTACTTTGAATGGTACATAGTAGTGTGGTTTCAATTTCTTTGCTCCACTCTTCTTGAGAGAGGACTGTCTATACGGCTGTAACATGAGATACACCATGTCTCCTACCTCAAAAGACCTCTCAATCCTGTGCTAATTGGCATATTGCTTCTGCTGATTTTGTGCCTTTTGCAAATTTTCCTTCAAGGATCGCATAATGTCTTGACACTCCTATAAGAGATCCTTGGCCTTAGGCACCCTACTGTCCCCAAATAACAAATCCAAAAAATTAGGAGCATCATACTCGTATAGTGCCATGAAAGGGGACATTTGAATAGACATATGGAAAGAGGTGTTATAGCAGTACTCCCCTAGATGTAGCCACTTCACCCAAGCCTTCTGCTGCCCTGAAATGTAGTTCTGAAGGTACCCCTCAACCCATTTGTTCACTATCTCTATTTGCCCATCAGTTTGGGGGTGGTAACTGGTACTCGGAGTGAGTTCAGTTCCACACAACCTGAATAACTCCTGCCAAAAGTGGCTCATAAACCTGCTGTCTCTATCATTGACTATGCTCCGTGGCATCCCATGTAATCTAAATACCTCTCAAAAGAATATCTAAATTGTCTATGCTGCTGAATATGTAGATGAGATTGTAAAGAAATGTGCAAATTTTATCAATCGGTCTACCACTACAAAAATACAATCCTGACCCTGTGCCTCTGGAAGGCCTGTGATAAAATCCATAGAAATGCTATCCCAATTCTTCTCCAGTATAGGTAGGGGCTGTAGTAATCTGCCCAAAAAGGAATGTTCCTATTTGTTCTTCTGACACACTGGGCATTCCCTAATGAACTGTAGCACTTCAGACTTGAGCCCCTTCCAAGTGAAGTGCTCTCTCACCTGCCGATATGTCTTACAAAATCTTGGATGTTTGGCTAATGGTGAATCATGAAATACTCTCAAGATCTTTTGCTTCATACCAGACCCAAGTACCAAATAAATCCTCCCCTTGTAAATGATCAGATCATTTACAATAATATATCGACTATCCTGAATAGCCCCTTCAATAACGCTAGTTGCCCAATTATCCTTGGCATACTTTGCCAATATTATCTCTCTTTAATCATCCATGACTATCCCAACATCAAGAAAATGAGGCCTCCTGGATAAAGCATCTGCGACAATATTTTTCTTCCCTTTGACATAGGCTATGTCAAAATCATAGGCATGTAACTTACTCACCCATTTTTGTTGCCTATCATTAAGATCCTTTTGTCCAAGGAAATGTTTCAAGCTATTATGATCTATTTTTACTGTGAATTAACTTCCTACTAAGTACTACCTAAACTTAGCTAGCGCATGCATGATTTCTAGCATTTCTTGGTCATAGATGCTATAAGTTCTCTCAACACCTCATAATTTTCTGCTTTCATATGCGATGGGATGTTTGTCCTGCATGAGGACAGCTCCTATGCCTTCTCCCGAGGCATCACACTGTAGCTCAAAAGGCTTGGTGAAATCTAGAATGGCTAAAATAAGACATGAACTCATCAGCTCCTTGAACCTATCAAAACAATCTTGAGCCCTCTCTAACCACTCAAAACTGTCTCTTCATGTCAAGTCTGTAAGTCGAGCTGCTGTTTGAGAAAATCCTTTAACAAATCTATGGTAGAACCCACAGAGCCTGAGAAATCCCTTGAGCTGTGAAGTGTTCCTCAGTGGTGGCCAATCCATAATGGCCCTGATCTTGTCTGGGTCAACCCAAACGCCTCTTAGACTAATAATATGCCCTAAATAGAGCAACTCTATCATCCTAAACTTGCATTTACTCATCTTGGCATATAATGACTCCCTCTCTAGAATAATAAGTACTATATCAAGATGCTTTAGATGTTCCTCCCAAGTACTACTGTATATTAGTATATCATCAAAGAATATCAACATAAACTTCCTCAACTGAGCTCTGAACACTATATTCATACAGGACTGAAAAGTGGCAGGGGCATTAGTCAACCCAAAGGGCATGACCAAAAAGTCAAAATGTCCGTAGTGGCATCTAAAAGCTATCTTCTCCACATCCTCCTCTCTAACCCATATCTGGTGGTAGCTGAATCTCAAATCAATCTTAGAGAAAAGATGTGCACCATGAAATTCATCAATAAGCTCATCAATGCACAAAATGGGGTATTAGTTCTTGATTGTTTTCTTGTTCATCTCCCTATAATCAATGCACATCCTTATTGTACCATCCTTCTTCTTCACCAATAATATTGAAGAAACGAAAGGACTCTTGCTTGGCCGTATGTGCCCCATCTCAATCAACTCCTTGATCACTTTTTCTATTTCATCTTTATATCTCTTTGGATGGCAGTAAGGTGTGATGATAACTGGCTTAGCCCCTTCCTCTAACTCAATAACATGCTCAATTCCCCTATTCGAGGGTCTCCCTAGAGGTATCTCACCAAACACCTTAGTGTGTTTAGTTATTAGTTCTTACACATCAGGTGGATACTCTTGTTCATGCTGCTCTTTCATCTCAGGTATTACTCTGAACTCTACTGCCCACTGCACCTGATCATGTCTAAAGAAACTCTGCATTCGCTTGAGTGACACCACTCGAAGTCTCCCATCTGACAAACCTCTGAGAACTATCTTCTTACCATTTGCCTCAAACCTCATTTCCATTTTCTAGAGATTAAATGTAAACTCTTCCAGAGACTTCATCCAATTCATCCCAAGCACCATATCCTAATCACCAATGTTGACCACAAAGAAATCTCCCACCATGTCATAATCTCCCAAACGAAGCTGCAAGTTGGAGATTTTCTTGGTAAAGTCAATCTTGAAGCCATAGACAACCATCACCTTAAATGCCCTATGCTTCTCTATATGTAATCCTCTACGTGACACAAACTTTTCATCAATGAAGTTATGTGTTGCCCCTGTATCAATGAGTGCCACAAATCTCTATCCATCCAAAGTCCCTCTAACTCTAAAAGTGATGGCTCCCTATAAAATGGACAATTGAGCCATTGTACTATCATTACGTGCTTCCCCATATGAAGAACCATCATCATCTCCATCAGATTCAGATGACTGCTCTGAGTCTCCATCCTTTGACTCTTCAATGGAAAAATACTCCATCTGCTTAGCCTTTGCCTTCAATGGACACTTATGTGACAAGTCCCAAGGTTCCCTACAATGAAAACAAAGTTTCTTCTTCCTGAGATCATTAAGTGTCTCACTGTCCAGCCTCTTACTTTCCTCCTTAGGTGGCAGAGCCTCTCTCTGAAACAGTTTCATATCCTTATCTTGCCTCAAAGGGAAATTCCTTCCCTAGAATTTACTCTTAGAAGCTGAAGAGGAATCCATGTCCCTAGCTTTCTTAATGGCTTCTTACAAAGTGGGAGGGTTGAGAGCCTTAATCCATCCTCTCAATGGATCAACTAACCCATCCATAAATAGAACCAGTATCCTCCATTCAGATATATCTGTTACTAACACTGCGAGTTTCTGAAACTCTATAATGTATGTTTCCAATGATCCCCACTATTTAAGTTGAGCTAACTCCTTGAAATGGAGTTTTAGATCCTTCCTATCAAAATGTTCAATTAGTCTCTCCATAAACTCCACATATGAGGAAATGTTTGCATGACCCATAGTGACCATACCATGATGCCACCACTCATGTGCCAGGCCGTCCAGATGAATTGTTGCGTACTTAATAGCTTCTTCTTCAGGCATAGGGTTCAATTGAAAGTATGTGTCAAGATTTTGAACCCAAGCTCTTATTGTAGACTTCCCCAAGCCATCATAATATGGTAACTGAAGTTTCCCTGCTTTCTTTTATAGCTCATAGTGCTGGTTCCTGTCATGTCCATGTGGCATATTCATTCACACATCCATATACTCTCTAAAGGTAATTGCAGTAGTAAAGTCTGGTCCTCCAACTTCCCAATCACTCCTTAGCTAATCCTATATATCAGTGATTTGGGGCTTTGGTACTAGCTATTTCGAAGCTCTAGGAGGAAAGGTAGGAATCATAGGCCTCAAACTCACTGTCCTAGCTTGCTGGGTTGCATGAACAAAATTGTTCCCAACTTGTCCACCTCCATTTTGTGTCCCATCCTAATTATTCATGTTCTAATTATTACCATTTTGATTATTTTCTCCACCCATGTTAACATTCAACCCCATTTGACGGGCCATCATCTACATCATAAGCTCCAATCTTTAGTTCTGTTCCTGTGCCCTCTGTTCTGCTAATCGCTGTCCCTATGCCAATGTCTCTAATTACTGTAAGAATCATTCCTCTCTAGGATCCCCAGCATTCATGTATCCCATATTGCCAATAACCTATTCACCTGTATCAATATGATCCTCTAATTTTCCTTGTTCCTCTTTCCCTGGTTCTAGACGAGCCCTGGTTCTTCTTAGATTGTAGTGATGATTTAAAGGTTAAACACTTTGATCTATCATATCACCACCTATTCATGGTGTTTTTACCCACTAGGATGGTAGGATAAACAAGCTTTGATACCACTATAATGTACCCTCCTAATTCTACTTTGAATTTTTTTTCAATTTTGATTCAACAACATTTCGTCAAACAATTGGTGTGAAAAGTAAGATTTGATATTACTAAGTTCTTGTTCAGATATTATAATGCTTCTCTGTAAATGATACAATTGCTACTACTCACCATTTGATTTTGAATATCCAATTTGGTAATTCCCAAACTGTCCTTGGTGTAGGTCCGTACTATGTCCAGGAGCAGGCTATACATTACGGCATTGTATGGAGAAAATATATATAAATTTTGGCTACAACAATGGCTACCAAAATTGACTAATTCTGAAGTGCCTAGTTTCTAGCAATGCAACAAAGTTGGGATCATGTGATTTGGTCTAGTAATGATGGACTTAGGACCCCCAATGTGTCTCCAGGCGGACTTGCAATTTCATCAGTTTGGCACCAACTTGCAATTGATGTTAACCTTGAATGATGTTGACCAATGACTACCCCCAAACCAATTCAAAGAATCCCAAGACCATCTATTTCAATGGCGTTAGGATTTATAGCTTGGAGGGATTTCGTCCTTTAAGCTATTGAGACGTAATCTGTAGAATAGTATCCCTTTTTTTTTATTTTTCCAAAAAGCCCCCAATCAGAGCTATCCTCGTTCTTTTTAATCCTCCCTCCAAAAAATCTCTATTGTTTAATCAAAATAGTTATTTTATTGATATAGCTTCACACAATTAAAATAATATATCAAATAAACTCAGAATCCCACATAGCTCATCGGGAAGAGCTAGACAAAAAAAATGCATCACAACCTGTCATTGAAAATTGAAGGTACTGCATCCCCTGTTGGCTTACAAAAAATAGTAAGTCTTCTGGAAACCCAACAAATGAACTCCATTTGGCATATAATTAAATTTTTCTGGGCCAAATAACCTCAGGATCCCTTTTGAAGTCTTGGTTAGCCCTCGGGACCATAAAAAAAATGGGCCAACGGCATCATACCTCCAGACTGGCTAAGTGGGGGACATTACAATAATCATCTAAGGAGATTCTACATATAAAAAATGAACTCATCATTTTCATTATACACATTTTTTTCTCTCTCTTACTCCTTGCACATAATTTATTTTTATTTGATTATTCATAGCTTATATAGGTTATACTCAAAAAACACATAAATAATATAACATGTCAAAATATAAAAAACATTCAAATATTTAATTTGTTTACAGATTATATGCATTGCTATTTTTACATTTATACTACTTTCTAGATATTATATATTGATATCTATCCTAGTATATTCAATTTTATCATACACATATTATTTACTTATTCTCATCGAGTGCTACCAGATCTCAAATAGGACTCCAATCCACTACACTAATTTTGGCCAACTATCATCTACCCATTAGAGGCATTTACATTGATCCAAGCTTATACATTTGAGACATCTACCCATTAGGGGCATCTCCTACATGTTGGAAATATTGTCATTGATGTCAAAGGTCTAACATTATTGATGATAAAGGCCCCATTGCATTTAATGTTGTTTGTAATAAATATATCTTGGCTAATGTGAGTTAATATTTATTTAATATTACCGAATATATTTTTGGTTGCATATGAGACAAAATAAGGGCCCATGGAGAAGTCAAAGAGCCATGGGGTAAAGACAAAAGAAGGATGGGATGCATTTTCGCATGAAGAGTCATCTTGGGGAATTCCAAGAGTCACCAAGTGAACACAAAAGAGGAAGGGTGCAATTTCTCATGAAGGGACACTTTGAAGAATACAAAAAGTCACCAAGATAAGGACAAAAGTGGGAAGGACGTCTTTGGTCATGAAGGGTCACCACATGACTTTTCAAAGGCAAGAATATGAGGGTCATACAATTTTGGCACCATTTTCCATGAGGATTGAAGGGTCACAAAGGGGGAAGGCCAAAGGTCATTTGGAAAGCTATAAATAAAGGCTTGAGAAGCCATTTGTAATATGAGAGATAGAGGTTGATTTGATATTGTAATATCTAGCTTAGAAGATCAATTGTGAGAGATGAATATTATTTGTATTTTTTATATCTAGATTAGAAGAGCAAAAGTGAGAGAGAGGAAAGAGATGTTGTAATGAACTATCATTTGTTGAGATAACAACATTGAGAGATAGGTGTGTGGTATACACAAAGGGGTTGGTACTCCTGTGGGTTGGTGCTCATGAATTGTTGCTGGGTTGGTGCTTGGCAAAGGGGTTGGTGCTCCTATGGGTTGGTGCTCAGCAAAGGGGTTGGTGCTCATGAATAGTTTTTGGGTTGGTGCTCAGCAAAGGGGTTGGTGCTCCTGCAAGTTGGTGCTTGCAAATATTATTTGGGTTGGTGCTCATTCATATAATTGAGATTTTTCTCTGTGGTTTTTCCCACATTGGGTTTCCATGTTATATCTAGTGTCTCTCTCTATCTTGTGTGGTATTTATTGTTTGAGTTTTGTTACATATCTTGAATGTTTGATTAATTGGAATTTGGTTAAAGGAAAGATTTATAAGATATATGATATATTGATTCACCCTCCCCCTTCTCAGTATATCCTGTGATTAACAATTGGTATCAGAGTAGGCTCCTTTTTGAAAAGTTTTATAGCTTGAAGGTAGATCGGGAAAGCACGATGGCTAGGTCACAGGAAGGATTTTCTACAAATAAGGCACCTTTGTTTGATGGGATGAATTATATTTTTTGGAGCATGAGAATGAAGGTTTATTTGATGGCCCTTGGATTCAACATATGGGAAGCAGTAGTGAAGGAATATGAAGAGCCACAGACATCAACAATTACTCCAATAAAAAAGAAGGCAAGTGAATGTAATGCTAAAGCTTTAAATGCTATTTTATGTGGTTTATGTGAATCTGAATTTGTTAAAGTTATGCAATGTAAATTTGATCATGAAACTTGGGTAAAACTTGAGAATATTTACAAAGGTGGTGGAAAGGTTTAGCAAGCTAAGCTTTAGACTTTTAGAAGGTAGTTTGAAAGTTTGAAGATGGAAGAAGAAGAAGATATAACAAGTTATCTCTTGTGAGTTGATCAAATCATAAATTAGATTCAAGGTCTTGGAGAAACATTGGAAGAGTCAATGGTGGTACAAAAGGTTTTGAGATCTCTACCAATGAGATATGATGCAAAGGTTTCAACAATCGATGAGATGAAGAATTTAGCCAAGCTAAAGATGGATGAGCTTCATGGTATACTCATGGCATATGAGATGCCAATAGAATAAGATAAACCCTCAAAGAGAGAAATGGCTTTGAAGACATCAAATAAAGAGAAAGCTAGGATTCAAGAATCAAGTGATAGTTCTAGTGATGATGAAGATGACAATGGAGCACTTTTCATTCGCAAGCCAAAAAGAGGAATGGGTAAATATCAATGAAAATTACCTTTTAAATGTTTTAATTGTGGAAAGATAGGACATTTTTCAGCTAGATGCCCAAATAAGGGCAATGATGATGAAGAAGAAAAGCCTACATGCAAGAAGAATTTCAAAAGCAAATCTAAGAAGGGATTCAAGAAGAAGAGCCTATATTCTAAGGATCCTAGCTTAGTTGAAGATAGTGGGGTCAAAAATTTAGAAGAAGAAGAGATTCTATTCATGGCCATACATGAAGATGATTAAGAAGAAGAAGAGGAGGAAGCTGAAGTGAATATGGAAGGAGAACTCATTTGTGCCCTAGAAGAGTTAAAAGCTGTTGATAATAAGAATTGAAGATTAAAGTGCCAGATTGAGAAAAATGAATAGGAGTCAAAGGAAATGATTGAAGATCTACAAGCACACTTTGAAGAAGCCAAGAAGAATGAAGAAGATCTCACAGCATGGTTGGAAATAGCAAGAAAAGAATGTGAAAGGTATGTTATTGAAATTGCATCTTTAAAAGAAGATATTAAGAAAGTAGTCAATGATAAATTTGTTAGTGATTCAAAATTTGAGGATAGCACTAACATGTTGAATAAGATATTGGAAATTCAAAAAGCAAATTTAGATAAGACAGGGATCAGATTTGAAAAGAAAAAGAGCTATGCTGAAGCTCTTACAAAAGAGAAAACAAAAAGGGGAGAAGTGAAGAATACAAAGGACATTCCAAATAGGTAAGGATGGAGAAAACAAAGCTACAGAAGGCAAGTAGGTCAGAGATATAGAGATAGGTCTTATTTTTATGGCTATTGTTTTTATTGTAATGGATATGGTCACAAGAAATTAGAATGTAGAAAAGAGATAACAATTTCAGAAATAAGAAGGAAAGTCAAGTAGAGTCAAGTAGAAGCCACAACTCTTTTGCTCCTCTATCAAGCTTTGATGAAGAGACCATAGTATGCTACAAGTGCAACAACTTTGGACACATAGCTTAGTATTGTAGAAGCATGTTCGAGTCAGTCAAGAAAGATCAGAGTTTCAAAGCTCCATTCATCAAGAAGAAGTTTTAGACATGTTCATGGCAAAAGAAACAACCTAAAGATTTTATGATGCTTCAGACAACCCTGCATGTAAGAGGTAAAGATCAGCCATGGTTAATTGATAGCAGATGTTCGAGGCATATGATAGGAGATAAAAGTAAGTTCATTACTCTAAAGAAGATCAATAGTGGTATAATGAGATTCAGAGATAAAACCACTACTAGGATAGCCAGAAAAGGTACTTTGAGTTTGGATTATGGTAGAACTAAGACTAAGAATGTTTTGTATGTAAAATATCTTAAGCATAATCTATTGAGTGTTAGTCAAATATGTGATCAAGGATACACATTAAAGTTTCATGCTGAAGGTTATGAAATTAGAATAAAAGATTCAAATGAGTTGATTGTAGATGCTCAAAGGATAGGGAATAATGTATATGTATTATCAGATATCTTCTCAAAGGCACAATCAAAGGACACATTCAAAGATCTGTGAGAGGAGTTGGGAGCAATTTCTATTACTTCTTGCCATTGATGTTCAGCATCAATTGAGAGGGAGCTAAGTGTTAGCTCTAGGTAAGCCCTTTGCCATTGATGTCAAAGGAGGAGAATAATAGGTACATGTATAGGTGCAAAAATAGGTACATGTTGCTACAATAAGGGGGAGTTACTGTATGTTTTTAGATGATAGTATGTGTAGGTGACAGGATGTGGTAGTTTTAGGATTGAGGTTGCCATCAATGACAAAGGGGGAGACTGTTGGAAATATTGTCATTGATGTCAAAGGTCTAGCATTATCAATGACAAAGGCCCCATTGCATTTAATGTTGTTTGTAATAAATATATCTTGGCTAATGTGAGTTAATATTTATTTAATATTAACGAATATATTTTTGGTTGCATATGAGACAAAATAAGGGCCCATGGAGAAGTCAAAGAGCCATGGGGTAAAGACAAAAGAAGGATGGGATGCATTTTACCATGAAGAGTCATCTTGGGGAATTCCAAGAGTCACCAAGTGAACACAAAAGAGGAAGGGTGCAATTTCTCATGAAGGGACACTTTGAAGAATACAAAAAGTCACCAAGATAAGGACAAAAGTGAGAAGGACGTCTTTGGTCATGAAGGGTCACCACATGACTTTTCAAAGGAAAGAATATGAGGGTCATACAAGTTTGGCACCATTTTCCATGAGGATTGAAGGGTCACAAAGGGGGAAGGCCAAAGGTCATTTGGAAAGCTATAAATAAAGGCTTGAGAAGCCATTTGTAATATGAGAGATAGAGGTTGACTTGATATTATAGTATCTAGCTTAGAAGAGCAATTGTGAGAGATGAATATGATTTGTATTTGTTATAGCTATCTTAGAAGAGCAAAGGTGAGAGAGAGGAAAGAGATGTTGTAATGAACTATCATTTGTTGAGATAGAAACATTGAGAGATAGGTGTGTGGTATATACAAAGGGGTTGGTGCTCCTGTGGGTTGGTGCTCACGAATTGTTGCTGGGTTGGTACTCGGCAAAGGGGTTGGTGCCCATGAATAGTTGTTGGGTTGGTGCTCAGCAAAGGGGTTGGTGCTCTTGCAAGTTGGTGCTTGTGAATATTGTTTGGGTTGGTGCTCATTCATATACTTGAGATTGTTCTCCGTGGTTTTTCCCACATTGGGTTTCCACATTATATCTGGTGTCTCTCTCTATATTGTGTGGTGTTTATTGTTTGAATTTTATTGCATATCTTTAATGTTTGATTAAGTGGAATTTGGTTAAGGGAAAGATTTATAAGATATATGATATACTGATTCACTCCCCCTCTCAGTATATCCTGTGCTTAACACTACATAGTTTATATAACTATTTTTTATCTTTACATACTATACATTCTAATTTATGTAATGATTTATCTTGATATTGATCATTGCTCCTCATTTCTCAAATATGTTTTTGACTATCACTAGTTTAACTCAGTATATATGTATCCTAGAATTTACATAGATTTCTACTACATAGTTAAACATGCTTTCTTTTCTAGTTCCTTAATTATACTTGATTGTGTTCCTATGTTTCTTTCATCTTCAATGGAATTTTAATATGCCATTGTTCTTTGGATCTACACCACTTCTATATTTATATGCCTTGGACATGTGACCATGTCCCTTGTGTGTGATTTTTCCTACTTCTATATGCAAATATTTGAACATGTTCTTCTATGTGGCTCTATGCCAAGTTACCCTTTTCTTGCATATGTGGACATTTGAAAATACCCTTGTATGTCTTCCATTCTCATATTTAGTGACATGTGACCATGTCCCCTGTATTGTGGCCCCTTGGCCTATATTTTACAGGCCTCATGTGCTTGTATATATAATTCCTTGTATGCTCCTACACCATGACACTTGTATTTTATTATTACACACACATCAATTTTCAATGCCATGAGGTATCTCATGCATCTACCCTTAATACTTAGGTGACATAATGGACATCATGCCCTATACCCCTAGGTAGTAACTCAGATTTGCTTCTACACACATTGATTACATATATATTAACACCCTTGTGTTATGCTATATTACAACATACATCTTACATTACTTACTCATGCTCATATTTATTTACATTCTCATGTTATGTTTGTACATTATTTTGGAATATCATGCGCACATGTTCTAGCTAACACATTTTATAGAGCTACTTATTTAGAGGGTATTTATTACATAGATTTAATAATTAAATTCAAAATAGGTGGCATTAATATGGGTTTATAAAAGATATTATGCTCTTTCATTACTATTCATAGATGAAATTTTAGCACATAGGCTCAATTTTAGACATCAAACTTAAGGAAAAGACAAAATAGAACATAGATTTAGATTCAGTTCAGATCACTAAAAATTAGACCAGTCAAACATTAGTGCCCAAATTGGGACACTATTACTATAGGGAATTAATATCCACTATAGGGCATTATTATCTAGTAGCCCTAGCTTCAAGATAGTTTGGATCATTCAGAACTGTACACTAGGTACAATATAAAATAACATAGATACTGTCATAGATTTAATAGTTATGTTCAAATTTTTCTTAGATTCATTCCTTTTATATTATATTCATACTAGTTTGATTAGATTTGGGGGCATCATACATAACATGATCATTTCAACATTTATTTCAATGACATAGATTTAATTATTACATAGTTCAAATTTAGTATACTTAGACACTAGATTAGTGGCATGTTCATGGAATATACTTTCCATATAATCACCTACAAATAAGTTAATTAGATGGAATGGAAAACATCATGTCATTCTCTATGCTATAGACACTTGTCACATTCTAGGTTGTCAGTAGATTCATTCCTTACTCTATCTATAGTGGTTGGCATTCTCGACTGGCCTAGAGCTGCCTAATATACCCAAGTGGCCATAGAGCTAAATACATAGTTAGATTTACTCAAATAATTTCATCACTTTGTGAATTAAAGTTATAAATGCATCTACCAATTAGGGGCATCTCCTACATAGTTTATATAACTAGGTTTTATCTTTACATACTATACATTCTAATTTATGCATTAATTTTATCTTGATATTGATCATTGCTCAGATATTTTGTTGACTATCACTAGTTAAACTTAGTATATATGCATCCTAGAATTTACATAGATTTGTACTGCATAGTTATACATGCTTTCTTTTCTAGTTCCTTGATTATACTTAATTATGTTCCTATGCTTCTTCCATCTTCAAATGAATTTGAATATGCCATTGTTATTTGGCTCTACACCATTTATATCTTTATATGCCTTGGACATGTGACCATGTCCATTGTGTGAGCTTTTTCCTACTTTTATATGCAGACATTTGAACATGTCCTTCTATGTGGATCTATTCCAAATTGCCCTTTTCTTGTCTATGTGGACATTTGAACATGCCCTTGTCTATCTTACATTTTCATATTTAGTGATATGTGCCCATGTCCCTTGTATTATGGCCCCTTGGCATATCTTTTACATGCCTCATGTGCTTTTATATATATATATATATATATATATATATATATATATATATATATATATATATATATATATATATTTCTTTGTATGCTTCTACACCATGACACTTATATTTTATTATTACACACATCATTTTTCAATTCCATGAGGTATCTCATACATCTACCCTTACTAATTGGGTGACACAATGGATATCATGCCCCATCCCCCTAGGTAGTTACTCAGATTTAATTCTACACACACTGATTACATATATCTTAACACCCTTGTGCTATGCTATATTACAACATACATCTTATATTATTCACTCATGCTCATATTTATTTACATTCTAATGTTATGTGTGTACATAATATTGGAATATCATGCACATGCTCCCAACTAACACATTTTATAGAGATACTTATTTAGATGGTAGTTATTACATAGATTTAATAATTAAATTCAAAATATGAGGAATTCATAGGGGTTTATCATAGATATTAGGCTCTTTCATTACTGTTCACCAATGAAATTTCAGCACATAGGCTCAATTTTAGACATCAGACTTAGGTCAGACACAAAATAGAACATAGACTTAGATTCAGTTTAGATCACTAAACATTAGACTAGTAAAACATTAGTGCCTAAATTGGGACACTATTACTATATGGAATTACTATCCACTACAGGGCACTACTATCTAGTAGCCCTAGCTTCAAGATAGTCTAGATCATTCAAAACTATAAACTAGGTACAATATAGAATTACATAATAGATATAATCATAGATTTAACAGTTATGTTTAGATTTTTATCAGATTCATTTTTTTTAGATCAGATTCATATTAGTTGCTCAGATTTGGAGGCATCATACATAATATGATCAATCCCATATTTAGTTCAATGACATAGATTCAACTATTACATAGTTCAAATTTAGTATACTTAGATACTAGATTGGGGGCACGTGCATGGCATATAATTTCCATACACTCAACTACAAAAAAGTTAATTAGATGGAATGGTAAATACCATGTCATTCTTTATGCTATATACACTTGTTGTCACATTCTAGGTTGTCACCGGATTTATGCCTTACTCCATTTATAGTGGTTGGCTTTCTTGAGTGGCCTAGAGCTACCTAATATACCCAAGTGGCCATAGAGATAAATACACAATTATATTTACTCAAATAATTTCATCATATTATGTATTAAATTTATAGATGCATCTACCCATTGAGGGCATCTCCTACATAGTTTATATAACTAGGTTTTATCTTTACATACTATACATTCTAATTTATGCATTGATTTATCTTGATATTGATTATTGCTCCTCATTTCTTAGATATTTTTCTGACTATCACTAGTTAAACTCAATATATATGCATCCTAGGATTTACATAGATTTTTAATACATAGTTATACATGATTTCTTTTTTAGTTCCTTGATTATTCTTGATTGTGTTCCTACACTTCTTCTATCTTCGATGGAATTTGAATATGCCATTGTTATTTGGATCTACACCACTTCTATATTTATATGCCTTGGACATGTGACCATGTCCCTTGCGTATGATTTTTCCTACTTCTATAGGTGGACATTTGAACATGTCCTTCTATGTGGCTCTATGCTAAATTGCCCTTTTTTTGCGTATGTGGACATTTGAACATGCCCTTGTATTTCTTCTATTCTCATATTTAGTGACATGTGCCCATGTCCCTTGTATTATGGCCCCTTGGCCTATATTTTAAATGCCTCATGTGCTTGTATATATAATTCCTTGTATGCTTTTACACCATGAAACTTGTATTTTGTTGTTACACACACATCAATTTTTAATGCCATGAGGTATCTCATGCGTCTACCCTTACTACTTGGGTAACATAATGGACATCATGCCCCATCCCCCTAGGTGGTTACTCATATTTGCTTCTACACACATTGATTACATATATCTTAACACCCTTGTGTTATGCTATATTACGACATACATCTTACATTACTTACTCAACTTAGATTTATTTACATTGTAATGTTATGTTTGTACATTATATTGGAATATCATGCACATGCTCCAATTAACACAATTAATAGATCTACTTATTTAGAGGGTATTTATTACATAGATTTAATAATTAAATTCAAAATAGGGGGCATTCATAGGGGTTTATCATAGATATTATTCTCTTTCATTACTATTCATAGATGAAATTTAAGCACATATGCTCAATTTTAGACATCAGACTTAGGGCAGACACAAAATAAAACATAGACTTAGATTCAGTTATGATCTCTAAAAATTAGACAAGTCAAAAATTAATCTCCAAACTGGGACACTATTACTATAGGGAATTACTATCCACTACAGGGCACTACTATCTTGTAGCCGTAGCTTCAAGATAGTTTGGATCATTCAAGACTGTACACTAGGTATGGTATAGAATTACATAGATACAGTCATAGACTTAATAGTTATGTTCAAAGTTTTCTCAGATTCATTTTTTTAGATCATATTCATACTAGTTTCTCAGATTTGGGGGCATCATACATAATATGATCACTCCCATATTTAGTTCAATGACATAGATTCAACTATTACATACTCAGTTCAAATTTAGTATACTTAAATACTAGATTGGAGGCATATGTATGGCATATAATTTCCACATACTCAGCTATAAATAAGTTAATTAGATGTAATGTCAAACACCATGTCATTCTCTATGCTATATACACTTGTTGTCACATTCTAGGTTGTCACCAGATTGATGCCTTACTCCATCTATATTGGTTGGCATTCTCTAATGGCCCAAAGTTGCCTAATATACCCAAGCGGCCATAGAGATAAATACATAATTAGATTTACTCAAATACTTTCATCAATTTGTGCATTAAATTTATAGATTCATATACCCATTGGAGGCATCTCCTACATAGTTTATATAACTAGGTTTTATCTTTACATACTATACATTCTAATTTATGCATTGATTTATCTTGATATTGATCATTTCTCCTCATTTCTGAGATATTTTTGTTAGTATCACTAGTTAAACTTAGTATATATGCATCTTATAATTTACATAGATTTGTACTACATATTTATACATGTTTTCTTTTCTAGTTCCTTGATTATACTTGATTATGTTCCTATGATTCTTCCATATTCAAAGGAATTTGAATGAGCCATTGTTCTTTGGCTCTACACCACTTCTCTATTTATATGCCTTAGACATGTGACCATGTACCTTGTGTGTGCCTTTTCCTACTATATGTAGAAATTTGAACATGTCCTTCTATGTGGCTCTATGCCAAATCACCCTTTTCTTGCGTATGTGGACATTTGAACATGCCCTTGTATGTCTTCCATTCTCATATTTAGTGACATGTGCCTATGTAACTTATATTGTGGCCCCTTGGCATATCTTTTACATAATTCATGTGCTTGTATATACACTTCCTTGTATGCTTCTACACCATGAAACTTGTATTTTATTGTTATGCAAAATTTAGTTTTTAATTCGATGAGGTATCTCATGCATCTACCCTTACTAATTGGGTGACATAATGGACATCATGCCCCATCCCCCTAGGTAGTTACTTAGATTTGTTTCTACACACATTGATTACATATATCTTAAAACCCTTGTGCTATGATATATTATAACATACATCTTACATTACTTACTCATGCTCAGATTTATTTACATTTTAATGTTATGTTTGTACATTAAATTGGAATATCATGCACATGCTCCATATATAACATTTTACATAGCTAATTATTTATAGGGTAGTTATTACATATATTTAATAATTAAATCTAAAATATGGGGCATTCACAAGGGTTTATAATATATATTAGGCTCTTTCATTACTATTCACAGATGAAATTTCGGCACATAGGCTCAATTTTAGACATCAGACTTAGGGTAGACACAAAATAGAACACAGACTTAGATTCAGTTCAGATCACGAAAAATTAGACCAGTCAAACATTAGTGCCTAGATTGGGACACTATTATTATAGGGAATTAATATCCACTATAGGGCACTACTATCTAGTAGCCCTAACTTCAAGATAGTCTGGATCATTCAGAACTATACACTAGGTATAATATAGAAATACATAGATATAGTCATAAATTTAATAGTTATGTTCAGATTTTTCTTAGATTCATTCTTTTTAGATCAAATTCATAGTAGTTTCTCAGATTTGGGGGCATCATACATAACATGATCACTCCCAAATTTAGTTTAATGGCATAGATTCAACTATTACATACTCAATTCAAATTTAGTATACTTAGATACTAGATTGGGGGCATATACATTGCATATAGTTTCCATATACTCATCTACAAACAAGCTAATTAGATGGAATGGCAAACACCATGTAATTTTCTATGCTATATACACTTGTTGTCACATTCTAGGTTGTCACCAGATTCATGCCTTACTCCATCTGTAGTGGATGGCATTATCAAGTGTCATAGAGCTACCTAATATACCCAAGTGGCCATAGAGCTAAATACATAGTTAGATGTACTCAAATACTTTCATCACTTTGTGCATTAAATTTATAGATGCATCTACTTCACAAAAGTGGGAAATTATTGAGTCATGACCTAATTCATTTCTTAAGCCACCTATAGAGAGGGTTAGACACACTTATAATCTTATTGAAGTTATTCATAGAGATTATGATCCACCGAGTAGGGGTGGGGAATGATGGATTCAAAACTAGATTGAGTTATTGAACCACCCATATGAGGATTGAGAAAGCCATCAACTTAGTCCAAGTTATATAATGATATTATCACTATGTACACTCACACACATAGGTTATAACTAGGTTCATGGATTGATTTGTATACCCAATGAGGTGTATTAATTCCTTTTAGCTCTCTTTAATAAAATTTATTCAGTTGCTTGATTTCAACATAATATATTTCTTTTGATCATCTCTTAAGTAAGGATTGATTTTTGCATGTTTTTTTGAAAGACATTGCTTTGGATCATGTTACACATATATAGACCTAGATTCATATACTCAGACACAATTATATGAGCTTCACTTCCAATATAAGTCCACATACACTTATTTTTCATTTATACTAGTCATTTCACTTTGATGCATTACTAACATAAAGGGGAGGTAAATGCAATCATCTAAAAGTGGTAATTGGATGTTAAGAGTGTCACTTGAGTTACCTTATTCCTAGGTTATCCATATACCTATCCTAGAGATTTAGCCTTACTTTTATAGTCATTGAGTAAACCAAAATCACCTATAATTATCCAAAACATATTCCTGAAGATATCATCTTAGATCCCAACCCAACTTGATCAATAGTTTTCGAAAGGGACATTAGCTCCACATTTTGGACACTATATCCACATGGTGCTAGTGTCCCCAACTGTGTGCTACTGTACTTAGCCCTAACTCCTCCTAATAGATAATTTTAAAAATGTGTTCGCCTCTTAAGGTTAACCTAATCATATTTTTTTATCTACACAAGCAACAAAACTCTAAAAATACAAGTGTAATTGATCTGTATTCACTAGATAGAAAATAAAAGCAAAAGCACATTCAAACCAAAGATAATTTGAGCAAAACTAAGGTATTTGATCCCTAATATACTCTACTTATACATAATAATATATAAATCAACCCTAAGCCTAGTTTTTAAACATTTCAAATCTCAAGCACATTCAAGGCATCTAAGCCCACTCCCATTCTAGAATTCACTTGCAATTGCATCAAGCACTAGGTGGGAAAACAACATCAGGGTTGATCCCTCTTTGGAGTATTGGTATATTGGAAACTCTCTTCACATTTGGGTATTGATGATGTATATCCTATCCTAATAACAAACATAAAATTATTTCTCATGCCATAATTGAAAGGAGGATTAGGGTTCACACACTAAATCATATTTTATAGGCATAACATAGAGCTCTAGGTTTTGTGCATGTAGGAACATGACATAAAAAGATAGGCACAAGTACTCCTAGAAAATAGGAACATACCTATAAAGGGGAAACTACTACTACCTGAATGTCATTACACAAATGTGGCACTATTGTCCATATGGGGTGCTACTATCTAGTAAGTAGACAAGTACTAAAATCTTATTGATGACACTCAAAACTATCAAAAACCTAATTTTTAGAACCAATATCATTCATGATAGTCACTTTTCAGATAAGTATATATTTATTTCTATTTTTTCTATTTTTAGAAATTCAAATAAGGTCAAAGGATATAAAAAATCAATGCTTAATTATTGCATATTTATTCAACTGATTTACACATCTCATCCCTTTAACCAAATAAAATAAATACTTGTGTAAAACCCTAAAAGGTTAAATCAATTGTATTTATTTAGGACCCTAGAGTATTTCCACAATTATATAGAGATATACATATGGTGGCATACCTAGGTGGCTAGATTATTCGACCATCAACCCTATTATAGGTATGGTCATAGGAACATGTAGATTTTGAGCATCCCTTAGGCCAAATTAGACACCAAATACCATATGATCCCTTAAAATATGGATGTACATTATTGTAGGAGGGTGATGAGGGAGCCAAGGGGACCTCAATTTATACCATTGTGTGGTTAATGATTTGATGAATGAGGAGTTTATTTGGAGACCCCACCTATAGACACAATTTGGGTGGCATGAAGATGATTACTATAATATATTTATGATGACTATTTTTGACATTATTATTTGGTATGATTTTAATTTTGAAAGTTATCATCCTAATTGAGTGTATCAATAGTTTATCATGTAGCATGATGTGCCTGATGGATACCATCATTTTTCACATGTGACTCAAGTGATGGACGAGTGGGGGCCATGAGTACCTAGAGAAGAGGTAATCACTAGTTGGATGATGGTACTAGTAATGCCTTGGGTCTATATAGATGGGGTCTTAGATATAGGTGTCATAGGTGATTATGCTATCTAGTGGGTGAAACATAGGCCCATTATATTTATTAGACCACAACCAATAGCAACAAAGGCCCTTAAACAACAAGTATAAGTAATATCGTAAGACTATATTCAACATCAAAGATGTAGGAACACAAACACTTGGAGATTGGTATGAGTGTAGAGAGATGGAGAAAAATATGGGGATGGAGGGAGATGGTAGTTACAATTTTTATTTTATATGCAACAATCCCTAGCTATGATCATTGATGCCAAATGAGACAAAGTGTAGCGTTTAAGACATGGTGATAAGCAACATATTAGTAGATAGGGTGGGGAAAATATTAAGGCTAGACAAGATGAGTTTTAATGTAGGTTAGTGATGATTAGGGGATACCATAGGTGTGATAGATACTAGACACTCCAAAGTATTCATGATTGGTTCCCTAATAGATGATATTATACATAGACCATGTCATCATGGTATATTAACTATTTTTGGCAGTGACCGTAGTATAAATAGGAGTGGGGATATAGGATATGTTAGGGCCATCCACATATACTAAGTTAGTTGAGGACCAAACCACTATTGATAAATTGTATACATATATTATAGACATGGTATCAAATATATCTAGATTGGATCAATCAATGGCCACATTACGATCTAAATTAATAATTAATCAAGGGGAGATGACTAGATTGAAGGCATTGATTACTACATAAGACACAAATGTTGGAACTTTGAGGATATAGTTAATGTAGATGACTGCCATCTAGGTCCATTTAGTAGTGAGAGACACATAGGTAAATAGGTTGATAGGAGAGTAGGATAGAACCTGTGTAGATGTCTAGAGGCTCCACAAGGAGTGAGATTCAACTAGATAGATTGTTACACAAGAGTTTTTGGCCAAGGATCTATCAAATATCATGCATTATAAGGATGAGGTAGGATATTATAGTCAATTATATGATATCAATATGCCCCAAAGCCATAGGGAATCCTCATTTTAGAATTACAATAGCTAGATATCATGTCGCTCTAATGTTTATGTTTTGATGTTGATATTAATTGATACACTTATGTTTTACTAATCTTGTTATGATAGGATTGATTTAGTTTTATGTGGATAATGATGTATAATACTAATATTTATGATGATTTAATATCTCTTATATGCTTGATTTTATGATGTGATCATATTAACATGTGTATCCATTGGGATCATTTGATGTTTGAGGAAATCATGTTGCTATTTTGATTTTAGAATGTTACCACACTTAGAAATTATGATTATATGTAACAAGGGGATGTTTTGAGTGTAGTTATATATAGCATTTGTAATCTAATTTTTAATTTTATATTTGACATGATGAACCATAAAATTAGAATAAATCATAATAATATATGTGCCAATTGCATAAGGACTAGCTCAAATTTGAGTGTGTGACAATACACATCATGATATAAAATATCATGATGAAACTATTTACACGTGTATTGAGCCAAAAATAAATTAATTAAAAACAATTATAAAAGTAACCAAACATTATGTAGATAATATTTTTTGGTTATATAACACCTCAATATTTTACACTTGACAAACTTAGACTTTGGTTTTTCCTCTTAGTTCTAAACTCTCCTTACTTTTGAAATCCTTGTATCTACTCTCTCATGCCCTTTGGCCTATATCTTAGTATGAATAGTCTTATATTGATGATAAAAATATTTTATCTTGCCCAAAATGATTAAATGTACTTATCTTACACCTATGCAAGTTCTGAGCCTGTACCTATTTTTCTACTCCCTAGACACAAATGTCCAGGATAAACAATATCATTAACATTATTGCCATACCTCAACTCAAGTGTATATTGCCCTAAAGTCATCTAATTTTCAAATTATATTTATTCCAATGGTCATCCTAAGTCCTTTAATGTGATTTATTACTCCAAAGGATTTGATATAAATACAAGATCAACCCTTATTCATTCCTCACCTATAAAACACTTAGAAAATATCAAAGAGACCAATGCACTTATCAAAAATCACTCTTTCAAGAATTAAATTGATCAAAGCTTCCATATTTTTATACCAATCATAGGTACATCACATTTATAGGTATGGAGTACTAAAGGATCAACTTAAGAGCCTAATTTTCCAAGTTACAAGCTAGGTCACTATTGTACGTGTGTGTATAACTACATCTATTTAAGGCCCTTGTTAGTGTATTGGATATGTATGTAGTATCCTTTAATAAAGGGATCATTAGGGCCAACTCAACAACGTGTGCTCACTAATCCATTTTTATCCAAGGTCATATTGAAGATGAAAAGATAGGTTTTTTCCATTTCATAAGGAGTGACTTTCCATTACCCAGATTTGAATACACCATAGCAAAGGTGAAGCCAAACCTAAAAGCATCCATGTGATCGCATAATGTTTCATTAGATATTTTTTATAAGACACTATCATTGGAATTAGATAGTAACATTGATGTAACCATCCAAGGCTGATGCAACTATCTAGATAGTCAGAAGAACCAGATCTAGAATTTGACAATTGATCCAAAATTGTCTTTCTACCATATTTTAGATTGTTCTAGATATATAAATACATTATAATCATAACAAGTTAAGTAATTATATTCTTTGTTATTGATACATCTAGCCTATTTATAGTTTCCATATTTATACTAACTTAGCATAATAAATACAGTGTATGATTATATTTAAGTTTAGCATCTAATTGGCCCGATATAGATATGATGATCGCCCCTGTGACATTTAATTTCTATATTATTAACCTTAAGCTAAAAGAGAAAACATACACCATATTTTATTTTAGTGTTAAAAATTTGGTAACCCTAATCCATGTGAATGTAATTTTTTTATAATCTAGGGATTCTAAGCTTCCTAGGGTTTTAGCTTGCTATGATGGATTTTCATATCTAAAGCTTTACCCTTGGGTTTTAACTCCTATAGTCATAAGGGATTTATGTGCATATGATTTTAAGTGGATTATTCCTTGATTGGTAAATTTCATCCTCCAAATAGATTCATTTAAAATTTATTTAAATGTATTTTCTACTCATATTGTTATAGTCCAAAACCTTTTTTTGTTTGCCAAAATATTGTACACATTTACAAAAAATAAAACTTTACCATTTTTATTAAATTTAGATATATAGGTCTTAAATATAATTTTATTTCCCTATTTTTTGGGTTGTCTTATTTCTTATTTTCATATAAAAACATCTCATATTTTCAAATAACTCAGTTTATAGCTTAAAACTTCTATATTTTTATTGTCATGGTTGATTGTTCCTTAGAATTTATAATCCTTTCTTGTCCTATCCTCATATCAATTTTCAAAACATTTAAAATATATACAAAGAGGATCCTTCCTCCTCCTAACCCTAATGAGGGTGATAACTCTCATCCCTCTAACCAGGTCTAGGCTATCACTTATCTAAGGAGTAAGATGGCCAACCCTATAGTTTCAAATGAAGATAATCAATCTCAAATATCTAGGGTTTGTGCTTTTTTAACCCTAAAGGAAAAAATTAACACAATTTAAAAAATAATGCATGAGTTATAAAATTAAAATTAGTGTCTAAATTTAAAGATCACTTCATTTTAAAATCAGATTTCATATACAAAGAATCTAGAATATATTATTATGAACAATGTGTTTGCATCTTTGCATACCAATTATGTATATAATAAGAATAAATATTGAAACCAAAAACCAAAGTCACCTAATAATAATGATTCTACAAGTGAAAAAAATCATACTAATATCTCAAGTGAAATCCTAAGGGAAATGATTTGAGACAAAATTGACAAATTACACCCTCTACATCCTCTAAGGAGATCTAAGTACTACTACACATCATAGAATACATGGCCATCATACCAATCATTATTTTACATTTAAGAACCAAATATAAAGTTACAAACATAGTGGTGATCCTATCATTGATACATCTACCAAGAAACCTAATCACATTATGAGTAATTCTCCTAAAGCGAAAGTGCCAAAATAAAAAAATATGGGCACCAAAGAAAATCTTAGATCAATCATAGTTGTAAATAAAAAAATTATAACAAGAAAAGGTTTAAAAGGATAAATCATATAAACAAATCATATAAACTTACCTCTCAAAAATGATATTCAACTATCCAAATATTACTGTTTTGGAATGAAATATTTACAAAAAACTAGCTATCATGGTCAAAGATTGGGTAACATTCCAAAGGCATCACTCATCCTATTTCCACATATTATTATAATAACCATAAAGGATTGGGATATATTAGAAATACTAATGAAAATAATTTAAATATACATTATTCCAATACAAAATAAAAAGAACCTATAAATGAAAATGACGTACACAAGGAACAATCCCAAAAAGATCAAGAAATGCATCAAAAAGATGATTCAAAACAAAAACACTTACAAATTCAACAATTAGAGAAAGAAAAAAATTTGCCAAATCAAATTCAAGAAAAATGCATTCTCAAAAGAAGGTTTTTAACAAAAGAGATCAAAATTCAAGTGACACTTGAAAAATATAATCTTCTAAACATGATATAAAAGGAACAAGTATAGAAAGAGCAAAAAGTACAAAAAGGGGTAATGTCAAATGAATACCTTTGAATGAATAAATTGATAATCATTCCTCAAAACACTAAATCATTGAACCTTTCATAGATGGAAATTAATGTCAAAATATCATGCTTGACCCAGCTTGTGAATTAAATATATGTACCTAGAAATTCTTTAAATCTCTAGGATATGGCATTAAACATGTAAATAAAGTTACTATATTCTATCTTGGTGCTGGATATTTTAAATGCAATATCACACGCAGATCTAAATCAAGATCTATTATTCAACACATTAGTGCCATTTTGAAAAAATAAAATTTCAAACTTGGAAAACCATGGTTAATATCAATGAAAAAAACATATCTAAGTCAAAGGTACTATTAATGGCCAAAATTACACCCTAGGCTGAGTAGGGAGGCTGTTCAGATCTCCTCACTCAAATCCTAGTCAAATAATGGGAACAACCCTGGGTTATGGGTATCTTATGATGGGGATAAACCTCTGGAGTAGGTTGGTTCCTTTGTGATTCTCACTTAAAAATAAACTAAGCCTAACCCTTCATGACAAAAGGGTTAGAAAGGGATGTTGGATCCTAAGAAAGCTAACAGGTGATACACCAAAATTATAGGTCTATCCTCTCTACTTGACCTAAAGAACCCTAGTGAAATAGTATAGGCTAGGTTAAAAAACAACTATCTACTATACATCCATGTGGAGGTTTACCAAATGATCTAGACTAATGGAAATGAAAGGAGAGGTCTAAAGTAAGACACTAACTAGTCATATTATCTATATATGGGATTTGATCAAGAGATAAAAAACTCTAAACAAAACATATATGAGTATATGAATTAGTAACTAGGTGAGATAAGGACACACTATACCAGAATAGTGAAATCAAACCACAACCTTCTATTATTTCAAGATGTTACAAATTCCTTCTTGGCAGGGTCTAGTCTAACCAAGAGAAGGAACTTAGAGAAAGACATAGAGAGATCTAATTATCTATCCAAAGAAGTGAGAGATATATGCTCTTATCCCAAAGAGAGAGAGGGGGGTGGGGAAGTTACAAAGCTTATTGCTTTAGATAACTAATGAGCTATAATCTTTCAAGATGTTATATCATGATTTTTTGTCTAATAAATTCATTATGAATGGGAACTTCATAATTTTCTTAGATAGCCTATGAGTCATTCTAATTTTGGTAAGTTGTAATAGAAGATAAGAGTTTGTCAAAGGTGGCAAGCCAGAAGTTAATGCTCTAGCTAGTTTTTGAATCCTTAAGCTCTGATCCATTGATCTTCCACCAGATCTTATCATGAAGGCAAGGTTTTTGGATCTGTAAATCACCAAGGACATGTCATGTTTACTATAAATCGATGGCCTATCGAAGCATGGATCAAAATGATATATCTTTAGCAATGTATTTTCTTATATCTTAAATCTTGAAATAAATTATATATAGAGGAAAATTAATCTAAGAATATTAGTTTCCTTATAGATTATGTAGATATAGTACTCTATCCAAATATTAGTCCTATTTGAGTTTGTATCGAGCCCTCATCCTCTTGCTTCTTTTACCAACTCAAGTCGAGATTGAGTTATGATTTTATAAATCATCAAGTTAGGCTTGTCCTACTTGATCATCCTTTACCAAAATATCCTAGCTCATTTCTCTATTAGTTGTCTCAATCACCACAAACCATAGAATCCTAAGATATGATTAAATGTGGGCCATGAATATTTGGGACCCACGACCCCAAACTTAGATCCTTATTAGTCCTTGAGATATATTGGCATTTTGACTTGATCTAAACTCCCATGGTCTTGATGCTTATTGGCTACATGCTTTCTCTTAGATCTCTACCAAATATTTTTAAACTCCAATGACTATTTCCTAGAGCTTAAATTTGATGTTCATACGAACATCATTTATCATCCAAGAGAACATTTTTGACATCCTGCATCCCATCAATTTTAAACTCATGGATTTTTACCTAGGCATAAATTTGATGCTTGTACAAATGTCCTTCATATTTTGGCCAACCTTTTAGATTTGTAACTTGAAGCACAAAACTCATGGAGGCACCAAATTTTTAGGGGATAACTTTAATGATGAGAAATGGAAACCCTTTTGATCCATTGGCCTAAAGGGCTTCATGTGAAAATTGAAAATACTAAAATATTCATTTATGCTCTCCTACTAATAGGGCTAAATGTGTGGACAAAATCTAGATGGAGTGAATGGAGTAGATGAGTTCTACATGCTCCCTAGTTTGTCCTAAGTATTCCATAGGGTTTTATATACATTTTTGATCTCCATGATCTCTTTTCTCTTTTGACACCAGCCAAATCTTGTCTAGACTATTTGAATTGATCACTTAATTAGGAACTCTATAAGTAGGCACAATTTGGTATGTGGGCCAAACATGGCTAATATTTATGGTGAATCATAGAGAAGCATGCCTACTATGCTTGAGAAACCAATCCATTTGCTAGTCTAATCCATTGGGCATGGAGTCACCTCTTTTCAACTGAGTTGATCTATAAAATCTCTTAAAATAGAAGGACAAAAGGAAAAAAAACAAAGTAACTAACCTACTAAAAAAATATGCACCAAAGCACTTGGAGAAAGTATGAAATCTAACCTATCCTAAACTAATTAAATAGAAGAGAGCTATATAAAACCATTAACTTGTAAAAATTAGTTGTATTTTCTTAATAATACATGCTTGAGGGATACTAAATAAATGTAGAAAAGTACTATATTTTTAACAAATTGATGGTATGCTTTTCCTAAAATAAAAAAAAAAATTAACTCACCCTTCTAGTCTGATTTTTTGATTGTTTAAGCCCCATGGAGTGATCGAGAAAGTTGACTTTATCCTTGAAAAAGCTCAAATTTATGCTCTAAATTGAGCACAACCTATGATGTCTCCTCCTTCGCATCTTCCAACTAAGCTAGGTACCTGATAGGTCATTTTTATCAACACAAACATTGATAAATCATATTTTACCTTACTTTTATGATTTGTCATTTCATCATCATGCTCCTTAGGCACAATCAGATCCTAGTTCCCTTGGAAAGGAATTTTTCTCCTTGGCATCTTCTAACTAAGTTAGGTACCTAATAGGTTATATTTTTTATCAACACAAACATTGAGAAATCAGATTTTACCTTACTTTTATGCTTTGTAATTTCATCATCATGCTCATTAGGCACAATTAGATCCTAGTTCCCTTGGAAAGGAATATTTACTATTTCCTAGATCTTGAACAAGTATCCCAGTCCTTGTTCTCGATGTTCATGCTCTTGTAGAAAGCTCTATCCATATTCGAGGTCCCCCTTTATCACACAAGGTGATGGTCCCTCAAGCTACATCTCTTGAGGGCCTAAGATGTCTTACTCATCAACCTCACTCAGATTTTTAACCTGAAGATTGCCTTCATCAAGATCCAACTCATTAGTGTCAAAACCATTCCAAGAGGGTTGGTCTAAAATTGATTCTCCTTCATCCAAAGGAAATGAGTCACTTATTTTGATCTCCTCATCATAGAAACTTGTGTTATCTTATTAATTTTCATTTAAAACTATAATATTTTCCCCCATATTTTGTATAATAGGCTTCTAACCCCAAAGGGAGATGGTGAGAGGGTGAAGAAGTTCTCCTTACTCACAAATTAATAAGCGTATTCTTCCAGTCTGGGGTTTTGAAGGATCTCTTCAATGGCCATTAAGGAAAGGCAAACGAGTCTCTAAATTCTTGAATACCAAGCTCACTAAGCTAAGTTATATTCACTTGATCCATTCCTTCCATGATTAACTCTTATTTTATCAGAACTGGATCAATTCTTGGTGAAGATGAGACTTGACTAGGTGGACTAGGGGTTATTTCAAGACATTCAGGAGTTAGGCCCAAGGCTCTATGTAAAACTAATTTAAATGTGCATGTTAGACTTAAAATGATACTAATATACTACCCACATCTTGAATTAAACTCCCTATTATTTTTATGTCTTCATTCTCACCAGCTTCCTATTATCGACCTTCAAGAACAAACCACCCGTATTCAATTGACTAAAAAGTACTCCTTACTTTTTATAGAACATGGGTAGGTATGACTAGAGAAAAATATAAACCCATACCAATATCTCTTATTAACCCCATATATATTTATAATGCTTGTTTAACCCCTAATAAGGATGTAAAAGGATAAGCCTGGTCTTAATGAGGGGTAAGAGGAGGACAAAGGTCATGATAGGGATGGTAGGATTTTTTAGGGCCACTTGGGGAGAATATATGAAAATTATCCATCTAATAAGGGGGATACTAAGGCATAAAATAAGCATACTAACCAAAATATGGTTGATTGTACATACTAGATAATGAAGGTTAGGAACTTAGACTACTTAATTAGATGATATTTGCTCAAAGTCACCATTGATGTTTGCTGAATGCCTCCAAAGGCTAATATTTAAAAAGACAACACCAAAAATTCTTATTCTACTTTATAATTTTATCCCACCAAGTGTGTCAAAAATTATTAAAGGCTATAATTCACCCTGGTTAAGCAAGAAGGCTATTCAGATCTCCTCACTCAAATCCTAGTCAAACAAAGGGAACAATCCTAGGTTATGGGTATCTCCTGATAGGGATGAACCTATGAAATAGGTCATTTTTTATTTTATGCTCACCTAAAACTAATCTAATCCTAGTACATCATGAGAAAAAGGTTAGAAAGGGATAAGGGCTCTTAAGAAAGCTAACAAAGGATACACCAAAATTATAGGTTGATCCTCTTTTCTCAACCTAAAGAACACTAGTGAAATAGTAGAGGTTGGGATCAAAAAATAACTATATGATATACATCTAGGTGGAGGTTTACCAAATGATCTAGATTGAGGGAAATGAATGGAGAGGTCTAAAGTAACTAGTCATAATATCTACATGCAGGCTTCGATCAAGAGATGAAGAGCACTGAACACAACATATATGATTAGTAATTAGGTGAGATAAGTACACACTATACTAGAATAGTGAAATCAAAGCACAAACGTATATTACTTCAAGTGGTTACAAATTCCTTCTTAGTAAGCTCTAGTCTAACCAAGAGAAGGAACTCAGAGAAAGATAGAGAGATATCTAATGATCTATCTAAATAAGTGAGAGATATCTACTCTTGTCCCTAAGGCATCCATTTATAGTAGAGAAATAGAGAGGGGAAAGTTAGAAAGTTTATTGCTTTTGATAACCAATGAGTTGTAAGATTTTAAGATGTTCTATCATGCTTTTTTGTCTAATCAAGTCATTATGAATGTGATCTTCATCATTTTCTCAAATAGCTTATGAGTCATTCTAGTTTTGGTAAGCTATATTAGAAGACAAGAGTTTGGCAAAGGTGGAAAGCTAGAAGTGAATGCTCAAGCTACTTTATGAATCTCCAAGCTCTAATTCATTTATTTTCTACCAGATCTTATCATGAAGGCAAGATTTTTAGGTATTTGAATTGCCAAAGACATGTCATGTCTACTCTAAATTAGTGGCTTGTTGAGGTATAACTCAAAATGATCTTTTTAGCCACGTATCTACTTCTATCTTAGATCTTGGATTGAATTATCTATAGAGGAAAACCAATCTAAAAATATTGGTTTCCTTATATATTATATAGATATAGTATTCTATCCAAAAATAGGTCTCATATAAATTCATATCGAGCCCTCATCCTTTTTCTTCTTCTACCAACTCATGTTAGGATTTATTTCTAATTTTAAAACTCACTAAGTCAAGCTCATCCTGCTCGATCATCCTTTGCTGAAATATCCTAACTCATTTCTTTGTTAGTTATTTTAATCACCATGTACTATTGGATCCAAAGATCTAATCAAATGTGGGCCATAGATCTCTAAGACACACCACCCTAAATTTATCTCCTCATTGGTCCTTAGGATTTTTTGACCTTTTAACTTGATCCAAGCTACCATGATCTTGACACTTGTTAGCCATGCACTTTCTCTTAGATCTCTGCCAAGGATTTTTAAACCCTAATGGCTAGTTATTAGAGCTTAAATTTTACATTTGTGTGATTATCATTTTTCATCCATGATAATGTTTTTGATGTCCCACAGACCATTTATTTTAAACTCATATGGATTTTTGTTTGGGCATAAAGTTGACATTTTCATGAATGTCCTTCATATTTTGTCCAACTTTGTAGATTTGTAAGTTGAAGTGTAGAACTCGTGAAGGCACCAAAATATTAGGGGATGACTTTAATGATGAGAGAAAGAAACCCTTTTGATCCATTGGCCTAAAGGGCTTCACATGAAAACTAAAAATACTAAAATAGTCATTTATTCTCTCATACTACTAGGGCCAAATGTTTGGATAAAATTTGGATGTAGTGAGTAGAGAAGATGAGTTAAATGCACTCCCTAGTTTATCCCAAACATTCTATAAGGTATTATATAGGTTTGTGAGATCCATGATCTCCTTTCTCCACCCACACCATCTAGAGCTTATTTAGACTATTTGAATTGATTGCTTAATCAAGAACTCTACAAGTTGGCATAGTTTGGTATTTGGGCCAAACATGGCCAATAGGTACCAAATACAAACTTACCAACAAATCATGATATACTTTCTGATTGTTCTATGCACACATATGACACATCTCATTTAGGAAGAGCTATACATTCATAATTATTAGAAAATTATCATCAATTAGATAAGATCATAGGGTAGTTTTTATAATTTTAAATACCCAAAAAATCAAAAACATTTAAAAATCAAGAAACACTTTCAAGCACTTACCTATTTTATTGGCTCCTTGGCATCCATATGTTACTTTCATATTGGTGGAATACATACTTAGTTACTCCTACATACACATGTGTCACACTTATACATTGGGTTTGATACAATAATACACAAATATAGGATACACTCCTATTTTGAATGTTGGGCTTTCCCTCTACTCATGTCATATGGACATTGGGTGTACTTGCTTCTTCGATCTTGATACACATAGGTTATATGTTTTGATGATCACTCTACACTATCATGTTTGAAATTACATATGTACTTATACATGAATATTATCCATGATTATATATTAAATAAGGTAATTCATATGATATATAGTTGACATACTTTTCTAACACATTAGATCCATGGCCCATTATGACATGTTTATGTTTGTTGCTTATGATTTACATTATGCACTTCCTTGAGTGTATTGTTTTTCTTTTTTGATAATTTGAATATATTCCTTTGCTTGTGGTACCCATGCCTATGTATACATTTTTTGACATTTAAATCATATCATTTTTTATGGTATGTACATTTGAATATTCCATCTTTAATTTTATGGACATTTAACTAAGTCATGTCCCTTTGATTATGCAACATTTGAACATGCCCCTTGTTTGTAGTCTCTTTGGACCATTGTTTATTGACTTAATTTTTATTACTCTTGTGTGTGATTGTTTTCTTGTTGAGATTATACTATTACTATCTAGACATTTCCATGATATTTATCATGCATATTAGGACTTCATGTGATCACATTAGTTCTATGCACTTTAATTATACATATATCTGGACATGTTCCTTCTATATGCTACATGGTTACATTCAAAGATTATAAAATTGTCTTACCCTTTTGAGGTGAGATAAATCCTAGTTCCTATATTTAACTCATTTAAAATGAGGGAATATTAGTGGGGGAATTATTTAGAAGCATGTTCTTCACACTTTCCATAGTTCTCAAATTCAGTGGGGGCATGTTTTGGAAGCATGTTCTCTGCACTCATTCAGTATTTGGTACTTACATCAATTTATATATTCAATGGGGACATGTCATATGGGAATGGATTCCACACATTCAAAAATTTTAGGTTCAATGGGGCATTCTTTGGAAGCATGTTCTTCACATTTATTTATTATATGTTACTTATATTTCTTTATAGATTTAGTGGGAGTATGATTTAGAAGCACATTTTCCATACCTATTTAGTATTAAACATATCAATTTTATAGTGGGGGAATGCTTTGAAAACATGTCATCCACATTATTAATCAGAATAATACAACATAATCAGGATGTTGATCAAAACATAATCAACCATTTGGAGATGCAAATGAAAGATATTCCAAAAAAGCTTAAAGATTATGAGCATAATCTTAGAATGCTTATCAAGGAAAGTAGAACAAAGATGGTGCAGGTAACATCAAGCATCTATGCTATTACAACTAACCTTGGTAAAAGATCAAATGAAGAAATAATATCCTTGGAGGGTCCAAGTAAGAGGACAAGGCAGAGTTCAAGGAAGAAAGCCTTGCAAGCTGCTGCTACTTCAGCTGCTAACTCCATCCAGGATACTGCTACGATTGGGAAGGAGGCTATCAAGTTGATCATGGAATTACAATAGAAGCTTAGGGTCTTCTTTGTTGGTTTTGTTCTTGTTCAGGTCCTTTTTGTTGGTTGTTGTAACTAGTTATTGTTTTTGATCCTGTTTCATGGTTCTTGGTCTTAAACTTTATTTGAGGTTCCAGGTACTTGTAAAACTTGGGTAATTTTAGTGGACTATGCTTGTGGTTTCAGGTCCCTATAAAACCTGATTTTGATGCTGCTCTTCAGTAGGTTTCAGGACTACCTTTCCTGGTGGCTGTTAATGTTTTATCTTTTTTGTTTTTGTTAAAGGGTTTTGAGGTCCCTTCAAAACTTGCTTTTACCGTAATCTAAAAACATGTCCTCCACATGGTTAATTATATTAATTTTTATATTTCTCCATATATAGTGGAGGCATGCTTTGAAATCATGTCCTCTACCATTACACGATTATCCAAGTTGGCCACAACACATAGTTCTTTGATTTAGATTCATAATTATGGTAGAATTTTAAATATTGGTAATATTGTTATACATAATTTTAGCATGAGACATATATAAGGTGCATATTTTATGTACTTTTTGCCTAATATTTCACAATTTAAATCAATTTTAGATTCCAAAAATATTGTACATATTCATATTTGATAGAATTTTATGAACCATATTGAGCCAATCTATTCCAGTAGTTGGTTCACCTTTTGTTATGGTTGAGGTGATCAAATATCTAAGTCTTTCCAAGTTTTTAGGTTGGACTTGATCATCCAACCTCACCAAGTTATAAGTGTGAGATGATAAATTTGATAAATTGATTAGATTATGAAATTATAGACTAAAATAAACTCAATAACCAATCCACTTCAAAATTGGAAACCATTAGATCAAAATAAAATAAACTAAACATTTAAGACAACATTTTAATCTAAATCCAAATGTTCCCA